>VSDK01010616.1:15956-82823 GCA_009767595.1 Symbiodinium kawagutii | reverse complement strand
TGTGAAGATCTAGATCTGCAGATGTGAGTTGTGAAGATCTAGATCTGCAGATGTGAGTTGTGAAGATCTAGATCTGCGGATGTTGATGATGCTGATGTGATGATGTACAGATGTTGATGATGCTGATGTGATGATGTACAGATGTTGATATACAGCTGATTTTTTACGAAGAACCCTTCGCAGACGCTCTCGGGAAAAAATTGGGGGGAGGCTGTTTTTTGGATGACATCACCTGGGGAACTGAACAATCTTCAGGTCATCAGGATCCTCAAAGATGTCTGAGGTCTTTGGCCACTGAGGGATCTGAGGCTTGATCTGCCTGTGGCCAACCTTGTAGGTGAACTCAGGGTACCTGCAGCCTCCCTTGCCCTTACGAAACCCCATGGCTGAGACATAGATTGAGATGACTGAGAGAAGACTTGAACTGAGCCTCACAGCTGGTGGCAATCAGGAAGGTCTTTTAAGGAGGGAGTTTCTTAATCATCCCCCCAAGTTTGTTTGGGGGGGCGGGGAGGGGGGTTTATAAATCAAGACCTAACATTAAAAAACAATGGCTTCAACGACCGCGCCATGGCTCTTTGCAGGAAACCATTTGGCCATGTGAACCTTGCTATGTCGTGAACATGAGCTGTTTGTTTGTTTGGTTTTGTCACTTTGCTGACAATGCTGCTCCTTGCTGGTTTAGTGAGGGACGAATTTCTCCGTGTAGCTGTAGTCAAAGGATCCTGACAAAACACGCCGACATTTACTGAAGATGAATATTGGAGTCAGCCCAATCGTTTTTGGGGGCCCCGTCTCAACAACCTATTTTTCTCTGCGGCTGCAGAACTCACCTCGATCAATGTTTTTTTACATGTCTACGTATCTCGATATCTTTACTGTTTTATTTGTTTTTTCTTTATTTGTGTAATTTGTTTTTTTGCATATGTTTTTCTTTATCAATATTCATTATATGTTCCTTTTGTTTTTAGGTTTCTCCAATTTTTTTCTACATGTATTTTTTGATTTTTTGAAGTAAATTAAACAATAAATAGATATATATGTTTATGTTTGCATATCAAAAGAAGTAATTGCAATGCAGGCGCTTGAAGATCAGTTTTAGCTTCCCAGACACACCCAGGATCGCGGCATATTTTCAGACCTTGGAGTTGGATGTGCAGGAGGCGGAGAGGGCAGTGACGTCAACTGCAATTTCCACTTGGGCATGGCCAGCGTGATTCTTAGCCAATTATTAGCCATCATTAGCCACCATTATTCGCCATTTTTGGAAAATAAGTATCAAATCAGTTTTCGAAGTGTCAACCTGCCTGCTTGAAATAGTATTTGGCATTGTTATTTCACGCCACTTTGACACCCAATGAAATCTTTTGTACTCACCTTTGCTTGCGCTTTGCTGCAAGCATGTGGGTCGTTATTTTCAATCATCGCAAAAATATTATGCTTGCAATATGGAATGTTCCCGGTTTGTTTCGGCTACTCCACGGGCTTGGGCTATGGTACGCTTGGAACAACCACAACACGTTTCCAGCAAAGATTGTTGGGGCTGTTGCACGCATGCGGTGGCCATTCCAATTTTTGTTTGTTCAGTTTTTCTGGGGTTGGACAAAACCATGCGTTTGGAATGTTCACACCTTCCTTTGTACATCTTAGCACAACAACCTTGAACGAATTCAGTGTATTGCGTTTTTTGAAAAATGCAAAACATGATCGTCGAGGGGAAATACTTTGTTTGACGCCAATCTCTTTTTTGCTGCAGGGGGCTGCGTTGTTCCACTTGTTGGACAATGGTGATGGAGAGGACGGAAACGGTCGGCAGATTGGTTTGATTCTCTGTGGATGCTGTGCTGCCAGTTGATCATCTCAGAGATAATTGATCAGCGCAGCCTGGACAATAGTGTGATCACAAATCAGAAGCTGACTAGAAAAGGAACGTTAAGATTTGGACCTGTTCACTAAAACCATGCTACCGTTTGTGCCTAAATATAGTTTTGTTTTTCTTCTGACAGGTGAGGGAGGGTCTTACAATTTTGTCACAGTTGTCTCCTCCTCCTTCCTTCCTCTTCGCCTTCTCTGAGCTTCAGGTGCCAGTGGGCCTTGCCAGACCCAAACTACGAGTGTAAGATGCCAATTGGCTTCGCCGGACCCAAACAGCGAGCGGCAGATGCAAGTGGGCTGTGCCTGACCGGAACAGCAAGCGGCAACTGTAGTGAGCTGTGCTGGGTTCAAGCAGCGAGCAGCACATGCCAGCGGGCTGTGCCAGAGCCCAAAGGGGAGAGCAAATCCCAGTGGGCCATGCCAGAACCGAACAGCCAGTGTCCGATCCCACTGGGCTGCGCCGACCCAAACCGCAGAAGATATTCCAGACAGAATACCGGTAAGAATGTCAGACAGATAGAACACCAGAAGATTTGCCAGATAGAACGCCAGCAAACATGTCAGATATAAGTTCGAGTGGTATCCCCAACAACATTACATTCGTCGAACCCATGAACCTCTTTTCGGATTGATTGATTTTTGACCCTGTAAAAAATGACACTTTTGTCTTCAGTTGGGGACACCCATCCTGCGGAAAAAGACGTGGTCTTCCACACCGCCAGTGTCTCAACACTGCACATGATCCATTTGCCACCCTCCTTGCGCCTGGCATTTGTCATTCCCACCGAACTGAAGCATACCTTTCACTGAGCCCAATCTAACGCTGCACCGGAGCCTTCCGGAACCGGACGTGGATGCTGCACCCGGACCCAACGCCGATGCTGCACCGAAACCTGGCCGAACCCGATGTGGACGCTGAAGCAGACCTTGTTAGAACCTTCCAGAAGCTGACGTGGATCTTCATTGGAACCTTGAATTCGAACGCGCCGGAACCCAGCTTGTAAGCTGGACCGTATGGCGCCGGAACTTAATCTGGGCTGAAAACACCCGAGCAAACAATTCAACGCTTCGCCATCGGGGAAAATTTGAACCCTTTGCGATTTCGCAAGGCATCTGCGTTACAACCCCCAAAAAGCAAAAAGTCACTGCGCCACAGCCCTCCGATTCTGAGCAGGTATCTGCGCTGGAACCACCTGAAAGTTGATCCGCTATCTCCATTGGAATTTTTGAGCACCTCAGAAGCTATTTGCACCGGAACTCGACAGAATTTTTGCACCGGAACCCTCCGGAACCTGATCCGCTCTGGAACCCCGGACATCATCATCGACTATCTGCGCCGGAACCTTCCGGAACCTCACCAGGCATTTGCGTCGGAACTTTCCAGAACTTCACCAGGTATCTCCGCCGGAACCTATTGGAGCTTCATCGACCATCTGCGCCGGAAGCCTCTGGAACCTCACCAGCTAGCTGCACCAGAACCCTTCGCCGCAACCCGTCCGTAACCTCACCAGGCGTCTGCACCGGTACTGTCTGGAACCTTGTCCAGAGCCCGTGGAAGCGGCACCGGATCGCACCGGAGCTAATTTGGGCTAAAAACCTCATACAAAGTATTGCTGTTGGTGCAATATGTCAGATAGATCGCAAATACGTAAGCCAAAAAAATCCGGTAAGAACGTCAGAAAATTTGCCAGATAGAACACCAGCCAAAAGGTCAGAAGATATGACAGATAGAATACCAGTGTGTACGCCAGATAGACCGCCAGCAAAAATGTCAGAAAATATGTCAGATAGAACGCCTGTATGTAAGCCAGATAGAATGCCGGTAACAATGCCGGACATTAATGTCAAATAGAACACCAATACGCGCACCAAAGTTTGAGAGATTGACTTGTCAGAAATATGTCAGAACACACGCCTGAAAATTTGCCAGACTGGTTTATGATTGCGGGGATGGTTCGAAATAGATGTTTTTTAAATATTGTTTTCTACAGTTGTTTTCATTCCCCGAACAGTGCCCCTTTTTTTCTTCTTCAATTGTTCCAGTGTGCGCGCGTATTGCGCGACTGCGCGAGGTGACTCTGGATGAATTTATTGACGGAATCATGAGATGTAAAGGGCCAGCCCGCGCAATCGACCAGGCGCGGCACGGATGCTGCTTCAATTCACGCATGAAACCAATGGCCAGTGACTAGTGCAGCCATGAACATGAACCGCATTTTTTTAGGCACACAAAGTATCACAAGATCATGGTCACCATGCAACGAACAAGACTACAGTTCAACCGGTGCAAACAAGACGTTGCGTGTACGATCAACCATAAGTTCATTTTTTTTTGAGACACCGACCCATTCCCTCAAACAAAGATTCAGACATTATTTTTGAACCATTCCAAGACTTCGTGTTCCTGCACACAGAAATGCAGAAACATTTACGAACGCAACCAACTGTCAGGATCATTTGGTTTGGTGAGCCCTCGGAAACCTTTGCGTCTTCAAATTCAAGTTGGCAAACATGCTTCATCCACACCCAATGGCCGACAAAGTAATCATAACATGAAATGAAAACCGTATTTTGGTTGTTCATGTGCGGTGAATCTTCTGCGGCACCATCGTTTTACACGTTGGAATTGTGGCAAGTAGAGTAGATGCAGCAGTTCAAAAATGAACCAATGTTGGATATTTTTCTTCTCATGGACGAATACATTGCATTAAAGTAAAGATCAGTGTTTGAAACGCCGAAACGCCGAAACGCCATGAAACGCCGAAACGCTTGCAGTTCTGAAAAGACTGGGTTGCCGTGAAGAAAACGGCCCGTTCGAACAAATGGATTCCTTGTCTTGTTTTCGCTGCCAAGGTCGCAATGCACGCTGACCTCAAACAGTTGGTGCCTTGTTCGTAATTGCATAGTTGCTTTCCCAAATATTCCCAAAAGTTTTGGATTCCTTACAGATTCCATGTCTGGCAGGATTTTTTGGAAGGATACTAGTTAGGTACTTATTGACCGAACTGGGTGTTTCGCATTGTTTACAGCCCGGAATCCGGCAGGTTCTGTTTAGCAAATATAGTGTGAGGGTCCAAGGACAGTGTTGGAAACCGAAACCAATCAAAGACATTCGGAAATGTGGGAAATTCAGAAATTTTGTGCTCAACTGATTCATTTCCTATATGTTTTTTTTACTCTCATCACTGGGTCATTTTATGGCACATGTAAGCAAATATGGTGTACACATGTGTAAACCATACATGGAACATCTGGGTTTCCAAATTACTTGGAGGCGCTGAAATTTGTTGTTTCAGAAAACCCTTGGCTACATCGAATCTGGCAGTCGCAGCATTACAATGTTTGTTACCAGAACTGAGAACCACACAGCCCCAGTCGATGATTTGTCTGCATTCATCGAAAACGTTTTATTTCTGAGCAAATGTTTGCGGGATGTTTTTTTTCCGAACAATTATATATTTAGATCACCAAATTGGGCTGGCATGTTCCGCAGAGTTTTGTTCCATCAGTTTATCGCTGTGTATTTGCGATTGTTTTTTGGAAAAAAAATGGAAAACATATTATTGCCGTTTGTATTTCACGCCCCATCATGAAAATGATTGAACCTATGGCCAGCCCTTCAACTGATACGAATTTGTAATGGACCGCCAGTCGTCCCAGCTGTGAACCCACCAAAGCGTGTTGCACTGCCTGAGGACACCAAACTCCACAGATTGGCTAAGCATTTGAGAGACTGCGTGGCTGGGTTTGTTGGCAAGGCCGTGTGATCGTACAGAGTGTATCTTGTTTCCGTTTTCCCACACTGGTTCAGCGAGATCAGGGGGAATAACTGAGTGATGTTGAAACATGTGTGTGGCCCGCAGCTGCATATGGGTGGGGCAACCAATGAAATGAAGTTGTTGACAATGTTGACGGGTTTGTTTTGTTGTACACTCATACTGATTTTTTTCAACGGGATAAAATCTAAAAGTCCGGTTCATGTTGTTGTGCAATACTTTTACATTTAGTGTGCCGGTTAGGACTATTGTGTTGCAACAAGCGTATGCTCACTGGCCGGTCGAATCTCATTACCCGTGTTTTTTTGACATTTCATCCGTTTCACCATCATATTAATATTCACTAATTTGTATGGTGATTGCGGAAAGAAATTACAGTAAGCGGTGACACATCACAATCATTATTGAACATGTTTTTTCCCGGCTATGTTGACTGACCTCATTGCTGAAACTACAACCGAGGTTGGTAGGGTATCACTGCTGGCAGCACGAAATGTCTATAAAATGGCAAGCTGGTTCAAGGATTTAGCTATCAATTTGATGCGGGATAAGAATAACCAATCATGGGTAACAAGGGTACCACAGGGGTACAGGATCTTGACCTACAGTCAAATAAATACTTGACATCATTGAACAATAATTATGTGCTCACACAGAAAAGCAGCTCACCGTGATTTTTGGGACAACCACAGCATGTGCAAAACCACAGGACAGATACCCTTGTTGCATTTGGTTGCTGTATTCATATCATTGCCCTGTTCATAGACAATGGTTTGCGCTTTGCACTCAATCACTCATGAATGTAACCGCATTCTTGAATTCACATGTTTGTGGCGATTAAAGTGCGAGAGGTTCTTAGATAATGGTTTGTGTTACTCCTCCCCATCACGATGTTTTCCTTGTCTCCTGCTCAGGATGTGATAAAGAGCAAAAACTTGAGCAACAAAGAACGGAGAAACTGGGCTCAGCCACGAGCAGGTTACAAACAATGCAGTAGTTGGATGCTTCGAGTGGGTGGAGGTTCAAATAGTTGGGCTGAAATTGCCACACTTTGATGGATAAGCAAGGCACATGTTGCTGCGCCGTTTAACGTGTCTTCGCTTTCCGTCCAACTCGACACACAACGCGTGGGCAGAATTCGCACATGGTTTTGTCCACACCCCCAAAACGGCAGATTGGCTGATTCAAGGTGCCACTAATCGCAAACCATTGCAAACTTTTCAAGAGGGGCCTAATCCGTTTTCGGCGTCACTGTTTGTTTATTTTGAATGACACTTTTGGTACGGTATGTACCTGTCCTTCCTTGGAACATGGATAATCGAATCCTATCATTGTGGCAAATTGGAAGGTCCAAACGTCCTCCTCCTAGCATCTCCTAGCCAAGCTAAGACTTCTCATGGCTCGTCATCTAATTCTGGTTCCCCTCCATACCTCTTAGATTTCCTATCTCGCCCAGCTGTCTAGTTCCTTTTGGTCACCCTGCAAAATCAAGCGCGTTTGTAGCGGTTGATGTGAGCAAGGTGATAAGATATCCTCAGGCTCAAGCATTTGGAAACATGTCAATTTGCCAACGTTTTGTACAGGCCCAAATTTGGTTCTACCCCTGTGTGAATTTGTCATAGTTGCACCATTCTGCAATGATTTACCAAGTGAACGGTTTTTGTGGTAGGTTCAAACGGTACTAAGGCTGGCTGGTGGTTTCAAACAGTTTCTATTTTCCCTTGTGATTATTAACACATGGTTGGTTGACTAATATGTTTCATTTGGGTTGAAGCCACCAGCCAGAAAATATGTTTTCAAAAAATCAAATATTGGGAAATTATCAATTCAAAAAGTTTAACTGTGCACCATAACAATGGTTGATTGCGATTGCTGAACGTCCTAGTGTCACAGGCATGAGTCCAGTAAGGCTATATAGGCACTTCAATAAGCGAAACCCGGCAGGTTTTATGATTTAGTTTATTTTGTTCCTGCAATACCAGGGTTTCTGGGGGCATTTGGCAGGAGATGAAGCATATACACTACAGCGCATTGCAGTGGAATACACTGACGTTGGTGCAATTCGAGAGTGGAAATGTTGGCTGGTCATAACAGCTGAAAGTACTTGGTTGAGAGGGAGCAGATGTTAGCATTTCTCAGTACAGGCACTCAACGAAACAATACGAAGGGACTACTTCTAATCAACAATTTTTTTTCCAGGGACGGGCCCACCATACTGCTTGCCTCTCGGGGTCCGAACGAAAGGTGGTACTCCATCCCCCAACTCCGAATGATCCACTCCGCGATGCCTGGCCCCAGGATTCGGTTCCCTAACGACTGGTGAAGCCTTGAAGTCAAGCTTGGATGGTTAGCATTACACTCCTGATGCAAATGAGATTCAACAGGCGGCATAAGCGCACGAGATATCAGCATTGCTTACAACCCGCAACTGGTTTTGATCCATCGTAGTCATTTATGTCTTTGTTTTTCCATTTTGTTCATGTTGTTACACTGTTCAAAATTGTAGCCAGTCGCCTCCAGCCTTTGGCGTTTGTTAGTTGGTCACAATGTAGTTCTTTGCGAGGTAGTTTGTTTTTTTTCTAGGAACTTTCAAGCAGGTGCTAGTATCTTTCTCACATGAGCTGGCAGCAATGCTGATTTTTCACTCATGGCAGAGATGTCATTTTGTCATCAAATGATTGATGGAGATTCATGTGGCTGTGGGTCAAAACCCTGTACCCCTGGTTCCCCTATCATTAGCCAATGTTTTCCCTGTTGTTTTTGGTTATTATCCCCTTTTATAGGTTGGTTAACTGCTCAGGACGGGAAAAGGAGTCGCGGAACAGCGTGAGTGGACGCTCTCAACACCTCCGTGCCTTTAGGCCACCGTTCGGGTGACAACCACTGATCCTGTGAAACATGACAGAGTAACTACCGTGTGCTTGCCCAACAGTGGTTGATCTTATACTGTATACTTGTGATTTGTGACCTAAAAGCAGTGATTGCCAAGTGATTGCCCAATTTCTATTTGTGAATGAAACAGGTTTCAGGATGCTGCTGAGCCGATCAATGTGCAACAGGATAGGATAGGAGCAGTAGATCATGGAGTTCACAAAGCATGAAGACATGGCTATGTGTCAATATTAATCAGCCAATTTCATGGTGGATGATAACCAGCAAAACTATAGGGAAAACAATGGTGAATGGTGCGGAACCAGGGGTACGGGGTTTTGACCCACAGCCATATAACTTGAGGATAGGAAGAGAGCAGAATCAAAGAGCAATCATTGGGATATTTGGGATCTCTACATAGGCAAACATGTGAATGTTTGCGAGCGCACTGGCATCCCCCGATCATGCAGAATTATGATCAAATGTGAATTTCAATCTTGGGGATAGAAATGGATATAGAGTGATTTATTTTTGTCATCCGCAATTTGAACAGGTCCGTTTTTGCTCCCCTGCCATCTTTGCACTAATCGTTTATAGAAGTGATCATTGGACTAGAGTTGGCAGATATGTCCTTATCCCTCAATATCAATGTTTCTGCAGTGTGAGTGATTGGAGTTCCATTTGTGGCATATTCTCCTTGTCACTTGAAAACTACGGCAGATTACCAACTTGTCCCCTCCGCCACTGAACCCCCTGTAGATGATCCAACACACACACACACACACGCAAAACGTATTTTTGATGCTCAACCAGAGTTTCTGGGGTCTGACACTACAAACGATGCTACAACTACCACTTGCTGAAGATCAGGCCAATCCTTGACTTGTCCAAAACCCACGGTGATCGTCGACTTGGTAATTTGGTAATCAGTGTGTTCTTCCCTTTGCCGATTCTTCCAGTTACCAGTATAGTAGGTAGCCAAACCTTCACAACAATGTAGAAAACAGCTGATTCCAGGGTACAATCTTAGGATGATATGGTTGCGGGCTGAACGCTTATCCTGGGTCCAAGCCTAGCAAAATGGTCCGTCAACGCTTTGTCGCAGGCCAGATATCACCACTGAGCCTCGACCACGGAGAAAAAGTTGAGAAAGTCCGCTGCGGACCAAGACTACACAACTACGCGTGAAATCATGTGAAGTGAGACTCGATTGTTTTCTTGAAGGTTCCATGTCTTGATGAGCATATAGGTGATTGGTGTTCTTTGTTTCTGTCTTTCACCAATCGTAAAAAAAGGTTTTGTGTTTGTTTACTTCGATTTTGGCTGACCAGGGGTCTTTCGCTTTACCCAGGTTTGAACAAGTGCGCTAACAATTGTTCGTGTTCTTGAACAGAAGTGGCTAGGTCTCACAAAGCATGTGTTCAAGTGGTATGTCCTGAAAACACATACCTGTGAAACACGGTGAGCAGTTTCCGAGAAATATCGCTTGGCTCCACTCATGGATTCAAAAGTGTTCAAGAACTGGATAATGATGGATTCCACATGGTCATCAACCATGAATGAGCGTAGTTCAATTTTATGTACCAATGGACCAATAGGCCATGAGTTATGATTCGTTTTAGCCTCACCAATACAAGCGCCATTGCCACCCAGCGCATCCCTTTCCATAGATATTAGCACCAGGGAATTTTTCACAGCAACAAGTCGTACCACCTGACCAAGCACCAAAACATCCATTTGATTCAAATTGATAGTAATATTTGATGGTAACATGTGATGCTGAGCTTGGGATGGTAATACCATTGATAAAGATTATGTGTGTGTTTGATAGTTTGATGCTTCCTAAGCTTCATACAAATCTTGATATACGTGAATCAATACCACCCGCATAAGAATGGCATACGTCCTTTATTGTCAAGTCGTTAGGTGATCAGTTTTGAGACGTGGACATCACCACGCAATTAGCTTACCTCTGTTGGGGACTGTTGACATGTGTGATTACGGTGAGACACCACAGTTCAACTGTTTATTTGTGTGTAAGCTTTCAAAAATCAGGTGACTGACCAGGTAAGTACTTTCTCACTATAACGGATGATCCCGACACGAATCAACTCGACACCTACCAGCTACCAAGAAAATCGTTTCAGGCTCAACTGGAACGAACTAAGTCGCTGACACAGGGTGGGTTTGTCCAAAAATGGTACACCCCAAAACTGCTGATTTCCCTCTGAATATTGGCTCTTAGTATATGATTTGTAGCTAGCAGCTATCAACGTTTATGGATCAACCAAGCTTGAACCCACTTGATCTGTGGACTTTCACACAAGCTCTTCCATTTGCAGCTTGGCAAGTTCCCACTGGCTGTGGGTCACACTTGGACATACCTACGTGCCTACTGGCAGACATTCCCACGACCGTGGGGAGCATTTGGCCCACATGCGCACAGGTACCTATACACATGTACCTACAGAGCATGCATTTATATTGCTATTAAATATGCATACATGATCATACATGCGTAGATATTCAAAATCATAGACATGTGTTATGTACATATTTGATTCTTCTGGATGACTCCACATGGTCGTGTGGCACAAGTTCAGGAAGTCCCCGTTTTCGAGGGGTGTCCATAGCTGTTCCCAAAACTACTTTGGATGCCTGTTCACAGGATCATTTGGAGCCTGCGGCTTTGATTTTACTTTGCCTGCAAATGGACTGAATTGGCATGGATATATATATACCTATATGCATGTGTATATGTATAGCTTTATATATGTAGATGTATTTAAGTATGTATGTATGTATGTGTATATATATATATGTATTTATATTTGTATATTTACTGATATTTTTTATATTTACATATTTGTATATATGTATATATGTATGTATGCAAATATGTATCTGTATCCATGAAGTGTATGTCTTATTTGATATATATATATATATATATTTGAATTTGATGTATTTACATTTAGATATACACTTAAGTGATCTTACATATAATTACCTGTTCCCTTTTGTCACATGGATTTTTACATCACATACACACTCTTGTTGTGCTGACCCACAACCAGCACAGCTCCGTGATCCCAAAGGGATCAGCGGATCTCCGAGTCAGGTGGCTGTCGGCAGCCGCACGAATGTGGCAACCCATTCGAATGATTTGGAGCAGAGCAGGTTGTTTAAAACACCTATTACATTGATGGCTATGGATCAATATTAATCAACCCAATATAGGGGATAACAACCAATAATAGTAAGGAAAACAATGATTAGTGATAGAGGAACCAGAGGTACGGGGTTTTGACCCACAGCCTGATAGTTAGAAGGGATAGATTATGTTAGTAGTTTTAAGTGATAGATATTGATGGTTATTTGGGCTAATTATAAATGATTGAATGATGGTGAATGATAATGTCAAATGATTCATGATGGTCAATGACAGTCGCATATGCGACCTATTCCTTCAAACCTCCAGTCTCAAGGGTTGTTTCAATCCCCAGGCCATTGCCTGAAGAGTGTTATCCTTCACCAAAATGGGCGGTTCGCTCGAGTGATTTGGAGTTCTGGGTCTCGAGGCTTTGAGCCCTCACTATTTTGAGGAGTCATCCGAGTCGCCTCATTTGAGGATCCTACTCCCGATGTGAACAAGCAGAAAGAGGTGATCAAAGAAGTGTCTCCAACGTTGTTGTTTATGTGAGTATGAGTTTGCATTCAGCAGCAATTTGCCAGAATGACGCATGAGATCAATGCACCAATGAAACTTGTAGGAGGGGCGATGCAAAAAAGAAAAAGGTGCGAGTTGGGGGGCTGCATTCAACTGAGTAAACTAGTAGTCTTCAACAGTCTTCATGTGAATTTCAACTTTTGATCGTGATGATTTTCATGTCGATGATGATGATGATGGTGATGATTGTGATGATGATGATGATGATGATGGTGGTGATGATGGTGATGGTGATGATGGTGGTGGCAAATAGGTAATAATTATGATGCAGGTTTTGATGCTCGAAGAACGCTGATGACAATGGTTTGATTTGATGATGATTTTGATGCTGCAATAATGTGTTAATGGGTATTGTTTTGTAAGATAAAAAAAACATGATGACATTATCATGACAAGCTTGTTGCGTCCTGATAAGTTTGAGCACCAGTTGATCATGAAAACATGGAGGAGGCCTCGAAATACTGCGAGGAAGAGGTAGTGTTAAACTTAGCATTCCCACCCTTGATGGCTGATTCATATGCATATAGGTGATATTGCCTGAACTATGTACTGCAGATACATATATATATGGGTGTTTCTCAAAATTTGGGACCCCCCAAATCATTCAATCCTAGTCATTATTAGCAATAAACCATCCAGTTTTAGGGTAACCTTATTTTGAGAAACCACCATATGCTATATGTGTTTATTGTTTATTGACTGATTTTCACATGTGTACCTATATGTGTATATATATATATATACTGGTGTGTGTCATAGCTATGTGCACCTTTTTGTGCACCTATCTTTACAACTGAAAACTGGACATGCAAATTTGAATCAAGTGTTTTTCATGTATCGACATCAACGGCATTCAATCAACAGCAGCCCAGCTCGCTCACGTATGTTTGGCACTCGTTGGGAGAACACCCAAAGTCGGATGCTTAAATTGTCTGGAGTGTCCTTGTCAAATGGATGATTGTATTGTTTATGACCCCTTTGGTCCATCTTTAAGAGACCAATCTCACCATGAAACAGGTGAAACTGTGAAAAAGGACATGTATCCAACTTGGATTTCAACCAGATGATTTCCAATTGGTGCAAGTGATAATTGGAAGTTTATTGTAGTGTCCCCCATGGATATCACTTCAAGAGTGGCTGCCGCCCCGGGAGATGCAGAGAATGGTCGGCGTGGAATGATCATGGCACCGGGCACCTGCGGTGCGAGCCTCAAAAGCATCACCTTCTCACAGGTATAGCACTGGGTATACAAGATGGGCCCCCAACCACTTATGAGTTGGGTCATAACCCCTGAAACTAGTAGTTAACCCTACTTGGGTATGGGATAGTATTTCTTTTGTCAGACATCGGGGGTGTTTTTTTCTTGTATCGACTCGTTTCGGGAGTCCCATTCCAGCTCCTGCTGTAGGTTTCATTGGTTGAAACGTCATTTGAAGCCATCAGGGAAGCCAGAACTGGTCCCCAGCATGGGTGAAAATCCACGCTCCTGACATGATTCCCCCTTTTTACAAGCAAAACTCCACTTGTCAAACCCAGCCGAACATCTAGGCATGTCCCAATAACATCCAATATTCATAAAGACAAGCCATTAAAACCATATCTTAGAGCATCCATTATCATCCATTATCCTGTCAACCATTCGGGCTACCAGTTGTGTCGGAGCCCCGGCACCCATCGTTGGCTTGGGCGCCAGGTGTTTCGAGTGTCCTTGGGCCAAGACATGCTACTGGGGAGTCACTGCATAGCACCTTGGACAACGTGCAATGGATGCAAGCTGATGATTTCTTGGTGGAAAACAAATGATGGTCCATGATGAATCAAGATGACTAGGAGTAGTAGTCATATAATTAATACTATAGTCATGGTCATAACATTTCATCGATGTCTATATTTAACGATGAAAGATGGCTGGTGGTTTTAAACTTGTTTAATTTCCCCAATGGATTGCCGTCGGATTGGTCGGTTGACAAGCATATTTTTCATAGGGGTTGGTGCAACCACCAGCCAGTCACGATCATGTTCAACCATTATTACCATGTAGAAGCATGGTTTACCATGATTAACAATTCATTAACCACTAGTTCATCATGGGTGGTTCCACCACCAACCAGATGTTATTACCAACTACAACATTGATATACCAGAATATATATATATATATGTACAGATGAAATAAATATAGATATACAACCATTCTTAACCATATTCTATGGCCATGATTTACCGTATATACCGGTAAATATCATTTAACATCGTATTATTTACCAATTCCTTACTATATTCCTATTAACTATTTAGGAATCGGTGATCCGGTATGCTGGCGATCCGGAACGCCTGACCGCTACACCTGGATCGATGCCGACGGGTCGGCACCGGACCGGAGCTGGTCGATCCTGGTCCGCCGTTGCAGGGCGGCTTTAAGGAGGTCTAAGAAAAAACAAAAGTTACGATCATGGATTTTTCTTCCATACTTCAACTGGTGGTTTCTCAAAATGTGGGTACCCAAAAAATGTTGGGTTTATTACTATAAATGACTACTAATGGATGATTGGGGGATACCCCTAGTTTGAGAAACACCCAACTAGTTACAGTACATCAATATATGATTTTTTTTACAAAAACACAGATTTGTAGGTTTTACCGCGCTGCAAATGATTTCCCATTCGTTTAATGTATGAATTTACATTTTGTCACACTGTTATTTTTTCTAATGGTCATCACACCTTTGCCATGCCTATAAGCGTAAAACATGTTTTGACAATGTTGAGCACAAAAAATGTTGCCATTTGACAGAACCACCCAGAAATGAGATGTCATCAGCTTATATTCCGTTGGCAGTCTTGCGATCTACTTTGGCAAGTGAGAAAAGACATGTTCATGGACACATAACGACCAACTGATGGTTCAAGAAGAGGTATGGGTATGTGCCAAGCCATAGTGGTACCCCCAAAATCAATGGTTTCAAAGTAAAATTATATTTTTTTGGTGGATTATTGGTTACCCTATGACTTTGCACATACCCGGATTTGGACATGTTTCAAACCCTTGATGCCCTTGAAGGACAATGCTTCACAAGTGGCACCTTCAAAATGCGCAGCATTTTGGGGTCTCATTTCCTTGATCACCCCCTGAAAGCTTGGTGAATGCGCCCCAAGGAGTCACCAACCAGCAAATGACTTGGATGGTGCAGCCAATAAGGTGCAAATCAAAAAAAAAGCGTTTCTTTTTAGATGTGTTTTTTAGATGTGTTAAAAATCAGATGTGTTTTGCTGCACAATTGTCGATCCTCACTAAACTCACAACATCAGAACTGTAGCCCTCACCAATGGATAGCCTTCCAGAATGGTATCATCAATGCTGTGGTCCTTGGAGTACCGCATTTCTGAACCATACCAGAGTAGATCGGGTTGCCCACAAATGTTAGTTACTACTAACTCCATCCCAGAATAGCCACTGTCAATAAGGAAACCACCAGTTTTGGCAACCTTATTGCTCAACGCTAGTTCATGAATTCCAGCATTAGTATACCCCAAGTAGGTGAATGCCAAGCCAAAGTTACCACTGGACTTGTCATGGCGGCTTATGGCTGACCCCGCATCAAGTACAGCCACAGCTGTTGCTCAGGTGTTGGTGCATCATTACCTGGATCGATTCCTACACAGCTGTCCCTCCAAGCTCTTTGAACTGCCGAAAGAGGCACCGCGCCTTAGGGGCTTCCTCCTGGACGACCATCTGTAGCGCATCATAAAGGGGCGCCTTTGATCGCTGGTGCCGGCTGTGCGATTTTGGGCATTCCCGTGTTGTTCGTCTCAAAAAATTCCACAAAGTATAATTGTTAGAAGAGAAACCATTTTTTGTTTTGCTGCGCAAAAATTTCTCTTGCTGACATGCACATGTACCAAGCTCAAGAATGGCCATTGTTGCTGCTGAATGTGACATCATGCCATCCTACAAGCTGTACGACATACTCATGAATGACTTGAGATACTGTCTCGAGATGTCTCGAGTATTCAATTACGTGCGGTGTTTTGCATGCAAACGCCCAAATCTGGCACTGGACTTACATGATCTCTTTTTTTGTGTCGAATGTCTTCACTTCGAAGCAGCCCTGTTTGGGTCAAATCGTTTTGGACACAAAACTGTGGACCTTCTGAAGTCAATCGCCATCAGCTTTCATGTGGGATGAGCTGAGACCATAGTGGGCTCAGACAGGGGCGCGATGGTGGATCCAGCAGGAGGCATTTTCTTTGATGCTTATTTCTGTAAACTGTTTTGAGCATGCAGTCAGTGGTATGTATGCTTGCAAATGTAAAATGCACACAGTACATGTTGTTCAATCAATGTACATATGCAATTGTATATAGCATATAGAATGGTAATGTTTTAGATATTAGATTTTTGTTTATATTCATATATTTGTGTATTTGCATACCGAGCTGAACCCAGATTGATGAAGTGGTGGGAGAAGGGGGCCTTTTCCTTTGCCACTGAAAGTCAATTGGAAAGTATATAGTACAGGTATGCAAACATTTGGCCTTCCTGCTCCCACCGGGAGGTTTTCAATCTTATTCAATCTTTGTTCAAAAGTATTTTTACAAGGTTCCGTGGCTGCTGCGGCCAGGTTGCCAAAAGCAGAAGACAAAGGCAAGCGAGGTTGAAGCGCAATTGAGCCGGCACGCCGATTCTGTTTAGGATGCTGACATTCAGCTGGTCTTTCGTGAACTGGGCATAGCTACAAACGAAGTATGCAAGACTTAAAACATAATATGTGGTTGATTTTCATTCTCGGCATGGCTTATGAAAATCACAGTTTGACGATCTGCAGTGACCGAAGGACAAATCGTGTTTTGCCGAGAGGCAGCAAAAAGGGGGTGCGGCCTGGCATGTCAACCAGTTTGATCATGTGCACAGCCAGATCTGAGGGGAGATTTGATGCCGAATTTAGACCATTGGCCCCATGGTTCGGGAGGATTACCATTGGATCGAACTCAGAAGCCACAATTACTTGACATGTGGTTGAAAGGTCACAGACAATCCTTTCATGTCTCAGAAGGATTGTGTACAGGCTTGATGTCCCTGGAGACACGAAAGTAATCCAGGAGGTTACTATCCTTATCAACAGATTACAATCCTTTCATGTCTCACACGATTCCTCACGTTGATCGGACGACTTGGGCTACATGCCTCACATGACTTGACCAACTATGGCTATATATCCTCCCAACTTTCCATTGCAGAGTTGGGCCGTGTCACGTCTTCAATTTGAAAATGTGCACTTTGCCTCACTAAAATGTCTAGTATTAAGGTCTGTGTTTCTTCCCATGGAATCTGGAGTCTTTTTGTTTCGTACCAACACACACCGGATCACTTTGATATTTTTTTGGCATGTCAGCATATGTCGAACATTTGCTACCACTTCGCAGCATATGTCGAACAATTGTGATTTCTTGGTCGTGAACAGCTAAGGGGCTTTCACAAACCCGCTCCAGTTGTATCAGCAGTTTTTGCCAAGAGGATGGGATCTCCAAGGCAACTAGTCGAGAAATCCAAGTTGCCATCCTCGTATCTGAGCACAGGTCTTGGGAATCTGCATACCCCTGACTCTCATAGCTCCCTGAATTCTTTCTACAAGGTGGGCCCCCCCAGTTATAAGTTGGTTAATAAACCATTTAACTATAGTTATATTTACCACAACTAGTAGTTACCCTAGTTATAAACCAACTTAGCTATCTTGGGGGCCCCACCTTGTAGCTCCCTGAATTCTTTCTAGCACTGTGATTCCAAATGTCAGCGGCTCGACTCAAGGTCTTCAATGTGGCGTTCCACCCCATTCTGCCCAGCATCATTTGTTCTGGAAGCGATGATCGTGCTGGGGAGCCCCAGGGGCGACCCTGGTTCATGGCAGGGTGGGCGATTTTGATCTTAGGAGTCAGACATGGCGGCTGGGTGTCCGTGTATTCTTGGCTCTTACATCCCACAAAAGAGCAGTAGTTCTGATACATGTTCGGAGATGCCTGGCTCTGACCGTCTCTGACCCATGCCCATGTTTTCAAACCGATGTGGCTGTAGGTAAATCTACAGAGGCACCTTTAGTTTTAGCCATAGCAGTGAGATGGTTGTTGACTTGGTGATGAGTTGAAGCCTCATCAAGCCAGAAATCATTGCCAACTATTGAGTTTCAGAACTTGTCAATGTTGCTGTTCATGTGGACATTGTGTTGTGCTGCAGGAAGTTTGCTCTGCCAAGATTGATGGTTACTCCGTTGGCCCAAGAGTGTTGTTTCGCGGGAAGAATAGCATCAGTTTTGAGTTACACAATCTATGAAATGAGTTTCTGTACATGAATGATATTAACGTTGTAGCCTGCCACGAAGAACATCCAGTCAACAACAGCATGGTCAATGGTGCTTGGATTTTTGTCAAACCAGCAGAATATAGGGGATGCAGATTAGTGGGTGCCTGGCAGGTACCAAAAAAAAATCATGTACAACAAATAAACTGAAACTGCACATCACGAGATATCACTAAAATAGACTGGAAATACCTGATATCATGAGCACTGCCAGCACTGCTGACCATTTTGGGCCCCACGTTCCGCGTTGGGCGACCTCTCCCAGCTGGTCGCCACCGAGACCATTCGCATCTGGAACTGGACGCTGGGCTTCCGTGGACAACGGCAATTGCGACGGCGCGGGAAGTTCCACAGCACCGTAGAAGTGGCCCGGGAAGAGAATGCCTCGTTCTAAATTGTTTCAATGCTGGAAGATTTGGCAATGGATCAATATTAATGTACCAATAATGGGGGATAATGACCAACAAAAACAGCTGGAAATAATGGTTAATGATAGGGGAACCAGGGGTACGGGGTTTTGACCCACTGCCATGTCGTTCATGTGTGATTTTGAATGGAATAGAAAGCACCTGGTGCCTTTTTTGGTGAAAGGTCAGCTGTGTTGGTTGGCGAATTTACACTGCAACACACAGCATTTCGTTTCGCCTTTGGAGCACAGTCACCTGGTACCGGCTGCTGACAAGTCTCAGGGCAGATGACAATCTGCTGACCACACAGAGGATGGTCTGCCCTTTGGCATATCGACAGATAAAGGATGTTTGGAGGTTTTTCATTTCCTCTTCACAAATTCGGTGCATGATGTATTGTCTTTGATATCCGGTTGGAACTGTTGAACAATAGATATTCCATTCTCTGTGTTTTTGTTATATTTTACCCAGGTAGGGGTGCTCTCTTCGGACAGGATGTCAGACGCTAATGATACCTCTGATATGTTTTCAAATCTTCTAGTTGACCTTGAGACTGCCGGAAGATTTCTCACTGGTTGGTGGTTTCAAAGCTGAGATTTGTGGATAGTGCCCGAGATGGCCAATCCGAGCTGGTGCTTTCATTTCTTGTGTTTCAACTCCTGGGACTGAGCCAGTTTCAGGACACTTGATAGCATGGTTTATTTGGCAGGGATGTTTGGGTGTGCTTGGTTATACTACTTGATAGTAGACTGTTCAGGCAAGAAGGAGGACCAACTGTGAAGCCTGCATATAGGACGAAATAATGTACAAGTAAAAAGGACTGACAGCACCATCATTGCACATTATTACTCTAATATACCAGTCACTAAGAATGATTACCCTTAAGATACCACCAATAATGTGGTAGCAAACAATGATTACCCTCAATATAGCAGGGGCTACGCCCATTGCAGGCTGGTGGGGCATACCTCCTATGTGCGCGGCCTGTTGTGGCATAGCGAGCTGCCACACATCCTGTCGGGCAGCCAAGGGCGCAAGGTGTGGAATGATGGGTGGTTGTGAAAGGGTAGGCTTCCAGTTACCATTACTGTATACCAGTAGTAGGTAACCAACCCCAAATATAAATATAGCAATGGTAGAAACCAGACGCTTACCCACGATGGAGGTAACCGGAAGGGTAGGGAAGGAGTTGGATTCTTCACGGAGGTCCAGCTGCCAATTACCCCTACATATCATTTGATGGTAAATCACCACCATGGGGAAACCACCATGGGGAAACCACCAACCACCAACTACCAACCCCTCATGTTTCCCTTGTTCGTCCCAGTTGATACCATCTTGGATGTGGCTATACCCATCAGGTCGATCCGCATAAAGGCGTCCGAAGCTTCAGGTTTCCCAATGATTGTGTCTTGGGATAGCTTAGTGGAACACCATGGTGACCTGCATATAACATGGATATAACATGGATATAACATGGATATGATATAATTGTGTGAATGTGTACATCCCTTTGATTGCCGGTTGCTATCCCCTCACTACTATCAACGATTATACAAAAGAAACCCTTGTTCTGTCACTTGATGAATGATTATCCCACATTAGAAGCCACTCTTCATCATTATCGGTTCATGGTGAACTATCGGTTGTGACATTCCGAAGAATATCAGCCCCGGATTAATAGACCCCTATTTGATCAATAAGGGGTATCCCCAAAAGCTTTAGTGTCCCATGGTGTCCCATCAAAATGGTACCCCCCAATGGATCAACCTCTGGAATCAACCTGTTGGTTGTTATCTCCTTACAAAACAATGGTTGTAAACCTTACGAACGACATTTATCCACTACAAACCGAAAGAATATAGACCTATTAACCATTTTTCACCCATATTAACCATTGTGAACCATTATTAGTCGCCATCAATAGCCATTGTTCATCCGGGGTTAACATTACCCATCAACGCAACCGTAGGTTCAGTGGCTCTTGGGACTCAACGATTCGCGTTTGGGACGCGGTTGAGTCGAGGCACCAGTGGTGGCCCCACTAAACGGCACAACCTCGAGGTAAAGGAAGGGTGAAAATACCATCAAGGAAGATAGTATTTATTCACTAAGGGCTCATCAGAAATCTTGAGGAAGTCGATGAAGCAGTTGATAATATGTCTGACAAGCTTTAGTCGTGTTGTATTTGTTTTTTGGTTCTGGTTCTTATTGTTTTTGGTGGCTTAGGTGGTAGGGGAGGAGAGGACACTGCACTATTTGGGGCTGGTGGTTCCATTTCTCACTACTGGGCTTCAACCACCTTAGCTCTTTTAAGGGAGTACGGGAATTTGGAACTTGAAGTGAAGACAGTGGATGTTTGAGATAAAGCATGTGAATCTGTTGGTCTGAAGGATCTTTGGGTAAGCAGTGGATTATGTCCAGATCGATCTTTTGGCACCAGTGACGCTACCAGGATGTTGATATATGATTGTAATTAATTATCGGCAATTATAAACAGCGTCAACAAACGAGACTGACCCACCATGCCCGTAGGGATTTTGGCTGGAAACTTCTAGCGAAACTATGACCAATGACACCAGTGACAGGCACGGCATTTGCTGGTTCAAACAAATCCTGGATCTTGTTGATCATTTCAAGTTGCCTCACAAAGTTGTCGGCTGAAAACTGGATGCCCTTGACTTTGGCGCATCTAGAGCCGAAGCAAAATACGTAGAAAATGAGCAGAATAGGGTGTGTTTTTTCGAGAATATATCGGGTAAAAAAAAATCTATATAAAATGAACGGAGTATGAGGATTTTCAATTCAATGTTCAGTAACTTGTTACTTGAATCCTCAAGTTACTTGATAGATTCAGATCCATGAATCAATTTCATCATATGATCTCCTTTTTCCAAGTCGTTTTCTCCAGACATGATCTCACCATGAGGCCCCAGCAGACGCCAGGTGTTTGTACACTGCTTACGAGCATCATGCAGATGTCTATGGCAACTTGGATCATGGCTTGAGCCAGTTGCAAAGATCCCCAAAAATCAGGACCTACAAGGAGCAAAGGTCCAATTCTAAGTAGCTGGGTTAGAATCCATGGTAAGAGACCCCAAAAGATGGGTTACAGAATATCTATGGATGCATGTCATAGGTGTGCGAAATATATGACTTGTTGATGGTTTGCTCACATTCAGTTGATCTTCACTGTAAATAGTAGTACCCTCAGTGGTTATAAGTTGTAGCTGCCTTAGTCAGAACCTCAGCTGAACAACTTGGGTGGTACCACTTCGTACTGTATACCGTATACCGTATACCCTCCGTTCTATTGCTCAAGGCCCTTCCAATGATTCGCACTGCCCAGGTATTGCCATGCATCCAGAGAGACCCTTCTTCCTGGCGGGGAAACTCGGTGGGAGAGGTGAGATCGGGCTGCCCATTAGTCTGATTTTTAGTAGCTTTTTTTGCTTTTTCAAAACACACATGTTTTTGTTGGCAGCTTACAAAAATCAGAATCAAAGCAATAAACCAAACAAGCTTACAATAAGCAATACAAGCAATAAACCAATATGTGCAGCAGTTTCATAATTTAAAAAACCATCAAAAACCACCGTGATGTCACGCAGCGAAGCACCACCTGACGGTGTCGAATAGTTGGATCTCTGTTGACCTTGGAAGCACCGGACCAAGGTCAGCAGTTCACGAGACACCACGATCCGTTTCTGGATCTTTGAGGCGTGACCAGCGGTGAGGATGAGTTGTTGGTGGGTATAAACATATGGTGGTTAATCAACCAACCCATGGTGAAGCCTAGCTGGTTATATGGTTAATAATAGGGGATAACAACTAGCAACTATAGGGGATGTACCAGCTATATATGGCGAGCTGGGTCAAGCAGTTAACCAACAATAATGGAGGATATTAATCCACCAAAGTATAGGGAAAACAATGGTTAATGATGGGGAACCAGGGGGACGAAGGGTTTTGACCCATAGCCATATGCGGTTGGTTTTTTAATTTTAAGGATTATGACAACCAGATTCTTTATTTTTTTTTGGTTACAAATCTTTGGTTATTTGGTTTCTGGTTGTATTGTTGGCTATAACGTTGGCTATAACGTTGGCTATATTCATTAACACTGGTTTCAAATGGGGATAATACGCAAGCAGAATGGTTCAACAGTGATAGGTCCGGGTCATAGACATTACAGTATAGTATGTGAGTACCCGGCAAACTTATCGTGAATCAGTTCATTGTTCGTGCATCGTGCAATCATTGGCTTTAGAGAACCAGTGAACCCCCCCAAAAGTGAGTAGGTCCGACTGAAAAGCGAGTCCTCCTCCAATGATGGTTACCCAAACAAGTAATTTCAGCATATATAACAATGAGATAGAGATAGGGGAAAATCACGAACAATAATGGCTCAACAACTACTATGGTCGGTCGTTTTCAACATGTTTGTTCCGAATATTTGGGATGGTTAGTTGATGAACCAATATTTGTTTCAGAGGATTTGAAACAATCAACCAGAAATTGCATTTGAGCTATCCGAATTGATGCCCCTTCTTCAATCCGACCTTTTTGTCTGCAAATCACCTGAGGTCTCTTGCAGCAGTGTTGTGAAACAGGTCGGTAGAACTAGTAACTCGGCTGGTCCGCAACCCGTAGGATTTTGTACTTCTGACATCTTCTGACAACAGATACTGCCTGAGTTTCGTTCAATTCCGTGAATTCCACTTTGAGCATCAGCTGTATTTGCGCAGCTGCGGTAAAAAATTGTAGGACAGACACCCAAATCTACAGTGAGTAGGAGCAAGCAACGATGTGAATGATTGCGGCGCCGTTGCCAAGGAATAGGGCACTGTGCAGCTGGTAATCCGAGCTTACCAATGGCCTTTCAACGGCATTGTGTGTCGATCTTTGTGCATGGAGACCATGGGATATCTATACATTCACACTTGCACAGGTTTAAGATGGTTTAAGGATATGTGTTTTATACATTCACAGTTTCCATAGTATCCATCTTACACATTCACACATAGGAAATCCTTGTGATTGGTCTCTGATCATTGCATTATTGTTGATCAATGACCATCAGCAGCGTTTAGGTGAAAGACCGACCAGCGATGCCACGCGACCTTTCCCAAAATGCCAACGGCTGATGATAGAGGAATAGTTTTTGTGCTTGTATCGCCACTGAGGGTGCATACCAATATCATGGTACAGCATGGTAGAATCAACCACTAAAGGGGTCAGTAACCTTTGATTAGATGAACCACAGCACCATCCAATAAACAAATTTAATACCCACCCAAAAGTTGTGGTGTATCGTCAGTTGATGGATGATTGCGAAACTACACGGGATTGCCAACCCGCTGAGCCTTCAAAGGATTTGTATCCAATCTTCATTGGCCTTTTTTTTTACGTTGGTCATTGATACCCACAATCATCGATCCTTGGAGATTCCGGCTTGGTTTTTATGCCGTTCTTCATCATTCATTTTTCACCATTGATATTCCCTTGGAATTATGTACCATGATTGTTGATACACCATTATTTTTCTAATCATCAAATGCATATATTTACTTTCAGTATTGATTCACCACTCATTCCTCACCAGTATTGACTCATCATTATCGTTGGAATTTTGTTAGAGATTCCCAGCATTCACCGCGCCGTAGGACTTGGTGCGGCCGATGTTGGTGTCAGTGCTTTTGCGACCGGATCAAATGGTCGAGATGCCACTTGGCCTCAACTCAGCGACCGTCGGTCACCCTTGAACTCACTGTGTGGCAGAATTCACCAGTTGGGTGGACCAGAACCTCCAACTAAGAAGTAAGGCGCTACTTTAGTTAGTGCCAAGTAAAAAATAAGTTACCTTCTACCTAAGCAACACTCACTAAAACTAGTAAGCTTCCAACTAAGTAAGCTTCCAACTAAACAGATATGTGATGAAGTAACCTCAAGCAACTGCAAGTGACTGTAAGGAACTTTACCTCCAAGTCACTAAGATTACTATTGCCTACCATGGGCCCCTAAGACCCCTAAAAAGGTAGGGTTTTACCCTCTAAAATATTGGTCATAACTTCGAAAAACAATGACCCATAGGTTTTACCTGTGACTTATTTAAACAAAAATGGTTCTACAATAAGACTACTGGGGTTGTAAAACTTACTTTTTTCATAACAATAAGCTTGGCTTCCGGAACTCCACTGAGCTCAGCCGTCGAGGCTGGGTGGTACCGTGGAAGAGGTCTCGACAACTGGAGCAGGGGGGGAGGGGGTCCCCAAACCCTAATTGATGGATTATTACCTAAAAACCCAAAAAGTGAATGGTTGATCACTATGAATGACTAATATTGGACAAGAATATGGATTAATAGGGGATAGTCACCAACAATATTGGTTAGACAACTAGTATATGGTGGTTTCTCACAGCATGGGGGACCCCAAAAATGGTTGGTTCAGTACTTTAAATGGTCAATAAACTGGATCATTTGGGGGTACCTCCATTTTGAGAAACCATTGTATGTTGCAGGATGTTGCTGGAATTTCTTTTCTTTGTACTTGTTTGTCATGTGTGTGTGTGTGTGTCCCATGTCACTCAATATCTATACTATCATTTGTCCATGTATTGATTTATCCTTGTCGATGATCTATCAATGTACAGTACATTCATTTTGAACATCCTTGTTGATCGATCCTTGTAATCAATCAAGAAACATTAAGTCCCAATGGGTCAAAAGCCCCCAGCTGTTCACATCCCATGACCAAACTGTTCAAAGTGTTGGGATGCAGACCCACCCATTTTTGAGATGGTTGCGTATGACCCGCAGCCAAATCGTAGCCAAACCATAGCCAAACCATGGCTGGTTTGCGGCTTTAAACATTTATTATTTTCCCTAGTGATGATTAACGAATGTTTGGTTGGCTGATATTTTTCATAGAGGTTGAAACCACCAGTCATTTCATGACGGGGTGGTTCAACCACCAACCAGATAGCCAAATCACATCGTTGCCAGCCCATCATTCTTCGAATTCACCACAGCATTCGCAGCCTTCCCTTGTCAGGCCATGGCGCTCTTCAGCAGTGATAGTGCCAAGTCGGTGAAAAAGCTCTATGGCAAGGCCGCCGCCTGTGATGGATTCATGTTGGTGTACAAGAATGGTTCAAAGATACCAACAATATTGGTAGTTCCACTAAATATAATACCTAATACCAATTGATGGTTAATACTAATATAGCACTGGTGGTTTCAAAGATACCAAGTAGTTAAAGTGTGTTGCTGGTTGGTGCTTACAAACATTGTTTACTTGCCCTTTTGATTATGAACAACTGGTTGGTTGATGAATCTTTTTCATAGGGGTTGAAACCACCAACCAGGTTGGCAGAAGTATTAGTAGTTCACAATGATGTAAAAACAATTGATGGTTCCCCAAAGTTCCACCCAAATCAGAAAGACCACGACTGGTGGTTTCTCAAGTCAGCTTGGGGTACCCACAGTTATCATATCCTTTACATTCATCACTAGTAACACCACCCAATCTCAATCATTTCTAGCGATAAACCACCCATAGCCTTGGGATTCCCCAACCTGGCTGTAGGCTACGTGACCGAAACCACCACCTGTGGCTGTCCCCACGTCACCGCTGGGGGGACTCCCGTGGGTGGACTGTGCGAGGCCAGCCATGCCTTGGCCACGGAACTGACATTGCCAGCAGCGCAGACAAGGCCTGTCCCCATCCAGGCGTGGGCCTGGGAGGCTTGGGGATCAACGGGAAGGTCCTGAGCCCGGTGGGAAACAGTTGGAACTGGTCAAAGTGCTGGTTCTAACTTGGAAAATTTTATCCTAAGACTGGTTCCAACTTGAAGACTTATCATTCTAAGACTGCTTCTGACTTCAAAGACTGGTTCGAAGCTTGAAGACTTATCCTGAGGCTGATTCTAACTGGATAACGACACTCCAGTAATTTAGCATTCACAAATCATCGACCCCAGTGCAGGTAATTTGCTTTAAATGGTGGAATAACCAGCCAGCTATGTCAAAGAAGGGTAGGTCACATTTCGCCCCAAAGTTATTTGTTTTCTTAAAGCAAAGTGACGAAGCAATTTCCTAAAGCTGCTGTAGCTACAGAAAGGAAAATACAAGACAACCCAAGTTGCTTTTGATGTTAACCCAGGTGGTCAGCCCTTCCATGTTTGAGTCACCATCTATATACATGTTTCACAAGAAGCAGCTGAAAATATCACAATTTCTGGCAAATGGCAACTTATACACCTCAGTCACCAACAAGACAGGGTTACCAACGAGGAAGTGGGCTAATCCAGACCCATCTTAGATTATCTATATGTGCATACATCATATATCCCAGCGCAAGTCAATGAATATTTCGAGTGGCGTACTTGGCTTACTCAAAGAACCCAAATTCCTTCCCTTATCAGCTCCTTCCCGTGGAAACACAAAACATACAGTACTCGTTTAGGAGCCAGGAGGGGGGTCCATGCTGGTTTCTTGGTCATCGGCCATCAGCAGACCCTCCGGAATTCCTCCGTTATTTCTCAGTAAAGAAATATACAGACGCTGGGAAACAGGACCCTGATCGATGAACTTGGCAAAGACGATTGTTTTGCATAGGGTGGTCGGTAAAGGTTGCTGCAGTGCCTATGACTCACTGCCACTGGTGGCAGAACAGTAACTACAGTCCCAATGAGAATCATGCATCCACTTGTTGGCCAACCAAGGGGAACTTCGGCCCTGGCCTTGGGAGGTGTACCAAAAGATCTTGAGCTTCTTCTTGTACCGGCAGGGTCTAGAGGCTCTCGGGAGTTTTGATGTTTTTTTATGTACGTATATGTGTGTGGCTCCCCAACCCCCCGCATGCAGGCTTTTCTTCATAGTGCATCCCAATACTATTTTGCATTTGAAGATGCCTAGATGGTATGCAATGTGTAGAAGCCAAGCCAAGTTGTTTGACGTTTTTTTGCGATGACGTTTTTTGATTGCAAGCAAGACGTGAATGAAACAGTTTCCTTTTTCAACCTTGGTGCTCCGTTTTGACAATCTCGTAGCACCTCTCTTTAAAATGTTTGTTCGCTGGGAAAGCCAGCTGGGTTTCGTTCCAGGCGGTTCCAAAACCATTCACAGGGGCTTCTCATCATACAGTTCTCCCCAACCAGAATGACAGCTGTGGCATATTGCGCTCACCTGAATGAATATATAATTTGTATTGGGGTAGAGATGGGCAAAAGGCGGGCCTCCCTAGTCACAAGCTGGCTGATCAGCCATTGTCGTATGGTTCTATGTCAACAATGTCTACCAGAACTGGTATTTACCCTATTTATAACCCAACTTAGCTACATCCCAAGTTATGGAGTTATAGCTAGGTTTCTGACAAGGATACCATACTGGTTATGGATATTAAGTGGGCTAGAAACCGAAGTTTACTCACCCTAAGCTAGCAGGTATCAATGGACTAACCTCCCAAGTTTACTACATCCTAGGTGGCTTATGCCGCCCCTAGCAGGGTCAGGGGCTGTCAGGACCTGTGGGGTTTGATCGCCAACATCCGCGGGGAGATGCTTCCAGGTGCACCGGACCACAGGTGGAGAAATGGATAGAAATGGTGGTTTCTTACGCCATAGGGAGCCTGAAACGGTGGTTTCTTGCATGCAAATTATGGGAAATTATGGCGTAAGAACATTTCCTATGCAAATTTACGTAAATGACCATCATTTCTTACTTTTGATAACCGGAAACATACATAATTAATTTATCATAATTTACCATAATTTGCATGACTGGTTGGTGCTTTGATTGACTTTTTTGTATTTTCCCTAGTGATTATCAACACATATTTGGTTGGCGAATATTTTTCCTAGGGTTGAAACCACCAACCAGAGAATGATAGAGAATGTCTCTCTCCCTCTATATTTTTCAATGTATTTCTACACGCGGATTTGGTTGCATATATTATCTATTTGCCACATCTATATACACATGGTTGTTTATTTGTAGTTTATATATATATATATATATATATATGTATTGATGCATATGGTTTGTTTGCTTGTAGGTACATGATTGTTTAT
Organism: Symbiodinium kawagutii; assembly: GCA_009767595.1. Classification (NCBI taxonomy): domain Eukaryota; class Dinophyceae; order Suessiales; family Symbiodiniaceae; genus Symbiodinium; species Symbiodinium kawagutii. The sequence continues at coordinate 53,739 of VSDK01010616.1, read as the reverse complement.
ATGTTTATTTTGTTTTAATTATATATATTTATTTATACATACGTATATGGGCTTATGGAAATGAATCGCGCTGGCAACATGTATCAGTGTATATGCCACAGATTGAGAAATCGAAACAATACATGCCTTGGCACCAAAAACCATAGGGTTTTGCATGTTCCCTCTTTTGCTGTTATAAGCCCTGAAAAGGAAGGTTTAGGGTGCCAATGGATGTTCCTATGCATGCAAGCACGAGCGAACAAACTACATGTACATCACATCATCATATGTGCGAACAAATAGTCACCCGTTCAAACATGTTTCTACAATATATGCACTACACTTCTACACATACGTCAGGCTGGCATTGCCTTACGCATGTAAGTGGGTCCGTGGGTGTGCAGGTGATGTTTGTAAGTATGTGTGCGCAATGTGCAATTTTGATCATAGGTATGTAGTTAATTACGTATGTTTTGCCTTGACTGTATGATTACTGTGTATGCAGAGCGATATCTACATATGTCATCGCCATCGCTGTCCTACTTGAAACTTGCCGACTCTGGGGCGCACCACTGCCAATCGGCAGGTGGAATGAACACGCATCGTGGTTTCTTTCACGAGCGGGACTGCACTGGGAGCAGCCAGGCATAGAGCAACTACACAGCGAGTGTCCAGTGGAGAGACACCAAAATCATAGAGTTCACGCTGTCAGCTGGTTTAACATGTTTTAACACTATCTATGGCCTACAGCTGTAGTTGTCTTACTATTCCTGTCTAGACGTGTAGATTGTAGAAGAACGACGTCAGTGAATATGGTTTGAACACTTCCGATGGGGTTGCCTCGCAATGTTCCAAATAAAATATGTTTCCTTCCACACCCATAGAGTCTGCATATGCTTGTATCTTGTATTGTCATTCTTATCATTTAGACGAGCAAGCGTCCAAGCGAGTTGACACAACCGGTGATGAGGCGAACATCCTACTTTTGGTGAAGATGTTTTTGTTTGTTGGTGGAACCTGGTACGGAGATTTATCAATATCCGTCGGACCCACGTGAATGTAAGAAGGTAACCTATATACTTTATGTCTTTCCCATGCAACAGCTGAGCTTTACACAGTGAACCATGAAACATCACTGCGTTGTTTGCTCATGGCAGTAATCCTTGCCCACATGGCAAGCTGTGTTGCAAGCATCTCTAGTAGCAAATCACTGTTGCCAACGCGGGTATGTTTGATATGTGATATGTGGGTGTTTCTCAAAATGGGGGTCCTCCAAATCCCCAAGTCATCCAGTTTATCAACCATTTGTAGTAAGAAGCCGTCCATCACGTTGGGGTCCCCTAGGGCTTGAGAAACCACATGAAACCACCATATAGTTGGTGAATCATACCTTTGTCAATGATTATCCCCTATTAACAATTATTAATTCCCTATAAACCATCAACACAACACCCAAATCCACCCTGTAAACCTACTAGCCCCCGATAAACTATTGAGAATCCCCTATGATTGACCATTACTTATTCCCTATAAGCTATTGAGAAACTGAGAAACCATAAATTTATGTTGGTACCATTGGCTCCATAAAAAAATGGGCCCCATGGCCCATGAAGACCTTGCCTCCAGGAACTTATCGCCTGTCAGAAATCCAAAGGCTTGGAGTTGGCCTCCGGGCGAACCAAGGTGGGTCGACCTGTCGGACGGAGTCGTTGCGAGTTCGTCTTGTCACAGCTGGGGGTTGCTGCAACGGTTGATTGCAACTTATGAACTCAGAAGGTGCTTGATGTCACCTATAGATACCTATAGCCTATTTGGCTGGTGGTTGGGAGGCCAGGTATCCCGGCCACTGGCCCTTTGAAGGGGGAGCCAGGCCAGGAGCTACTGGGAGTGCCGGTTGATCAAATAAATTGTTGTTTGTAAGGAACTTCCACTACTTCTATGTGCTATTCAGCTATTCTTGTTGTTTATCGCCAGCTAGAATTACTTTCACTTTTGTCTTCTACCAGTACCGCTTTCATGACCGCTTTCCACTGCTACACCACTGCTACTGGCACTTTCATGTCCATGTCTTCTCACTCTATAGGCATTTCTTGCAGGTTCACGTGGCTCACACCATTTTCGTGATTACTATCATATGGATAATGTGCGCATCGTTCCTGCCACATGACTTAGATGATTCATGACCCACCACCTGGCTGCTGCAGCTAGTCCTCTGAAATTTCACACATTCACCTTTGAAGGAACCAAATGTAGGTTATGCATTGTGTGGAGTATCTGGTGATGTTTTTCGCCCCGTCTCAGAGTGCTGCTACGACATCTCGCACCGCCATTAGTTTGAATGCTCAACATGCTTTCCTACTGCATTTCAACCCTGAGTATGTCCCCTATTGATGCTGTTTATTGTGGGTTTTCTTTGACATTTTATTTGATCACTTTTCAGCAGGTTTGTTGCTACATATTTGATTATATTCCTTTCAAAAAAACATGCAGTTGAAACAAGAATCACAGTGACATGCAGGTTCCCACTGCAAAGAACGTGGAAAACTTATGTCTCTTCTGCAGAGTCGGTGGGCTACGCGGAGAAATTCACACGTAATCATTCTCCAAGAATGGCCGATCCACTTTCTATAACAAACATAAACTCATGTACACGTGTGTGTGTGTGTGTGTTCGCATGTGCGACTCAGTGTTGGCATGCGTCGTGTGGACCCATGATGTTCCATGATGTTCATCTGTCCATAGCAGTCTGATCATGAACCATTCAAGAATATATGACACATGGAGGTTTCTCGAAAATAGATTGGATGATTTGGGGAATCCCCTAATGTATTTGGAGAAACACCCACATGCTATATCTGGAAATTCGTTGTCAACATGGGTTTTGGATCTGTGCGGATTTCTTGTTGCAGATTGGAATCGGCAGCAAGCAAGAGGAAAGACTTCAGAAGGCGAGAGTCCCAGAGTGGCCATGGTGATGCCTCACATGCATTGTATTGGATGATTCATGACATGTCCTCTACTCTGACTTAATGATTGCTTGTGAGTATGGTCTTGCCCTACAATATGACGAATAGATATTACAAGCATATCAGTACGTTGATGTATACATACGTGCATGTGATGTATTTTTTGAATATATACGTCCGAGTGTTTTTGTATATGGTATATTATACATGATTCATTTGTATAATGCACACGTGCTTGGATACATATTTGTATTCCTACAAGTGGTTTCATGTTTGAATCCCCCTTAAGAAGTCCTTATCCTTTTAAGGAAAGCACCGGGGTACACTGGGCTATGCCAACCTGCAGGTATCACCGGCGCAGGAGATCAACGGTGAATCCGGGCACCGTCACTGCCGTAAGGCTGCGCAGATCATGCTCCGTGTGGGCGACCTTCGATCCTACTGTCGCTTCATGGCGCAGGCGGAGCAAGCGCGGCTCGGCGCTTGGCATGGTGAAGCGTGCTATTGGTTGATGCTTGGATGGTTGGTTGGTTGGTTGGTTGGATGGTTGAATGGTCTGGTGTTAGTGTAAAGCCATGTAAAACCTGGTCATCATGGGTGGCTAGGAATGATGGTGAGACTGAGGAGAACTGAGATGGTGGATTTACCCGCACTCCAATGACCGTGGCGGGATGACGGAATTGCTCCAGTGATGAAAGATACATCGTGTGCCAAGCTAGAACATCACTTAGACGCACTGCTAGCAGCGCCATATTCCCTCCTGGCAGCGAGCTATAATGGATTTTGATGAGATCCCATCCTAAATGCACACATTTCGGAATCATTCTGCGTATCCATTTGGTTATGATGATTGTAAAACAGCTGAAGATGACCGGGCCAAAGAATCACCACAGACCAGGCTTGGTGCGACTTCCCAGTTGGCTTGATGGGACTTGCTCACAACCATGTGCAGCTGTGCGGAGCCAACCAATGAATACTCCTCGTTTCTTCACTGGCAATCATAAAAATTCAGCAGAGATGCGGACATTGAGACTGATGATGATGATGATGATGATGATGATGATGATGATGATGATGATGATGATGATAGACTGTGAAGTGATCCGATTTGGAGGAAATGGTGAATGCAGACACTGCTGAGGGGTGCTCCTTGGAGATCCGAATCCCAAACGTATCCATTTTTGGTGGCTAGTATGACCTTTTTTTCACGTGTTTTTCTTTGTGCAGGGAGGCCTGGAGTGAAGTGTTGTGTTTGTGCACGCTTTGAAACAGTCTAATTTTCTTCAAGAACTAAACACATGGCCAGGTTCTGTTTGAAAAAAAAATGAAGCTGCATTTGCTGGATTTTTTTGCACAGCAGAATAACTTGCAATCACTTCCACCGCAAAGGCATTCAAGAGACCGTTGTTGTGCAAAATACCTGAGATGTACTCAATCTGGCTGATGTTTGGCTGATGTTTACCCGGTGTTTCGCTGGCGTTTCGCCGAGTTGTCACCTGCCAGGCAGGACACTGGGAGCGTGCCATTTGCATCGCACCTGCAGCGCCTTGGCGGTGATCGTCCGTGAGCTGACAACGCTGGTTTGAAGTGATCAACAGGCCTGTCATATGGTGGTTCCTCAGGGGGTTGTAACGGTTAATGCCAGGAGTTTAATACCAGGGGTTGATAACCAAGCATGATAGGGGACCAGCTATATTGTATGGTGGTTTCTCAGGGGGGTGTAACAGTTAATACTAGGGAGTTATAATGGCTGATACTAGGGGATGAGAACCAAGCATGATAGGGGACCAACTATATGGTGGTTTCTCAGAATATGGGACCCCCCAAATCATCCGTTAATGACCATTTGTCGGTAGTGAACCATTCATTTTTGGGATCCCCTATCTTGAGAAACCATCATACAACTTTTCGCGACAAATAGAAAGCACCAGGAATCGGACTGCGAGATCAGCAGTATCCCTCTAAACCTTGGTTGAAAATGATCTGAGCATTGACGACAAAAGACGAATAGAATTACACTGGTTGTTGGTTTCAACCTTGGTTGACAATGGTTAATTAATCATAGGGCAATAGTAAGCAACAATCATGATTAAACAGCTACTGGTTGGTGGTTTCAAACTTTTTTTCCTAGTAATGACTAACAAATGGTTGGTTGACTCATATGTTTCATAGGGCTTGAAGAAACAAACCAGTTACACTGTTTTGATCTGTTTTGGATATTGACCTACTGAAACCCATGCCATAGTTTCATTGCAGGTAACCCCTGTGTTCCCTTGGTGATGCTGAAATCAGAAACCCGTGTAGACATAAAAGTTTGTTTTTCCAAAGTCACCCTGCGGCTGAGGTAAGCCTCAAATTCTGGCAAGATCTTTCTTCGGAAGCTTGGCGCAGAGGAGAAAAGGGTTGGTAAAGTCATCATTCCCCAGGTTGTTGGTCAAGCTGCCGCAGACAAGACACAGTTCGTCCATGCTCCACAACAGACACGCACCTCATGGGGTGCTGAGGAATATGTGGAGACTCTGAGTGCCGAGACTGACATTCAGGAGGCTGGGCCTGTTATGAAATGCAAAGGCTCATTTTGAAGCTTTGTCCGGCCAGGAGATGGAATATCCCAAATTGAGCACTTCTTAGATTACCGATGAACTTTTCAGTGTGTTGCAGAAATGTTTAATTTGGCTTGATTACTATCTTGATCCCCCGGAGTCTCTTCAGTGATGACGTTCAATGATACACTACCTGGTCACAATCTGCCCATTGAGAGCTCGCTCAGGCAGCTCCCTTTCTGATGAGCACTGGCAGAAGTTCTGCTCTGGTAGCTTGGGCAGCACAAGCATTCGATTTGTTTGGGTGTGAGTGTTGCCATTGGCGGCACGTCGACTTCAAATGTCTTGCCCTTACAACTGGTATTTGCATATACTTCCTTCAAGGTGGGCCCCCCCAGTTATAAGTTGGTTAATAAGCCATTTAACTATAGTTACATCTACCACAACTAGTAGTTACCCTAGTCACATACCAACTTAGCTATCTTGGGGGCCCCACCTTGTAATGCCATCGTACTTATTGTCTAATCCTGGTTTTATCTCTCCATGGACGAACTCCGATAGATTAAGCCGGACATCCAGATACAGGTGCAATGCAGGCCCATATTTTTACTTGTATGACTAAATGCATGCAGATTCTACACACATGTATATGTGAAACACTATGTTATATAGAGTAACTCTATAATTACACCTACACATCCCGATTTATTGGATGCAAATTTCAATGTACAAATGCACGTGGTGTCCAGACTCCACCGCACAGATCGATGCCTTCATTGGGCGGGGCGATCTCGATCATGCTTTCGTGGTCGCTTGGCTGCACTGCTGCATGGAAGCAATGCCCCGGGCCCGTGGTGGTTACCCCATTTGTTGACAAGGGTGTTTCTCAAAACAGCAATACCATGGAAATCCATGGAATACCCCAAATCATCCTGAAAAAATGAAAATAACGTTTATGGGGAAAAAGCCAAGCATTTCTTCGGTTCCCCATTTTGAGAAACCACCATAAACAGCTGCACAATCAACAGCAAAAGCAGCAGCAGAACCGCAGCAACTCTTAGCAACAACAGCGTTGGAAGAACCACCGCAAGACAGTCCAACAGGATCGGATCTATCGCACCTGTTTTTGGCTACGAGTTGACATGACTAGGGACATAACTTATTATAGCGGGTAGATATAGGTATGCAAGTGGGTGGCTGTGAACATACCATTGGGTGAACCCACCTACCATTGTGAACCCAGGTGGTAGGTGAAACTATGGGTGGCTGATTACCATTGTTGGGACCCATAGTTTGTGCGGTCGTCCTCAGTGGGGTGTTTCAACGCTCGGGCGTGATCCTCAGTAATCCATGATATCGTTGACGCATTGGTTCGGTGTTGCGTCTGATAGTTGATGCTTTGTCCCGGTAGTTCTTAAATATACTTACATATACTTACAAGATCGTACATAGGAAATACGCAAAGTGCGGTGTTAATATGTCTTAGTTTGATGTTTTTCAAAAAAAGAAGAATATTACCCTTACAGATCGTATGGTGACTCTCACTTTTTAAGCGAAAGCTTGTCCTTGCAACAATCCACATCAGGGCAAATCGAGTGGCTGTGACAGAGAACTGGTACCATATCCGAGCCGTAGCCTAGTTTGATTCCATTTTCCGAAAAGGCATAAATTATTGGCTGGTGGTTTCCAACATGTTTTTTTTTTTTTTTCATAGTAATTATTAACAACTGGGTTGTTGACTTGCGTATATTTTTCATGACGCGTTGGTTCAACCACCAACCAATACTCCTGTCAACACACCGCTTAGACTTTGATCCTCTGAGAAGATGCCACCAGCACCCACGAGTGTCGTTGCCGACGCCATAGGAAGTTGATCCAACTTTGACACTGAAGGCGTTGCACGAATTTGCGAAAGCAAACTAGGTGGGTTGCAATTTCTCTACTCAAGATGATCATCGGGATTCAAACCACGTGCCACCAGGGGTTTGTTCACGCACTTGGCATACAAAGCTCATCATCTGTTCAAATGTAAGTAGTGCTAATTCACCACCATGTACGATCAGTATCCAACAATAACTACAGTCGTACGAAACAATATAGCCCGTCATTAAACAATTATTTATGGCATGTTCCTCTCATGTTTCCATCATTTGCTCATCATTTACCCAATATTACCGACTATTCAAGCATTATTCACCGATCATTTACCCATCAGTACACATCAGTACCCACTACTCAACCATTGTTTTAAACATAATTCATCCGTCATTTGCCGATCAGTTACCTGTCACCCATCATCGACTTATCTGGTTTAATCATGTTTGATTAATTTCGCGTGATGACTACGGTGTATACTTGATTATTGACGGTCCACACAGGTCAATGGCTATGGTTCATAAGGATTAAGCATGGTTGACGCAACATGTTTTTACATAACTTGCAATGAGCCTATTACTTACCAACATCATTTTCCTATCATTGCCATGTCCATCGCCTCACGTCACTTTCGTTGGCACCTCACGTCCTGGGAAACGCGACGCGTCGCATAGCCGCGTAGCCGCGTGCTGAGGTGGCCAAAGCGGAGTGCGATCAGCTGCTGCCCACGCAGATTTCCGGGAGCAGCCGCTGGGCTTTCGTGCGGTGGGCAGTGGCGTAGGGCAATGGGCTGAAGAGGGCGTTGGTGCTGATGATTAGTGGATGAGAAGAGTTGATGATGATCAAAGATGATGATTATCAATGATGATGATTATCAATGATGATGATGATGATGATGATGATGATGATGATGATGATGATGATGATGATGATGATGATGATGATGATGATGATGATGATGGTGATGGTGATGATGATGATGATGATGATGATGATGATGATGATGATGATGATGATGATGATGATGATGATGACGATGATGATGATGACGATGGTTAGTTGGTGATGCCTGATAACGTGCTTGAGAAGAGTTGATGATGCAAGATGGTGAGTGAATGTGAATGCTTCATGATGATCTAGAGAATCTAGTGATTGCACAATATCATGACATTTAATGATGGCGTATGGTGGTTGAGAGATTGGTCATTGTCAGTGATAGTAATGCTAAGCGCTGGGACCCGAGAAGAGTGTGGAATTGATGGCTAGTGATGTTGGAAAAAACATTGAACATTCCTGGTAAGATGCGTATGACCATATCTGTCCAAAAAATGTTGTTCATAAATGGTCCTTTACCATGGTATCAATCATGGGTCATGATGCTTTTTGATGGCCATAGTAGTGGCTAGCCATGGTCAATGACGGTCATGGTTATATCCAGAAGCAGGTGCCAAGCACTGGAAACTACGACCCCCTTTGTGGAACTGCTGGGGGGTCCTGTGCTCCACGGGTTTCATGAACTATGCATCCCTGATGGCTCCACATTTTGAGCTGTTGAAACCTAGAGACTCCATGTGATAAGTTTGGTTTTGGCCCAGAAACTGAGGAGTGCGGGTTCTGATCCAGAATCCTTTGGTGTCACCTCAGGATGGTTGTATGTTCGCTGTTCAGGTCTTATGATATTATGCGTATTATGGGTACAGAAGTTGTTTTGTATCAAACTAGTTAGCTGAGATCAAATCAGCAGAGTTTTTATAAGTTTGTAAGGATTGCGTGGGGCATTACAGCCAAAAGCCAGCCCCCCGGAAGAAAGTCCAGCCTCAAGAATAGTGTTCTCAGGTTTCCAAAAGCAGATCAAGTCAGTCAGATTAGTTGCGTTTGCTGGCTACCCATGCTTACATATGCGTACTATAGTGGCTTTCACAATGTTTTATCACTACTCAGCGATGCTTGATAGTGGTCAGTAGTGCTTCATTAAATATTTTATAATCAGCGAACCTTAAGAGCGGTCAGTAGTGCTTCATTATCATGGTTCGCCGATCATAAAACTTTGATCATGATCATCAATCATGTTCATGGTCATTAGTGGTCACTGGTGGTTCATGGTCATTCATCACGTTTGAAACCGTTGATTCCAACGATTGCCACTCCACTGGTGATGCCGCACCCGTTGAAGCTGGGCGTCGTGGGTGAGGCCAGCCTCCTGCTCCCAAGCCCCCACCCAGCGACGATGCCCGAGCAAAGTTGGAGGCGCGGCTGGCTGTTGGGAGCGTACCCAGCCCTTCAAAAGGGGAGCGATTTGGAGCTGCCAGGAGGGTTCTAACCAACTGGTAGGTTGGGATGGAGCCCGGGGAGTAACTAACATGTTCTAACCAAATGGATCCAACTGGTGAGTTCTACCTAACATGTTTTAACCAGCTGGTAGGTTGGGAAATTGATGGAGGGTTGATTGGGGGAATTGGGGGTTTCTCAAAAAATATGGGACCCCCCGAAGTTGCGGTTGGTTTGCTGCCACAAAAGAATAGTATTGGATGACAACTGGGGGGCCCCTGTTTTGAGGCACCACTACTTGTGTTTGCCAAAGTGATCAAATCACATTGTTTCCATAGAGTACCATTGCAAGAAATGTCTAGAAACAATAACTATTCTTATATATACTTACTACCTGTTAATGTGTTTCGAATTATTAGATATACATAGAAATAGTTATCAAGATGCAACACTGCTTATGCGACTGTATCAATGGTTGATCATGGTTCATCAGCAACCGCTGGGGCTGCATATTGCGTCAACAGTTTTGGTTGCTGATGCAGTCACAGGGTCAAGTTCACTGGCAGAGGCGCATGGCACTCAACGCAGACGGTTTTCAACAAAGACATGTGAAGACAGGATTGTTTTTTGTTTTTTTGTTTTTCTGACGCGTTGTCATCTCAGAAAAAATCCTGGATCAGCAGATCAGCTGTAGATGTCCTGGATCAAAGCTGTAGAATTTCTCAAGCCTTGGCCTTGGACGATAGGATGTGGCTTCAGTCTTGGCGCGAAGACATGCCGAGATGGGGGAACCCTTGTTGGCCCGAGCCCCAATCCTGGCCGCGAGAGGTCGCGACGTTGACAGGGGGACTGAGACAGAACGCTCATCTTGGGGGAAGTTGATATGACTTGACATATGAACGGGTCACAGTTCCGGTTGCAGAGCGCACATCTCAAGGGAAATCTATATGTTCTAATAAGTTTCTTGGATATTATTGACCTATGTCTCATGCATGAGGTCTCTTCATGCTTGATCTATCCACCCAGCCCCAAGATCTTCGAGTTTTTCGGCTGCCCATTTTCATGTTGAAGCTTCCATGTTGACGACGGCCTCCGACCACCTTGCCTTGAAGCTGTTGGAGGACATGGCTCCATGCAATAAGTGCCGTCCCTTCTGGGGACAGAGAACACCAATCACGGTGCATGTGGTGGTTTCTCAAAATAGTGGTACCCTAAAATGGCTAGTTTATTGCTATAAATGACTATGGATGATTGGGGGGTACCCCTATTCTGAGAAACACCCATGTAATGCCAACTCTGGATGAACTAGCAACATTGAGAAACAAACCCCCGGTTGATCCATAGGGGGTATTCCCAGAGAGCCTTGGTTTCCCTTAAGATGGTACCCCCCGATCAAGAAACCTATGGTTTATTCATCCGGGGTTAACATTACATGACATATACAATATACAGTATGTTTTCATCCATTCACCGTTCTCAGTTTCCTGTTCCTAAACCGTGGCCGAAACATGAGCGGGGCCTTCTTAAGATTGAAAAGGACCAATATCTTAAACCCAAGGTCTAAAACTCATGAATGTTGAAAGACAAAATGCAATCTGCCGCATTGTTGGATGAAAAATAGTCACAAAATTGAGCGATGGCTCTATTGCTCCAATGGTTCATGACACCGTACACGTAGCATGCACTTTAACCGTTGGCATCGCTGAAGCTGCGCCATGTTAGCCGGCATCTACGGGCGCCGTCGGCGATCCGCACGGGGTCCAACCCAGTCCAGTCAGCCGAATGCGCAGCCTTCCCCGGAGTTCAACAGGACGGGTGACCAACCGCTGAGTGCTTGGATGACTCCATGGATTCATCCCTTGCCCCTATGACTTCGCACGAATCTAAAACGGAATTGACCCTTTGTAGCTATAGAAGTTACTGGAGAAACAATCCACTTTTTTGTGCATGTTTGTTCATATTAAAAGATCAAATTTTGTCGATTTTTTGTCGATTTTTTGTTCTCCAACTGCTCCAACTCTCAGTCTTCCACAGCCCAACCAGACCCCGGAAGCGCAAACGCAGCAGCCCTGCGCCAGCTGCGCCAGCCGCGGCGCCAGCCGCGGCGCGTTCGGCCACCAGTGGCGCCGCGCGGCGGCGCCAGGCGAAGCAGCGTGCGGCTGAGGCCGGGCTGGTGATGAGATCCACGGATCACATGGGGAAAACCTAGGAGTTGTAGGGGTTGATGGTGATTTCTGGGTGGTTTCTGGGTGGTTTATATGCTTTATAGTAAGGGTTGATGGTGATTTCTGGGTGGTTTCTAGGGGAAATGTTAGGGTTTACGAGGGATTTTACTAGTTGATAATAGGAATTCATAGGGGATAATCGCCAATAGCCTCATCCGTGCATCATAATCTGGTGATAGCTGATGATATGTGGTAGTGGTTCTTCGCAAATGATCGATTGAGAAGCTGATGCTTATAGCTATCCCAGCCGTTTTTTTAATCACCACGGACTATGATGTCCATGATGTGGGTGTATCCATTGGAGCCGGTGGCTTGCAAATCAATCATAGTGAACATATCATCCACCCTCGACAGTGCTCCCAGCAACCCACATCTCAACCTTTTGGGCCCCGATCATAGCTCTTGAGATATGCACAGCTGGGCTCTGGGTCCAATGGTCTTAGTATGCCATGCCCATCAGTATCGTTGCTTGAAGCACTGTGGGCTTATGGACGCAGCTCGCAGTACTGTATAGTCACATTTAACATCATTTGGTTGGTGGTTCCACACATTTTGCATCTTCTCCAGTATTTATTGTCAATTGGTTGGTTGACAAATATTTTTCATAGAGGTTGAAACCACCAACTGTATCAACGACCTTGCCCCAGAACCACCCACACACAAGATTTTACGCGCAGATGCGAAGCAATTTCTACGAGGCATCACCATGTGTAACCTGGACTCGTGATTGCATGGGATCGTTAGATCGCCGCCAGGTTGTTGAGACCGCCGCTGAGACAGCTGTAGAGCAGCCTGCTGAGTCGTCCGCAGACCTGCCGGTTGCGTCGCAAGTGGAGGTGCTTGGCCGACTGCGGCGTCACTTGGGACGGGTCTCACCATTTGGAATGATTTCCACTTTGACAGGCATGTTCAGTGATTTGTTTCACAAATTATTGTAGATATGAAGACATTGAATCATTTGGGTGTTTCTCAAAATAGGGGACCCCCAAAATCATCCAATAGCAGTCAGTAGTAAAAAACCAACCATAATAGTTGGTATATCCCCTATTATTGCTTATTTTCCCCCTGTTCATAAATATTCTGATATTCTCAACCCATGTTCCCCACTAAAAAACTATCCTTTGGGGAATCACCAGTAATCATTCTTAACCACCAATAAACCAACCATAAGCCTGGGGTTCCCAAGTCCTGGCGTCGAAACCCATCGTTTCTAAAGCGGTTTAGCGAGCGGGTCGCTGAGGGTAGCAACGCTTCGGCCGAAGGTCTTGGGAGATGATGGATGCGAGCCCTGGGCTGCTTGGAATACATAGCCTGCTCGGAGCGGTGTTCAGGGGTGAAACCCTCACAACTGGTGAGTGGATACATGTACATATAGATTGTGTATTTCATATTTCACACTCTCTCTCTATATATTTTTATATATATATATGTATAAAGATTTATTTATTCATTTATGTATGTATTTGTGTATTTATCTATGTCTATTTATGTATTTTTATATGAATATATCATAATATATATATATATACATGTTTATATATACTCATATTCATTTATACTAGGGGGTAGTACTGTATAGTTATGGTAAGGGTGCAGTCCAGTAGTGCTGTTGCTTGGTTTTGTACGATGACTGCCAGCCAAATATGGAGTTTTCAGTGAAGATAGTTGATGAAGCCAACTTGTCCTTGCCGTTTTCAAGACGAAGTCATCCCCAAAAGCTTTGCATCGTGTTTTCCATGGCATCAGCATTTTGTAGTAAAATGCACATGGAAGCGCTTTCTCTACACTGGACCAATGCATGTTCTGCTTCAGCGCCTGGTCCATGCCATGCAGAAATTTCTTCGTTGAAGGTTGGGGTGCTGTATAGGAAGCCGACCTGGCAACCCAAGCTGGCCGCGTGTTTTCTTAACCAACCAACCAATGGTTTACTAGCTGGTTAATGGTGAATAATAGGGTGTAATGAGCAACAACCATAGGGGACATACCAACAGAGCGCATTTTTTGAAATGGTGCTATTGTATGGTACCATCAAATAGGTTTGGTTCAGAAACCATTGACCATCAAATAGGTACAGAAACTGTTACCCATTTTTTGCTCAATGGTGCCATCAAATAGGTTCTATTTTTGGTCAATGCCACTGGTTCTATCTTCACTGAATTGGCGACAGCTTCATGGCACTTTGGGCTGCCAGACGAGCTTCGAACTGCTGAAGGGCAACAAAAGGTGGGGTGCCCTGGCTGGCTGAGCTGGGATGAGCTGAACCTGGACTAGTTCCCGCAGCATTGGTGAAAAGCAATGGATACCTTCGAGGTACTTCATTTGAGTCAGATCCCAGCGTTTGGACACTTCAAGAACTGAGTTGTGTCCCCCCAACTGACTCCACCCTGTGACAACCACGGGTGCGGAGTCAGGTTTCCACAAATCCTCACCTCCTACATGGCAAAGTTCAAAGCTTTCAAGGCGCGCAGAGAAGTTGTTGCCCCCCCAACTCAGTAGATCCAACCGCCCGACCCTTGAATTCCAAACCCAGACCTGGTTGGTTCAGATCGGTATCCGTGAAAGGTCGATTCAGTGAACACATTCGATTCTACTTGGTTCGCTCCTGCTCGAAATCATCAAGTAGGATAAGGTTTACAACTTGTCACCCGTGTTGCAGGGATTTGCGTCCTCGCTGCCATCTTTGCCCCTCTCCCTTGGTCGTGTGTAAAATTACAACTAACAATCAACGCAGATGCGCACATTTTCTGACATACATTTACGTGTGTTTTGCTTCCAGTGGATCGTGCATCTGTATGGTGGTAATCCTGCTGTGTAAGTGGAGAAGTTTGACATTTGGCACTTGATGTGAGACTGCCACAGCCTCCAAGAACTTGCATTGAACATACAACTATGTACAGTAAGGCAGTGTTTTTCAAGATAAAGGCAAGTTGCCGACACTATTTTGATCCATTTTGCACGATCATATACATTCACAGGCAAGAACTTTACCGACGATCCCACAGTGTTTCAATATGTCTCTATCGTGTCGGTCCTTCAACGCTCGTTTTCGTCGCGTACAACAGGAGCCTACACCAATCCAAGCCCACTGTTGGCCCTATGCATGCGCGGGTCGACATGTGATTGGCATCTCTAAGACTGGCATCTCGGGCGGCAGATTGCAGATTCGCCATTCTAGAAGCAATCGCTTCACATTGGTTAGTGTTGGTTGGTATTAGTTAGTTGATTGTTAACTCATGGTTAATGTGTGTTGGTAGTTAAACAATCAATCATCATGGTTCACTGATGGTTAATGATGGTTGATCTCTTGGTTCTTGCAAATACCAGTAGCTGTAGCTCATAGTCTTCCTTAGGGGCTGCCGGATTCGTTGGGGACAATATCCATCCTTTGGTGCAGTAGACAAAGACTATCCTGTCGGATCCTTTCAATGGCTACTTGCATATCCACTTGAGCATTATGATGGCTGGGACTGACATGATGCATACCTGTTGGAAAAAAAACCCTACAAAACCAGGTCACCTGTTGGTAGATCCAATTGGGATCATGATATCGAAAGCCTGGGGCGAACTGGTGGAGTGGGGCAGCGCATGTCTTCGCTCCACCACCCGGTGATGAGCCTGCCATGGGCAGTTTCCCTGGTGCTACACGTGTCGCCAGCCTGCACTCGGTCCCTGGGTTTCCCGATACACCGGTGCGAAGAAAGTTGAGAATGGCTAGCTAAACACCATTAACAAACCATAAATGGCTATGGGTCAATATTAACCAACCAATAATGGGGTATAATGACCAACCAATAATAAGGAAATCAATGGTCAATGATAGGGGAAGCAGGGGTACAGGGTTTTGACCCATAGCCAAATCAACCATTGACAAACCATTGACCAGCCATTCATTCTAGTGATAGGTGTCAATCCATCAGCATGTCTCCAATGATCCAAGGGCTGAAAGCGAATTCTAAGGCAGTGGCAAAACCCTGGCATTTCTGCTGCCGGCGTTGCGCAGGGTCTTGACCTTCAAGCATGTCCCTGTCCCAGATGTGTGGCTGATGGTTGAGAATGTTGGATGGCTGATCATGGATGACAATGGTTGCCAGCTTGTGGGTGTACATGAGTAGTTTATTCTCAACTTGGGGAATTTCAAATCAGCGTTCAACATTCTAATAGAGGTTGCAACCACCATTATCCACAGCAAATCGAGCGTCAAGTTGAGATGCTTCACGATCCAAACGCCAAACGTAAACAGCAGGCATTCAGTCTACTGTATCAATTGACCACCAAGCAGGTTCCTCAATAGCTACAAAACAATCACCACCCTTGTCACCAAAAACCAAAGAACCATCCTTTCACTATGCTTTAATTATACATCTTTACACCTTTGGGATGGTTACGGTTTTGACCTCATGATAGACCGTCATTGGTTCTAAGAGTCAACACACTTGGTCACTGATGACCCTGAACAACATTAATTACACCCCCCACAACCATCATTATACCCCCTAAAACCACAATCAGAACTGTTTGGTGGTTTTGAACATGTTTTATTTTCCCAAATAATCACTAACAAATGGTCGGTTGATCAAGATTTTTCACAGGGGTTGAAACCACCAACCAGATAGAACTAACATGGCAATGGAAAATCCAGCATTTTGGCAATGGAAAATCCAGCATTTTGGCAATGGAAAACCCTGGGAAATCATCCATTGAACTGGTGGATTTTCTATTGCCATGTTAGTTCAAAACAGGGTAATCAGTATTTTTGGTCAGTATCCCCTACTTTTAACCAGTAGTAATGGCGGTTCCCCCACTGGTTGGTTTTACCCAGATAACCTCCTAAAAAGGGAAGGTTTTGGATGACACTGGCACCAAACATCACTGCCCGCAGCACCGAGGCGCCAACCCCGTCCTTCGGGCCTTACGCCTTGATCTTGACGCCCACCAGGCCGGCAAACAAATCGTGGTCCAGGGGGGTTGAACAATGCCTGGTTGGTGGTTATAAACATTAATAATGGTCAATAATACAGGATAGTAATCAACAATACTGATTAAGTTCAGGTGAAGTAGTCAATGATATAGGATAATAACTAAAAATCATGATTAAGTTAAGTGTCAGGGGGATCATGTCCAACCACAATGGTTAAACAACAGTTTTATAAAGGCTAGTAATGGTTTATCATAGGGGATAGTAGGTAACAATCATGGTTAAACAGCTTCTGGTTGGTGGTTTGATTGACATGTTCTATCTTCCCTGGTAATTATGATCAAATGGTTGGTTCACAGATTCACCTATATCTTGCATGGGAGTTGAAACCACCAAAGATAAGGTTTTATAAACCAATGTTTCATGTCATCCAATACTTAATTCTTTAGTCTTAATCAATATTACTTAAAGGTGTATTGGCAAAACAACCAATGGTCACTATGCGATAGTTTTTAGTTAATAATTATTGGCAAACAACATAAAATGTTCCCTTAACTATTCTGAATAACGGGTACCAGTGGACAAATGTCAAAAGTTGATGGTAAGAATAGTATTTGCTGATAATTGATGATAGTTTGTTGACGTTTCATGATTGATACCTGCTGGAGATACTGACACTAATGAACCCCGTTCAGGAACCGTTCCAGCTTGTTGGGGGTGTATATGGCATTAACGGCCATCAATTAATCAATGATAAATCATGATCATTTCTCAGTAATTAGTGGTGATGAATAGTTTTGTTTAATAGGCAATGATAAATAATAGATCATATATTTTTTCCCATCAGACTATATGTCATGCGGTGGTTTCTCGAACCCCAAGAATGGGTGTTTTATTGCTAGAACCGACCAAAGTGCCAAGTTTGAGAAGCACACATACATCATGCGAGATCACTATCATTTTGTTTGCAGACAGTGCTCAACACATCCAATCGCCGGCAATAGCTGTGTTGCTTCATTTGCCGTGGTTTGCCAGAAGTGACGGCTGTGGTTGTGTTTGGGTTTGGGGATACCACCATTTTTGACATCCTGGTTTTCCAAGTTGAAGAACAGAGCAATACAACGGCTCTAGATCATAATTGCCCAGCGTTGATGTGGCCTGACAATTATCATTTGCTCAGATGCTTTGTTTTCGCTAACTGCTAACTTTGATCTCCTTCGAAGTGTTTTTTTGGGTGCGAACATGAATAACCTGAGCATGTTGCAGGTCATGTCCGGACATACTGGAATCCTGGGGTTTTGCCCTCGTTACCACTGCCAAAACCATGTACAAGACATCAAGACAAAGTGGCAGTCAATGTCACGCTGTCATAAGGTAGTTGTGCTTGAAAGTATTCGACTTTGGCACCTGGCAAGCACGATTTTGTGGTTGCAAGGTCCAAGATGGTGGACAGTTTCTTATTGGAAGAAAACGCAGATGGGTTGTCAGTGAATCATGCCCTTTCAAGCACCTCAGTGGATTAGTCATTGTAGGGTGCCTTGCAACCTATTACTAGTAACCATAAATATGTTCAACCTAGTCGCTGTTACGATTACTATAGTCTTGTAGGGTTCAGTTATTCTATTCCAATGCTACCTACATATTACTGTTCAACTTAAGAATTGCATGAACCAGCGTATGGAAGGTTATCCCACAATATCGCACAGCGTTTCTTTGATCGTGCCTGATTCTTTCGTCACTACATTCTTGCCAGGATGATTGCTGTGGGACGTTTAAACATCACCATATTCGCATAAATACAAAAAAATATTATGATCCATCATGATCAACTATAAGTGGGCACATGATTTGACAGTCTGATGTAAAAAATTGATGCTATGCGGCTGTGATCCCCCACCGTAGATCAAGCGACACGAAACTCTACAGCTTTGTCACATGGGACGGCTCCAACGACGGCAGGGAATTGGCCATTCAGATCGCACGGGATGCAACAGGCCTTTGCAAGGTGTGGCTGGCTGTGGCTGTTGGGAGGTAGCCAAGAAACCAGGTGACCCATACAGCCCTTTAAAGAGCCTTTGAAGGGGGGTGAGGGTTCTAACCAAATGCTCGGTGGGTGTTCTCACCACCTCAGTTTTTTCACGTGGGTAAACCTGTTGGAATATGTTAGGTCAGTTTTTTTTCTTGGAGATTAGTCTGCCTACAGCATACCAGGAAACCATGGCAATTAAACCATGGCAAGCCATAGTAAAACTGTGTGAGTAGCCAGATTCCAGAATTCGAAATCTTTTGAATTCTTGTAAAAATGTGCTGCTGATGGTGTAGGAGCGGTAGACGACCAGCGGTTTACATGTTTGATGAATCTCTCGATCGATGGGAATGATTATGTTGTTGCATTGATTGGCTTTCCAACACAATTTTTGAACATTTTGTTTTTCGCTAGAATGCTATCAGGTCAAGATGTTTGACGTGATATGAACCATACAAACCATGACTTGTTGTACGTTGCTTTTTTCTCTCATTGTTTGGTTCAGAAAACCCCAGTAATTACCACCACATGTTGGACCCATACCTAAACCTGATGATTCCTAAGACAAGAGCACTCACACTGAAACACACTGTTGTTTGTGGTGCCAACTTGATAGCTCATACATCTCATACCAGTACTTTCGGTCACTTGCAAGTGTTTGGGATGCCCGATCTCTTTCAATCATCTTTCGGCCATAGTCCGGAATGAAATAATGAGCTTGATTTTCCTCTCCGACGGTAGTTTACTCAGCATACTCCCAGGATTTCAAGGAGATTGGCCAGCGGCATGCAGTTGATCGACTTGCAACCGGCTCTCATGGCGACTTAGTTGTCTTTCATAGCTGGCTGTGGGTCAAAACCCCGTACGTACCCCTGGTTCCCTATCATTAACCACTGTTTCCCTTATTATTGCTGGTCATTATCTTCCATGAAATTGGTTGGTTAATATTGACCCGTAGCCAGCTTGCAAATCAGATCTTCGTCTCCTGTGGAGGCGACTGGTATCCGCATGGCATGTCTCTATGGTGGAACGTCCAAGGCTGAGCAGTCGCTTTGCTAAACACCAGGGCCGTGGCCTGGTGAAGCAGGGTGATGCTATGCAGCTGCGTCCCCCCAATAGTTGAGCAGATTGCTAGGTTGAATTGTTTTCCTCCATAGTTTTATAATTCGATGAGGGGTTCTTATACTCCAAAGTTACGGTGGGTTCATTACTTGGGATGATTTGGGCCCTATGACTTGAGAAACAACAAAATGTTCCACTAGAATCAGGCATGGGAGCAACGGCTTGCCGGGGAAGACATCCTGCCGTTTTATTCCTGAATCGTGTTTTACTTGGATCCTTCATATATCTATGTTTGTATGTACAGATGTTTGCACGTACCTTCGAGCATAATCACATACCCGAGTAGATACGGCAGAAAAAGTCTTTCTCAAAAATCAGGATGACATCAACAGAATTGACATTTCACATTGTATTATCCACTGATCATTGTCAACTGGAGAGCCCACTGACTCCCTGGGCGGCTTCCGGGTGGGTCCCTAGGTCACCCGGTGACATGGCGACACCTGGGCTGGCCATGGCCATGGCCGCCCGTCCAGGATCAAATCCTTGAGCTTCGGTGTGGATCTGCTGATCTGCACGCCTGGTCGCTTGCATGACCTGGTGACCAAGCCCGACAAGTACACCGGCCAGGCGAGCCAGCGGCGGCAGCCGGGACCTGGATGAAAGTCCTTGGAAGTGGCGAAGGGTTGGAAGGCCATGGGCGAGTCCACCCTGTGATTGCTGATTGTTGCCCTTTTTTGGTTTTCTGTCCAGTTGATCATAGTTATTTTCATCACTGTCTTTGACCGGGTTGGTGTTGAAACCGGGATCTCCCTGACTACAAATTGCAAGCGCATAAACATCACATTCCAAACTGGTTTGTTCCCAAGGTCTTGATCTACCAACATGTATCATTCACGGATTTGCATTCTGTAATGGGATGCGCATCATCTTAGCCACCTTGTCAACAGCGATGAGACGATTGTTCGAAACATATCGAATATATGCATGTCAACGTCAGAGCGTGTTTGTTTGTGTGTGTGCGCAGGGATTTGGTACAGAAAGCATCAGAAATCACTATTCCCCACAAACACCCGGCCAAAGTCTATGAACTTTCGGACTATCACTATCTTGAATTCGATCCCATGGAGGGGAGTTGACGGCCCAAATCACTCATCATGTTTGATGTCCTAGAGTTCCAGCAATGAGAGACCCTTGGCCATGTAGATGGTCCAGCCTGGTGCGGTTCTGGGTGGGCGTATCTAATTCCATTGCGAAACCATCTCGGCATCGGCTAGAAAGGAACTGAAGGTCCAGCAGTAGCACTCCTGGACTACCTTTGCCAAAACATGGCAATAGCTTCCATTGCTCATTGTCAGTAGGTACCCTCTGAAGAAGGTGACCTGGAACTTGAAACAAACAACTTTACAGAGAAATCAGCTTGCAAGAAGTGGAAATTGAAGTTCAAGTTTCACTTGCAGTGTAAACTGACTAATACAGACTAATACAGTATAGTTTCAAACCTCATCAAGTCACACCATTTGCAATTTGGGACTTGCTCGGCCATCATGGGGATGGTTGCCACTGTTCTGTGGGTTGTCCTTCGCAAATTGATGGTGAAGTTGCGCCCGGTTTGTGGTGGTGGTTCATGGTGGTTCTTAAACCCAGCTAATGATCACCACTAGGGTGATTAGCCATCATTAGCCTTGTGAATGATTGGTGGCGATTAGTAGGTGTAAATCTATGGTGACTATGGTAGTGGGACTGACTCATTAGCTACCCTCCACCCAATGACAATCATGGAACAAACATTTTGACCACGCATCAATCACCATGATTTTGCCCTCTAAAAAGAATGGTGATTTTGCACTTCACAACCACTAACCAATGGTAACCATTAAGAACCGTTAACTTGCCATCATGAATGGTGATGAACCCCCACAAGCAACTATGATCCTCGATTCAACCAATCACCACTAAAAACATGAATAACCCTGAGCTGATACACAAACATCAAATATGTTCCATGTTCATCATCATCATTCACTCGCCACTATCTTGCCATTGTGACTGGTGATGAACCGGTCACAAATAATTTCAATCTTCCATTTCCAGCTCACGTGACGGCGCGTCTCAGTCGATTTTGTCGTTGTCCATGGTGCACTATGCAGTGCTGGATGAGGCGAGCGTCGATACGGAGAGCTCCACCGGTCCGCCAACAGAGGTGAGGTCAAGGCTTTAAGAATAAAGAACGAATCAATGATCAATGGTGGTTGACAAGGGATAGCAATCAAGGGACAACAACCAAGAATAAGAATAAGGGATAGTTAATGAACAGTTGAATGGATCAATCAGCGTGAATGGAGGCATCATAACCAACAATGATAGGGAACATGATACGCTTATATATTGATGCTGTTTGGCTGTAGTAATGGCGAGCTGGCATAATAGCCAGTGAATAAGGGATAATAACTATAACCAACAATTTTATAGGAAAAACAATTGTTAAGGTTGTTTTTCACCGTACTGTGCCATGGCGTATCATGTCACACGTCAGTTGGTTCAGTACTTCAGTTTGTATGGCTCTACTACATGTTGTGTGTAATTGTGGTGTGTTCTTTGTTGTGTCTTGGCAGATGTTGGCTTGCTTGTTTGGTTTTATACTGTGTACAAATTTACCTCCAAAAATAGACACACCGATGTGTCATCATGACCAACAAGCACCGCCACTGACCAACAGGGTTGGCAATGAATTGCTGAAAGCTATGGATAATTCATGTCCCTTGCTGGCTTAAATGAGCCTAGATCATTGGTGATCCCCAACCACCTACTGCAACTGACAATCAACCATATGGTATTTGCCGAAAGGTTATGCAGAGCCCCATTGTCCAACTACGTTGTCAGTCCCGTTGTGGTTCTGCGTGCTTCCGCGGTCGTCAGGCGGACTGCATGTTGGATCTGGGATTCGAGCATCAGGCGTGAGCCCTGTGGGTTGAGTCAACCAGCTATAGTGACCATTAAGCAAGCAGCCAACCAACCAACTAACCAGCCAACCAACCAACCAACCGAGCAACCAGCCAACCAACCAACAAATGGCAAACTAGCTGGTTCAGGGTTTGATTATCCATTCATGAAGAGTTTGCATGCTATTTTATGGTCAAAACAGGAGAGTATACTGATGATGCATACCATGCAACGTTCCCTGATCATTCAGTTGCCCACGTAATGTTTGTTCGAGAACGATCAGGTACTGCTGTAAGGCATGTTACGAGTTAAGCAGTTCAGAAAGGCAAGAAATGTGCGTTGAACCGAAGCACCATGGGTATCCAATGGGATCCATGACGCAAGGCTCACATCTCAAACCACCTGGGGACAGGCTGTGTGAGTTGAATGCCCCCGCCCGTCAGCCATCACCAGTAGCCATGGCCCGTCCTCAGCTATGATCCTTGACCATTGCCAACTATCATCATAAATCGCTATTTGTTTTGCATGTTTTGTGGATTTATTGTGCATGTGTTCCCATTTATTGTGTACTTGTTGTGTATGTTTTTTGCGTTTCATTTTTGCTCATATATTTTGCATTCTCCTCAGTTTTCTAGAACGGCATTTCGGATCGCATTGTTTTTGCAATTTTCAATCTTATATTTTTTTGGTATGGGTCTTGTCATTAAAAAACATTCAGGTTTTCAGAAGTTAGCCTGGAGAAGGTGATACACAACATCAACCAACTAGTTAACTAAGTTGATTAATATTGACCAGTTAGTTAGTTAATATACACATCAACCAGCTAGTTAACCATTGGCTGGTTGGTCAACATTGACCCATGGCCGCCTGTGGGCTGGCCAGGTGCGACATCTCTTGCAACAACTAGCAGATGGCCTGCAGATCCTCTGCTTTAGTGCCACATGGCCCAAGAAGGCCGGTGGGGCAGTGCCGGTGGGGCACTTGTTGAGCAGTTGCTGTTTGTTGGAGCAGTTGTTGCTGCTGTTTTTGGGTTGTTTGTGTTGTGCGTGCTGCTTATCGTTGGTTGATGTTGTCTGTGAATTGTTGGAGTTGTTTGTTGATGATGAGAAATTGGGTTTAATAGGTTTCAATGATATGTTTCTTATCGTTTGAAGATATTTCTCAACTTGTTAAGCTACTCCTTGCCTCACCTTTTGGAGATTGCAAAGGGATTTGGCAAAAAACTCAAAATCATCGATGTCCCAGAACAAATTTCCTGAAAGCAACCAACAACAGATACGTTTCCCTTGATAGGATTTTGCCTTTGTTTAGCGCATTTTTACTGATTCAAACTGTAGAGCTAACAGTGGCACACCAACCCAACAGATGAGGATTTTGGGGATGAAACCACCAATTTTGCAAGGAATCCGCCTGGTGGGGCCTCCTCTTCGTGAAGCGAACCCACGGACAGGTCCATCCCCTGGCAGGTGCAACTGCTGACCGAGGAGATGATGCCCAAAGCGGTGCAGATCAGAGTAGCGAGCTGAGCTCCGGCCCAAGGAGTTCCCAGTAGCGATTTCCGGTAAAATGGTTGATACTAGGAGATGATAACAGCCAATAATGGCTGGTAAATATGGTTAATAAATGGTTAAGCAGTTGACCAACCAACTAATTGGGGATAATAAGCAACAATAATAGTTGGTTAATGGTTCATGATAAGGGATGATAACCAACCAATAATAGGGGATATACCAATGGAATCACATGGCTGTGGGTCAAGCAGTTAACCAACCAACCAATGGTTAACTAGCTGGTTATATGGTTGATAATAGGGAGGACAACTAGCAACTATAGGGGATATACCAGCTATATATGGCTGTGGGTCAAGGAGCTAACCAACCAACAATGGAGGATAATGACCAACAACAATAAGGAAAACAATTGTTAATGACAGGATTACCAGGGGTACAGGGTTTTGGCCCACAGCCAAATGTCATGTGATACTTGTCCCGCAGCACCTGAGCCGAAGATGGTGGGCATTTGAGAACGTATTTGTGAAAATGGGGTACATTACAAACGGACAAGCTGCAGCTTGTTTATTTTCCATGTGCATCCCTGGGTGGCCCTCTGGTATATAATGATTTCAGTAGACCAAGGTCTGATATCCGCTAGCCCATACGAATGGACCCCATGATGACCGCCCATGTCTAAATTGTGCAGATCCATATAGTATTGAATTGTTCCGTTGCAAGATATGTTGGTGAGATCCCCCAACTGTGATCACTGCCAAGGATCCTAGTCACCTTTCAGAGGCGCAACACACGTGTCAACGGCTGCTGTGGTTGTACCACATCGCATGGCAAGTGGGGTCGCCTTTTCGCCTCTGTTTTGAGGTGGGAACGGATGCTCAGGAGGGCATCACTGGCAACCAAGATGTGCGGCAGCACATTCGGCGTCTCGGTCACGTGAACGAAACAGCACATGACGCGGGGGTGCAAGGTGGTCGTATGATGTCGTATGCTCTTGGTGGTGCAACAAATATGGGTGTTTCTCAAAATGGCGGTACCCCAAAAATGGTTGGCTTCTTGCTATAAATTGCTACTGGATGATTTGTCGGGTCCTGTATTTTGAGAAACCAGTATACAGACAAAATATCATGTACATATGGATACTGTATGTTATTTGAAAACGGATATATACGGATATGTAGAGAGATCTGTGTATGTTTGATAGACTGCAATGCAAGAAAACATACACGTGCATAGCACACCACTAGATGTATGTAGAGATGTCTTTCAAGAGAAGATATGCTGTATGCATGAGCATGTCCATATCAAGGTCTAGATAGCAGGGCAGCTATTTGGCGCCCAAAAATGTTGTACCAAGATGTACCGAGAAAAGTAACGTTTCTCCCAAAAAGTGAACAATAATTTTGTTCGGTCCGGGATTGAAACGATGAACTCATGGTCGCCTACAAATCTACTGTACAGACGAATGATTTTGCTTGGTACTGCAAGTTGTTTCTGTTGGCCGGAGAAGTTAACTCTGGACAACGAGCACTTCGAAAGATCCAAAGATGAGATGAGAGTTCTCAGTTCTTGATTTTTTCGATAGCAAAGAGCAGTAAATTCCAGCTTCCAGCGGTTCATGCGCATATGTGTTTGATGCGAAGATGTTCCTGTGTAATATTTGCCCTTTGCAACTCTTGAACTTTGCCAAATGACCAACCAAATTTGGAGGCCTTATCTTGTAGGCTCCTTTGGTCGAGCACCAATCCGAGGCTGTTACGAAAGGAAGAAGATCGATACAAGGAGCTTTGTAAGATCTTGAAGAGCCACAAGACAGAGGCTTCCCGAACGAAGTGGGAGCTGATTGTTGTAGGAGGTGACATTCATAGGCAATCAGCAATAAACTGGATTTCCACAAGTGACTCCAGGCTATCGCGTCATGGAATATCATTAATGTGGTTGATTCATTGTTGATGGGGGTTGTTAGCTGCTCTACTAGGGTTACAAGAATTGTGCGAGGAAATTTACAGAATTTCTTTTAAAGCAATCTCGAACCCCTAGTGTGCCCTACGTCCTCATCGTCCTCCCCGTCCTCATCGTCCTCATCCTTCTCATCCTCCTCATCGTCCTCATCCCCCTCATCGTCCTCATCCTCCTGATCGTCCTCATCCTCCTCGTCGTCCTCATCCTCCTCATCGTCCTCATCCTCCTCATCTACTTCATCCCCCTCATCGTCCTCATCATCATCATCATCATCATCATCATCATCATCATCACCATCATCATCATCATCATCATCATCATCATCATCATCATCATTCATGAACGTTGGGAATTCATATCATCCAACTAGCTGGTGAATGGTATTGTGGGGGGGGAAGACATGGTAAGCCCCTAAGCATGTACGCCCATTGATTCTATACGGGAGTCAGCGGATGTGGAGGGTAAGGGACAACTTTCCGGGGCTTGATTTGTTGAATTGTCTACCTCACAAGCTACCACTTACATCATCCATCTATGAGAACTGCCTGACAACATCCACAGAAGGTTTTCCAGACGAAAAGGTTGTGTCGTAGTGTATTCGGATGTATGCGTGCATGTCTGTGTCCGGATAATTCCACCCAAAGAAAGTCTGTGGGTCAAACAAAGTGGCTCACTATTCGCGAATACCGGTCAAAAAAAAGCCCAGTGTTGGTTGATGACCGGATGGTTCTTGATTTGGACGGTCAATGCCAACAATATGTTGATTGTTGTAAACTCGAAATGGTACAAGATAGGAGGGATTCAAAATGAGTCATATGATTGAGATCATTCAAAAATGCATATTCCAACAAAGACTCGTCATGAATTTGATCACCGAATCACCAGGGGTACAGTGTATTGACCCACAAACCTTTCAGTCAGCACCATCAAGCACTCCTATCGTCTCTGTGAGGCCTGCATTGTCTTCTGTGGCTTGAAGCAACTTGTATGAACCCACGAGCAGCGATACCCACTGATGTGCTTAGTTCATGTTGGTTCCCGCCTTGCACTCCACGTACCTGATGCGGGTTAGAATCGTGCCGTGTGGAAGTTTTTATTATGGTTTCTGTATGTTTCAGCAACGTTTATATACATCCGTTTACAACATGAGGCCATCGAAGCAGAGATTGGCGTCAAACTGGAAAGATGTGGTTGGCATTGGTGTTTTTGAGTTGATGAAGTATGATGAATTTGGATTTGTCAACTTGGGGGAAAGAGAACAAGGATTGTCTTTGGTTTATAATGAAGCAGCAGCACTGATTTGTAAACAGATCGACAGTTTAGAGTTGATAGGAATGGTATGGAATGGTATATATGGGTATGGGACAATATCAACCAGCCGAGAAATGGGTTCGTGAAAACTCTAACAAAAAATATTATGTTTACACATGTTTTTGGGGGAATTTTCATCATGGGTCAGAAACCCTGGCCCTTGACCCACATCAATAGACCTACTTAGTGAAGGTTATGATTGATAAGTGTTTGCTTCTTGATGGGTTTCCAAGCAAGTATGGGCAGTACTCTGTGGTAGTTTCCACCATGCGGTTCCAAGCATGATCCATATGTAGATTATTCCCCTGCCATTTAGCCATGCTAGATTGCTGCATGGTAAGCAACGCATACCAACTTTCATTAATCAAATACATTATCAGCTTTCAACCATATGAGTACCTGTTCCTAAGAAAGTGTTGACCATTATGAATCAAGTTCACCACCATGAACTACGAACACCTACCAATCATGAAGGAATCTGGAACAGTTGAAACAGCTGTATGACAAAGATACCCATGACCCAAACCAATTTCTTTTGTAGAGAGCAATCCAAACACGAATCATTACTAGCAAGATCTGCAACATTTGTAACGATTCCTAGCAGCTGAACAGCATGAACTCGCTACCTGGCTGGGTGCAGTTAGGAAGACAGCGGCTTCACTGGGGCGCTGGCTGCGGGAGGACGAGCAGCCGAAAGCCACCGTTGTGAAGCCTAAAGCAGTCGCAGCCATCAGCACTGACCACAAAATTGTGTTGACGATCACCAAGCCTCGTCCAACCCTAATCAGGCATCATTCCCATCATTCATATATCATTAATTCACTAAGTACTGCTAAGCATCATTGATGGAAAAAACATGTGCGTCAGTTGACGGGTTGGTGGTTGTTCATTGATCACTGGGCATGATTTTGAGCTCAAGCGGCGTCGCACAACAATGCAGGCGGGACGACATGGTAGGGTAGGCTTTGGATCACTGAAAATAGGGAACCTTGCAAAATGGCTGGTTTATTGCCATAAAAGACTAATAGCGATGATTTCGGGGTTTGCTGTTTCGAGAAACGCCTGGCTGTATGTTTCATGCGCGTTGATTGTCAGCCCGTGGCAAGGTGGTCTAGCAAGAGCATGACCTCACCCTTTGAAACCACCACCGGTTTCTCAAGATTTGGGACCCCCAGTCCTCATCCTTTATAATTAATTGTTAGAAATAAGACAACCATAACTTTGGAGTCCCCTATGAAACCCACCATTTTCCAGTTGTTTAACCATTGTTGGCGATTCTCCCCTGTTTGATCCCAATTATTCACCATTGCACTCCCCTACTTTGGGATAATCATTTCATATCATTTCCAACTGTCCACCAGTTTCATGAGGCTCATAACCACGAACCATCACAAGATGTTCGTCCTTCACAAGCGGCGTTGCCCCCACGCATGGCGCTCAGGAGGAGGGCTTGCCATGCGCAGCCTTGCATGGCAACCTGACTCAGCCGGAGCGGCAAGACGTGATGCAGCGCTTTCGACAACAGGAGGTGTGGCTCGGAAGAACTTCTGCAGCGGGATGGTGGCTCGGAAGAACCACCTAATCGTGAAGTGAATGATATCTAGGAGATGGTGACCAACAATATAGGTTCTGGTGGTTGAGTGATGGTTAATGATGGTTGATCATGACATAGTGGTTGATAACGAGGGTTAAAAATCTAGTTGGTTGGTTGACAAGCATGTTTTCATTGGGGTTCAACCACCAAACAGACTTGTTGATTAGGCCGAAAACCTCCAAGTGGATTGATCATTGAGACAAACCTCCAGCTTGCTAGTCAGACGAACCTTTGATACTGATTGTTCTTCTCTGGGTTGACCTGCCATGTAATGCCTAAGAATTACTGAGTCCGTCAAAAAGGCTGTCATGTGGTGATGATGCCCCCTTCCACCCCAAGTGAGTGGGAACAGATCACCTAATGCTGATACATGAGCACATTGATTTACGTAATGTGCGTGCACACATATACATGTTAAATCTGTTTCACTTGCATCGAATTCCTGGAAACTTTGCACCTGCAAGTCAGCAGCCAACAGGAGTGGTAGACTGACCAGCTGTGACTCTATGGAGATGGTCCGTCCAGTTGGCATAGTGTTTTCCAGATCTGTCGTATGTTTGGTTGGTTCTATCTATTTTGGTTGCTTCCACATATCAATTACTTGGATACCTTCCTATAGGTCTTCTCACATAGCAGCCATGGCACATTGTTGACTTCATGAACCTTTGAAGTCCAGGGGTGTTACCATTGATGATTCAATTCTCAGAGAGTGCCATGGAGTGCCTGTGATGTCAAGGGACCCTTGGTATCATCCGCTTCCGCCAAGGAACGTGCTGGTTGCCACAGATGTGGCCGCCAGGGGCCTTGATCTGAAACGAGTCTCGTTGGTCGTGAGCTATGACAAAGCAGCTCCTTGGCGTTGTTCCAGCAGGCGCGAGTGGAAACCATGAAGTTGTGCTGAACTGTTTCTAGTTGGGGGAGAAGATGTTCATATAGATCTATGATACATTATGATGATCTATGTACATATTCTAAGACATAATGCATATATGTTTGGATGCGGTTTAAATGCATGTCATGAATTATATATAATACATCGACTGGTTTGTGAAATAGTTTATGATGCATTTCATGTTTTTTATCAGTATTTTTGGCTTTTTGACTTATGGACGGGTGGGACCAGAATCAATCCCTCGTGACACCCTAAGAGTTCGAGGAAATTCTTCAGATCGGTGGGACCATAGCTGCAGTGGAACATATGGACTTGAAAAAATCATTATTTGGGGATATACCAACTACAGTGGTTGGTTTATTACTAATACTGACTACTATTGGATGATCTGGAGGGTCCCCTATGACTTGAGAAACACCCATCTAAGCAAAACACTTTTGGGTAACTCACCGAACCTGGGCAGAGATTGCCTGGAATTCCGGCCACATTGCTGGACTGTCAAAGCATTCCTAAGTTGCTGAGTTGTCCTTGGCTTACGAGGTGGTTCTCCTCCCAATCTGCCAAGACTGTAGTGTCACAGTACCAATGAACTGACCTGGTTGGGCCCAACAAGCGATACTGGTGTACCCATGATTCGCAAAGTAGGATCTGTTGGACCACAATGGGTTATCTCCAAATATGGCCACAGGGTGGTCACATGCCTCAACTTGTTGGCGCTGGAGAAACTTTTGAGCGATGCAGCGTTGGTGATGCCGTTGATGCTCATGATTGGTTCATCATCACCAACTATTCCTGTTGATGATGTATTTGGCTAGTTTTGTTGGTCAGTACTCAATATTTCTCACGTCATTCACGTTAGTTGCTGCGGATGAGTACTGACCAACCAAACCATTTATGACCAACAAAACCTCAGAAGATTTAGTTTACAAAAACCAATGTGCCCTTTATAAAAAAGACTCGGCTTTTTTCGTTGTGAATCCAGATGAACAGTCTATCATGGTCCATGTGGGGCTCCAGGTCTCCTTGGATGCCCATGTGCACCGCATTGGTCGCACGGGACGTGCTGGAAGGAAGGGAGATGCCTACACTTTGCTGCAAGCAGAGGCGAAGCGGCGAAGCAAAGGGGGTGTTGGTGAGGCACACAGGGTGTTGGGGAAGCCCCGTTTTGACCAACCAACCAATGGTGAAGCCTAGCTGGTTAATGGTTGATAATAGGGAGAACAACTAGCAACTATAGGGGATATACCAGCTATCTATGGCTATGGGTCGAGCACTTAACCAACCAATAGTAGGGGGTAATAATCAACACAACTAGAGGGAAAACAATGGTAAATGATAGGGGAGCCAGGGGGGCTAAGGGTTTTGACTCGCAGCCAAAGGTGGCCACAAACACTTTGCATCCAAAAAAGATGTATTTCTTGAAGCCTTCCTGGTAGCTGCTGTTGGGTTTGTCACCTTACACATTGCCCACAGATCCTTGGCATCTCCGGACCCACATGAAATATCCCTTTGCTATGCCATTTTCAATGGCTGTTTAGATGTTAATTTCAACATCTGGCTCAGTCAATTGACATGATAATGATCATTTTTCATAGGCAAAGCATTCATGGCTTGGAAGTGGCATGGCCCTCTTCGGGGTTCCGAAACAACCAACTTGGAACATTGAAATTTTACAACGGCTGAAGTGCTCCCGTGTTCCGCTCGTTAGCTCTCAAGAGTTGAGCTGCTCATTGAGGGAGAAACTTCCCATCCTTAGTCCCAGCTACCCACATCGATGATCCTGGATGCTTAATGGTTATCAACGCGATGCTTCCTGTTGGTAGACAACATTCAAACAAAGAGCTCAGGGGGTGTCATTTTCGGTACATACCTGCTCAGCAATGTTTTGATTTCAATAAGCTGATATTTGTCCTATGTATCCTGTATATCCATCTATCCCGTGTATCCTGTCCATCTGATTTATCACTTATGTATTCTATTTATCCATTCTACCTATCTACATATTCAATCATCCCTATTCTATCTACTAGATAGCCATACATATATATATATATGTGTGTTTTTTACTTTGTCAAACTTGTTATCCTATCTATGTACTGTGTGTTTTTTAGGGTGTTTCTCCTGTTGATCCTATCCACACATCCATTTATCCATTATTTTTTTACTTCATCTATCGATCTATACCATCTATCCTGTTTATTTGTCTTTTGTTTGTCTTTTCTACAGTCCCTATCCGATTCATCCTATCTATTCCCTTCATCGCATATATCTTGTTTTTTTCTACATGCTGTCATATTATCCCATCTATCATATGTGTAATATCTGTCTTGTCTACCTCAAATGTCCTATTTCTCCTGTCTATTCTCTCTATCTATGCGTCCTATCTATCCTATATGATTATTCCATATATCTATCCTATTTGTCCTGTCTAACATGTACAAGATCATCTAGTATGTATCATTTCTACTCGGTGTATCCTATCCAATTCATCTTATCTAGTTGTCTATTTGTCTATCTGTCTACCGGGTCATTTGTCTACCTGTCCCTAATGTTGTCTATCTATCTATCTATCTATCTATCTATCTATCTATCTATCTATCTATCTATTTGCATCTTCCTTTCTAAGTGTTTGTTTATCTCTTTGTTTGTTTTTGTATGTATGCAGCTGATCGTACCTATCCTATCCATGGATAGTTTTCGATCTATCCTGTGTTATCCTATTTCCATTGACGTTTCTACTGGTGTACGTATTTTTTTGAAACTCAACCGGTTTCAACGCAATGTGTTATTTTACTTACAATCAGCTCTGTCTATCCCGCCTTGTCTCATCTGTTTTATTTATCCACCGATCAAAGGTATCTACATATATTTTCATGATGACTTTTTGCATATCAATCACCAAAGGCTAAAGAATGTATTTTATACCAAGCTTCAGATATTGGAAAGTTGTGAATTAGGTTTATCAGCTGGTGAAGGCAATAAACCAACCATTCTTCGGGGTTCCCGATCGCATAAGAAACATTATTGGTGATTATCCTCTATTCGTCTTCATGATTAATCACTGCAATCCCGTAATCATACAAATCATTTCAAAATAGGACTACCCCCTTTAATCATCCAATGTGAATCATTGCTGATTAATAAACCCACACTTTTTCGGGGTTCCTAATGGCTTGAACCCCGTCTCCATTGATATCCTGTCCTTTCTCCATCACACGGGGCTTAGGAAGCCGCTCATGCGAAGCTTCTGGTGGAGTCCTTCCAAAGTGTTGGACAGGACTGGTCTCTGTTGGGCACTGCCAAGGGATACAACCCTCAAAAGGCCAACCAGCTATATGGGCGTTTCTCAAGTCATCCTTTCAAAGACATTTGCAAAAAAACAACCAGTTGGGGGGGTACCCCTATTTTGAGAACCTCCCATCGATAGATTTTAGATATTTTCCTTGCTTCACAACACGAAGAAAAGTGATCATTCTTGAGAATCATGTGGTGGTTTGGATTGTAACTAAGCTCACGGAGCTTGGATGGCTTCTCTGGGAGTCAGAGATCACTAGTAGAGCAGCGTTCCAAAGTTTACCGGTGTACGAAGTCCTAAACCCACATATCAGGAACAGATTCTGGCACTTTGCCATCATATGTATATATGTTTATATGTTAGTTTATATGTGTACATTAGTATATTCATGTTTATTCACATATTTGATTGTTCAATGTGGATATATATATATATATAAATATATACACATATTTTTATGTATCAATATATTCCTTCCAATCTTACCCTTGAAGAGCAAAGTGGTTTTGTTTCCTTCAACAAGATGATGTATAGTTTCCGATATACACAGCGGTCTCAGCAGGCTGCAGCAATCCCAGAATCTGTGCGGACTTTGGCAGCGCAGTGCGGCGAAGCTGTGCGGCTTGGATGTCCTGTGTGAGCCGGTCAATGAATCATGTAGATAAGACCTGTATATGTGAATTCTGTCCCTACATGATGGTTTCTTACAATGGGGAACCCCCTGAAAAATAGATTCTTTATGTATTACTATCTATGCTTGATATCGGATTATTTGGGTCTACCCGTATTCTGAGAAACACCCATATCAGTGTACAGGATACTTGGCATTACAGAATACTTGGCATTGCAGAATACATGTTGCCCATCATTTTCTTGAATTGTGCCGGAATTGATTTCATTTCATGATCTGTCGTGTATGCGTAAACATATATATATGTGTGTGTGTGCATGTTATTTATCTACCTTGTTTGATAGATAGATGAGCAAAGGTACATAGACCTGCATAGACCGGCGCTGGTCCGGGTTTGTCGGGGATCCCATGGCACCGAACTGTTGAACCAACTAGTGTAATTTGTCTTCATTAATTGGTTGTTAGTTGAACCAACCAATTGTTGAACCAGCTATTTCATGATCTTCATTAGTCTTCATTTCTCATAAATCTATCACTCATTAGCATCCACTGATCAGTCACTACAGACTATGATGATCTATGAATCTATGACCATTGTTTGTGTCAATCTGTTGTTGCTTCGCGCCATGAGTCGCTAAACGCCACGCCTTCGAGCTCAGGCCATCGCCACAGAAGCCGCGCAAAGTTCGCGGCAAGCTGAAACAAAAGCGCCACCGGAGCAGCGACCACCGGGGTCATGAGATCTCCCAGTGGGCTTAAGGGCTCCGTCATGGCTCATGACGTCATGGCCGTCCAAAAAATATCAAAAAATTGGGTAAATGATCCAGTTTATCAGTATAAATCGTTAAATGACATCAGTGACATCAGTATAAATCGCTAAGAAACTGGATGATAACCTGATCATCCCAACAAAGCCTGGTTTGGTCACGGCTTTGGGATGTGCTGGGGTAATATGGGCCCACGGCCACATATGCCAATTGGGTCGGTGTCTCCGTGACACAATTCCAATCACACGGTGGTTTCTCAAAATGGGAGTACCCCCCAAAGTGGTTGGTTTATTGCTATAAATGGTTAATATTGGATGATTGGGGGGTACCCCCATTCTGAGAAACCCCTACACGTACTCCAAAAAAATGTGCTTTGTACATGATTGATGTTTGGTTGTCAGTAATTTGTTGTTCTTTGGCATTAGGGTCATAGTTGCTGCTAAGTTTGCTTAGCGTTGAACGAGTCCTTGCCATCATGGGGTTGCCACTCATGGCCTAATCAAGCCTTTGTAACAAGTGATGACTGCATCGCTACACTGCTGTACCAAGAAAGATTGGTTGCCACAGTGGACGATATTACTCGTTGGTAGGGCATTCACTTCAGCATCATTTCAAAATCAGTCTATCATCTATTTTTCAAATAGGATGGGATAGGATTCGTCACCAATTTACTTGTTCAATCATTGACTTTCAATGCTTCTATAGTGCGGATACAAAGGTAGCAACCAGCCGAATTCGAGTCTACTGGTCCTGCTTCTGATGATGACGGGAAACCGCGCATTCATTTCTTGCCTGTAGCATTCTTGAAAACAAAACTTGACTGAATATTTTGGGTGGCAAATATGGTGGTTTCTCCAAATAGGGGACCCAAAAGATGGTTGGTTTATTGATTGAACTGGTTAACAATGGATGATTTACAGGTACCCCTATTTTGAGAAACCACCATATTTGAGCATGTTCACGCACTTTCTTTGGGTACGGGTAATGATAAGAATAAAAGCCATCAACATGGTAAATGTGGAATGCCACATACTCTCACTAAAAATTGACAGCAACTGCATGTACGATTTACATAATCAATCAGTTGTTATTTATTAGCAGTTGCTATAGCATCAGTTTCAAGAACAATATGTAAATCAGTTGTTATTTACGAGCAAGTAATTACCACTGGTCATTGACTGGTCATTAAACAGTGACAATTAACATAGCTAATTAGTACCATAAATAAATATAAATGACTAATAACCACTGTCCGTTCACCAATTACTTGGTAGTTAGCTAGTTAGTTGCAGTAACTGGTAGTAAGAACTAACATACCCGAGTGCTCCAATGCTCCAATCACCTTGTGAGACTGTTCTTGAGGCTGATTTTTCGGGTCCAATCACCTCAAAAGGTGGAGCAGTAGGGATAGTAACCACTTCAGTTTTCTATACATTGGTGTTTCTCAAAATAGGGGTCCCCCCAAATCATCCTTTATTAACCATTTACATTAATAAACCAGCCATTTTGGAGGGGTCCCCAAACTGGCTTGAGAAACCACCAGACATATCTGAAAAAACTCCATTGGAATCATCGGCCAATCACGTGTCGCCCAGGCCGCGATGTGTCACCTGGCGGTTTCCAAGACCACTCGAGCGCTCAGTTTGTTGTCGCGATCGCACGAGGTGCGGGGTTGGGCGGCTGCCGGAGCGAGCCGGGGGTGTACCTATGGCCTTTTAAAGGCCGACCAAGGCTGGAGCTACAAGGAGTGGTGTGACCAAATGGTAGAGTTTATTCCAGGACTGTTTGGATGATCAAGTCGAGCAGATGGGTTGTTGGTCTTATCGGCTATTTTCTGATTGGTGAAGTTCAATAGCCAATCTAGATGGTTGAAGCCAATCAACCAGCTATTTTGTTGGTGAAGCGTAGATAGCTAGTCCCTGCTGGTTTATTTCGCCAGTAGCCACCAAACACGTCTCGGCCACTGAAAATCATCAAGTCGACCGGGAACCAACGCGTCGTTGAACCTTTGCGGTGGAGGACAATGACATCATATAGGTGAAAAACCAGGTTGGTTGATGTTGCTATATGGTGGGCCCCTTAGTCAGCTAAGTTGGTTCATAACTAGCGTATCTACTAGTTATGGTAGATATAACCTAGTGAGTTTGATGATCTGACAGTGGTTGATAATTTGCTGTTGGAACCTTCGCGAATCAACTTCAACATTGCTAGCCTCCGAGTTGTACTAGCTTGCACCCGGCATAGTTCAAAAGGCACTACAAGTCTGGTTTGTGGCAATTTCCCATCCCATGATGTGCCATTTTCCATCGGGTATTCCATGACACAGCTCTAATGAAAAGCAGAGCGTGAGTCTATACATCGCCGTGAGTATGGATGTGCTAGACCACTAACCACCGGCTCCTTAGGTGCACGGTGAATCTCAAAGCCAATTCCTACTTGACCCAATCATTGTTTCTCTGTGTTTGCCTCAGCTTAGCACACAAGTGGGAGCATATATCGAAGTACGTAGTGATTTGAGATTGAATCAAAATCCAAAAACTTCATAAGTTTATTTGCATTGCAATCACTTCTGTGATGTGATGGAGGTATCAGGTATCCATAGACACCCAATATTGACAGTTCCAATATTGAGGATGACCTTAGATTCCAGTTCTGATTTTGCACTCACAGTTTCTACAGGTTAGTATAAACAACCTAGTTGCCATTGGCTTTATAGAAGCAATACCATGGTGATGCCCAACGCCGTCGGAGAGGTCACCACACATGTACCCCGGAAGCAGTCCAGGATCATGGTACCGGTGGATTCACCTGGACCCAAGCTGTACCCGTTCCCTTGCCAGCAGTGAACTGCCCCTGATCACTGGTCACCTGTCCTTACCGATCCACTCTTCATTTGCTTGCAGGTCGTGTTGGCGTATGTTGTCGCCGATCTCTTGGATTTGCCCAAGGCCGGAAGTCGTTTCCCTTAAGCGTTGACTGTTGACCAGGCACCAAGCTTCACCGAAGCCAACTTGGAAGAGC
>VSDK01010616.1:887-15920 GCA_009767595.1 Symbiodinium kawagutii | reverse complement strand
GAAGAGCGTGGTTGATGAGCCTCGATTATAGGGGATTTTTAAGAATTGTTGGGTTGATTGTTTAGCCCTGGTTCAAGTGGATTGATTGTTGGGCACAATTGGACTGACACATCCGAAGCTTCTTGGCTTGTAGAACAACACTTTGAAGCGATGAATAGTTGTTCTTTTGGGTGCTTGGCTGTCCGTCTTCAGCTACGCGGTCACCATCCTGTGATTTTCCTGCATGCGGATGCCCCCAGCCGCATAGTCTCGTTCCATTGTTGTAATTTTTGGGACAAAACCATAGGCCTGGATTTCCATTGGTTGCCATTGGTTGCCATCCAGTATAAATCATCGATTGTCACAACTCCTTCCGTTTTGGGCTGAATCGTGATTCAAATCCAAACGGGCTCGACAGGACTGCAGTTTGAGAAAAAAAGCAGTGAAACAGAAACGCAGAACCTGGAACTGGCATGAACTGGAAGGGCAAATCCCATCCTGTTTTTTCCTGTTCATTCTTGTTCGTTATTTTACATGCCATTAATCTTTCGTTTGTCCTAGTGAGAGGATTGCTGGCAAGTCCTTGCTATTGGAGGAGGGGGTCCAATTCTTCCCACAAATGGTTGCCAGCTCCACGAATGGGCTCCTCAAGTTGGTCCTCTTAGTTCCACAACATTTTCCGATACTAGGCCCATGTCAGCGATTAATTGCTAGCGTTTGGCCCGTACGCAAAGTTACATCACTATTCACCATCAGTTTTGGGTTTTGTTGACACCATGCAGTCATGTGTCTAGTTGTCTTTGCAGATTCGCAAGTGCTGAGAAGCACATCCTCATTGCTTGTTGCCCCCTTACTGTTGGTAGCACGTCACCCATCCTGCAGTCATCCTGTCAGTTGTCATCCGCTTCGTTCTATATCCAAGATCCCTGTTGGTTATAGTCAGTTATAGTCCATATCATAGTCATAGATAGAAAATAGTTACAGTATGTTACAGTTCTAGTTTCCTTGTATAGTCAATAAATTCTTGCTGGATATAGCGTATGATGTCCCTAGTTCTGCACTACAGGAAGCGGGGAGCTCCGAAGTTGTAGCCACGTCTTGAGGGGTTGCCTGCTCCCCTACAGTTGATCATTCCCATTCTTATGAACTAGTATCAACCATTATATACAGCTTATCAGTCGTCATAGCCCCATTAAATCCAGAATAGTTGCACTGTCGGGCGATTCACCACAGCTGTTGGTTCAGCGACCCTCGCCATGGCGCTGTGTCAGGACCCATTGCTGTTGAAGTTCATGGCCATGAGTGCTGAGCACGACCAGCTCTTCGATGTGGCCGCAGAATACTTCTTGCAGCATCCGCAGGCAGGGAACGGCCGTGGGGACTGCGATGGGTTGACGTTGAAAGACGATGGGTTGAAGTCTCGTGAAGTCACCAGAGATGGTGGTTTCTCAAGCCATAGGGGAACCTCAAAATGGATGTGTTTTTTTTGGATGGCAAAGAAACTAGAGGATTTGGGGTCCCCTATTTTGAGAGAGACCCAGAGGAATAACGTGCAAATATGTGGTGAGACAATGATAGATAGGGTATACTGTATACTGGAGAATAGTAATGACTTGTTTCGAATCGTTTGTTTCTATCAGAGTGGACGAAATTGATCAATCAATCGAGATAGCGGTGGTTTCGATTTCTGGGATTGCACGCCACGATGCAACACCGAAGTTTACCCAGAGCAGCTCAGGATGATCTAAGAAATGAGAGGTGTTAAGTTCGGACTGTCACAAGTGCGGTAAAAGCAACACTCACTGATTCGGTGAACAGTCAGGATCAACTTGTCCAACTTGTGTGGTGCCGCCATCATTAGCAGCCACTACACACCACGACCGTAGGTAGTTCTATATGGAAAGCACTATGTTTGATGGCTACAGGCACCAGCAGCCTTGACAGAACAAGTGATGCTGCCTTCGGGGACTAGTCCCAATGGCACCCCATTGGAGACCAGGGCAATTTTCTACTTTGCAAAAGGACTTCACATCCTTTTGGACCACGTCAAATGAGGCTCAAATTTGATTGTTCATCGAACACTATGAGGTGTCGAAATGCTAATGGTAAGGACTCGTGTCCATCATACCCATATGCATGGTCATGGATAAATGTGGTACTGTCCGTGATTTGAACAAGACCATGCTTTGACTTTGGAATGTTTAAGCACCATGGAGTATTTGGTAGAACTTCTCCTTTCCAAACCCAGATGGTGCGGGAGTCCATATTTTCCGTACGTCCGAGGACTCAGCTACAAGCGACATGAGTTATGTTTGACTTGACTATCCTTACACCTTGGGATTCGTTTCATGCCAAGATTTGTTTACGGGTCATAAGATGTCACAAGTCCCAGGTCAATGGGTGCTAATGGGCCATTTTTTTGGGATCTCAACAGCCAGGGGTACGTGAACAGCGCCCCACTGCCGTGTTCTGCCAGGGTCCTGATATGCACATCCCCTTGCTGGCGGCAAGACATGGCTATCCGGTGCCCTCATCTGTGGGGGAAATCGGGAGATCGCAGTGAATCTGCATTCAAGAGATGAATCTATTGACACAACCTATCAATTGGGAGAGGGAAGTTCAATAATAAGGGGGTCCCAGAAAGACAATCAACCAAAGCAACTGTCGAATCACGATACAACAAGCCGTTTTTAAACATCTCGGTAACTCGTTACTTGTTTCTGTGACAGCTTGGTATGTCATGGGCATAGGGATGATGACCAAGGCGGAGTAGCGGCCATGAGATGTGAACGAAGCAGTACGTTTTTTCATTTGTGATTAGGATTCAGCATTGGTGAAGATAGTGGACCATCACTTTCTATAAAACATCATGGGCCATCACGAAACATCATCAACCACGTTCATCCATTTTCAACCATCACGAATCAACCATCATCAAGCTTTGCACCGCCAACAGTGGAGGTGAACCAGGTCAGCTGTGGACTACCGTTCTACCCATCCAAAGCTACTGCCGGGCCCTGCGGTGTCGTTTGTGCGCCCAGGAATCCTTGCGACACTATGTGTCCATCTCACGGGAAGAACACCAGGAGCTGCGAGGGGGGCATAGTTTGGAGCTGTTTCCTCTGAGCGCAAATTGCCGGTCTGAAGATCTGTCAAGATCTTAGAGATCATGCTACTAATTGTGCTACAATATGCTACATATGCGTCCTTGATGTCCTTGATGGTGATGGTGGCAAAGGTGATGGTACTGACAGTGGTTCTGGTTGTAGTTGTGGTTGTTGTGGTGGTGATGGTGTAAATCATGAGGAAAAATATGCAATGACCAGCCCTGAGTCATGAAGAACTTGTAGGTCGCCGTGTGTGCCCTCCTACGAAACAAAATGCAAGCAGGGTTCACGGTTGCGACATTTGCTGTATACATCATATTGCAATGAGAAGTGGTTTGGGCAGATGCAGCCGCTTCATGCCCGCTGCTTGCCATTGACCAACAGTCTTCTGCACAGTGGACGACCAGGTCACAGGGTGACCACGTGAGTTGATGGTGGATAGCCACATTGACCATTGCCTGGCTGGTGGTTGGGAGGGAGCGATGAGCTGCGCCAGGGGTACCCAGGACTGGCCTTTCAAAAGGGGTTCCAACCCAGTTGGCAGTGGTTTTAAAGGGAAAACAAAAAAAGATCCACGGTTTTATAGGAAGAACACAAGATTTTCTATGGTTTTAAAGGAAAACAGGAGATTTTCTAGGCTTTTAAAGGGAAAACCGAAGATTTTCTTTGGTTTTTCTAGGGAAACAATGGTCATGATCTAACCAATAACCAAGGCCAGGCCCCGGTGAAGTCTCTGAAGTCCCTTGCGGTGTCCCGCGCCAGGAGCGTGCAGCTCAATTTCTGTCGGAAGGCAACATGCCTGCGGCCGTCTTGGCCTCGGCTTGTGCCCGGCAGGACGAACAGGCCATGGCGGCTGTGAACAACCAACCAACCAACCAACCAACCAACCAACCAACCAACCAACCAACCAACCAACCAACCAACCAACCAACCAACCAACCAACCAATGGTTGCTGTAACTAGCTAATGGTTGCCGATAGGGGATGATGACCAGCAATAGTAGGGGATATATCAGCGATATATGGCTATGGGTCAAGCAGTTCACCAACCAACAATAGGGGAGAAGTTCACCAACAAAAATACGGAAAGCAATGGTTAATGATAGGGGAACCAGGAGACTAAGGGTTTTGACCCACTGCCACTTAGAACTATCGATTCGAACATTTGCCATACTCGTGGGAAGAATCTTACTTTTTTCAGTATATGATAATCATGATCATGTATATTGTGTCTATTGAAAATCATTCACATGATTTGGCCTTGAGCACAGTATGATGACTTTCTTCCCGCCAGATGCGGCCGCCGCGTGGTGGTAGCAGCGCGGGAGGCTGTGAGATTGGCAACGGACGCCTTGATGCAACTCTTTCGGAACGAGGGCTGGACTTTGCCCGAGGCCCATGCAGCACCCTGCTGCAACCAGCCAGGGTTGCTCCCCCAAACCGTGGATTCTGATTGAGTACAAGCTGATTCTGCATAGCAGTTCACATTGATTCTGGCCATTTGGAGGGAGGAATGGTTGCTGCAAAGGCGAAGGTGGGCCAGTAGTGCAGCTGCAAGTTCTCTTGTTGACAGGTTTGCTAAGTCCACCATTCCAAAGTTGCTTCGATGTCCCCTCCGACATCCATCGTGAGAGTATTGTCATTGAGTCATTGAGAGTTCCTTGTAATCTCATCAATCATGGGTGTGGCGGGTGTGGTACGTGAACCTCCCAAGGATATTCCACCAGAAAAAGATGGTCAATGAACGTTAAAGAGCCCCTATAGGGGGGTGGATAGTGATTCTTTGGGGTTCTCAGCCCCTTAATAAGCCAAGCGATATTAAAGAGCCATGATGAATGGACATCTACAAGCTAGGCCAATAGGTGCAGAATTGCCATCAAACCCTCAGCATTCTTGATGGAACTCACAAGTTACCTCTGGGGAAGGTCTATGCCAGGTACTTCTATGCTTGCCTGGCAAAGAGGTTCGGTTCCCCTCAAACTTCCCATCAAGACACAGTAGCCCACGCTCGGTCACCAGTGTTATCCCGAAGATTCCCGTAGTAAAGCCTACAGGTAGGTAGCATAGGTAATTTAGCAGTCGCATTTACTTTGATCATCTTTGATCACTCGATTCTGTGAAAGGGTGAAGCAGAAGGTAATAAATAGGAAGCATAGGTAGTGGGTGAAGCAAGTGAACCTCTGTGAAAATGCAACCATTGAGCCCTTCCCACCCATCGATTGCGCTCAGCCGCTTTCAAGCGCCCTCGGAGTGCTCGGGGCGTAGCGACGCTCGCCATGGATGCTGCCATCCAGACTGCCCTGGGCACTTTCCGGAGACAGTTGCAACAGTGACGCGGCTGTGCAGATATGGAAGGATCTTTGTTGAAAATATTATCGGGTCCTAACACCTATCAGATCCTGGACGCTGCCAAGCAGCCTCCCAAAGGACCAACGCCTCAACACTTGGCTTGATCATCCACGATCCCTTTCCTAGGAACTGGCCTTGCCCCAAACATCTATAGATTTTCGAGATTTTTCGAGTGAATGTTTTCTGGAGGTGTTTCTCGCAAGTTCTTAATGATGAAGTACTAGCAGCCCTTATAGACTTATATAAACTGATAACTCACCATGGGTTGCATTATTCATTATCATTCACCAGCTTCGACTATCACTCACTAATATGCTGGTTAATTGATAATCAAATTTGGTATACTTGAGGATTCGGGTGAACCTAACCTAATGCTCTAAATCTATTGTAGGAGTTACTGACTATGTACTGCTTTCTCAAAATGGGAGGACCCCAAACATGTTGGGTTTATTACAAAAAAACATTATTGATGTAATCACTCATTTGTAATATGATGACAGATGTGGTTTGACAAAAAAGTGAGGACTTCTTCTTCTTCTTCTATTTCTACGATGGTATATGCCTTTTATGGACCCCAAACATTGTTGTTGTTGTTGTTGTTGCTGTTGTTGTTCTTCTTGTTGACTATTGTAATCCCCAAACTGGCTGAGAAACCACCATATGGTTGGTCTATCCCCTAAAATTGTTGCTGAACTTATCCCCAGCTTTGTTAACCATTATCCATTGGGTTAACCACTGAAAAGCCACCAAACAGTAGTTCTTTTACTATTAATTATATACTATTGTCAATGTTTGGTGATTATTCCTATCAACTAGCATCATCCCTCATAAACCCATATCATCCAGTATAATACCCTATTATTCCATATTATTCCTGTTAACCAATTCAATACCCTACTATTCCATATATTATTCCTATT
This sequence comes from Symbiodinium kawagutii, assembly GCA_009767595.1. Lineage (NCBI taxonomy): Eukaryota > Dinophyceae > Suessiales > Symbiodiniaceae > Symbiodinium > Symbiodinium kawagutii. The sequence continues at coordinate 9,566 of VSDK01010616.1, read as the reverse complement.
AACTAGTATCATCCCTCCTCTTTGAGTCACCCTTGAGAACCCCCAACCTTTTTCCCCCTTGATGAACACCCCCAGGTCGCTGGAGCTTGAAGTGTCCTCGCTGGAACGGCGCATCAAGCAGGAACCAGCGGAGCTGCAATCGCCAGTTGCGTTGGGAATGCCTTCATAGTGCGTGAAGTGGTTGGGCTTACTACTGCCAGGGGTGAATAACCAACCAGAATGCTTAAACAGCTACTGGTTGGTGGTTTGATTCACATTTTGCCGATTTCACTAGTATAACTATTAAGAAATGGTTGGTTGACAAGCATATGTTTAATACCTGTTCAAGCCACCAACCAGTTAAGAATGGCATGCAATGGTTGTAGGACTTGATATTGCTGATTTTCGATGAGAAGTCATGCTGTCAACATGGGTAATGGACTAGTAATGGATAATGACCATCATGGTTGATAGATAATGCAATTGCAAGGTTGCTACTACAATCGCAATCGTCATGGTGAATTGATAGTGGTCAGTGAATGTTGATAGGAGATAATAGTTACCAGTAATGGTCAAACAACTCCTGGTTGGTGGTTTCAAACATGTTTTAGTTTCCCTAGATGTTTTTAACAAATGGGTTGTTGGTTGACTAATATATTCCATAGGCGTTGAAACCACCAACCAGACAATGGTATGCAATGGTTTCAAGGGTTGATATTGCTGATCTTAATAGTGCTTGAAAATGGTTAAGAACTAACTGTACTCCATGCAGTGCTTAGTAAATGATAAGGGTTAATATGGCTAAATAGCTGTTGACAAGGGTCTCATGATATGGGTTGAGAATGGTGTAGTGTGCTTGGGTATTTGATTGGTCCGCAGGGTTTTGCGTTGGCACTTGGAACTAGAGAGACAGGTAGCAACCTCAAACAAGATGACTCTGATAGTACTTCTAGAATACCAAAAGATGATGCGTTTTTCTCCAGATAAGGTATCAACATGTTTTTGTTGTGGTGTGTGTGTTTTGCAACAGAACTTGAACTTCAGCACACCCACGAAAGGAAATGGGCAGACAATAAACAAAAAATATGGGAGAAAAGTTGTCTTCAAACTAGTGGGCACCATGACAGTGGCAGGTTCAGATGTTTTCATGTCGCTGGTTTCTGCGCCGGGTTGGGGCTGAATGCGAGGCTGGCAGAGTTCGTAGTTGGATCAGCACTGCCTAGCCATTCGAACCACAGTGGCACAGCCGACATTGATGGTTGACTTCAAGCTGCGACAGCCATTAGCAGTTGACCAAGATTCAGAAGTTGTAAGGGCAACTACAATATTTATATTGATGATCGGCTTCCTGTAGCTGTGTTGTGATATTCAGAAGTTGTAAGGGCACAGAGGATGCCAGTCAATTGTGATTCATTACGATGGCACTACACAAAGCTTTGTTGCTTAGATCCAGCCGTACCGTGGCCGGCGCGACCATGACAACCATGAGCATGACCTGCACCATCACTGAAAACAACATTGACAGCCACATTGTCAATATGAAATCATTAGATGACCGGCATTTGTTTTAAGCACCGCTTCTTTTTTGCGCATCAACTTATAACAACATATGTGTGTTTTTGAAATAGGGGTACCCCCAAAATTGTTGCTTTATTACAAAAAACCATTCACATTGGATGATTTAGGGGTACCCCTTTGCCTTGAGAAACAACCATTTGATGACCCGGTATGTCATCACGTGCCATTAGTTGAGAAACTAAATCAATTTTTGGAGGTCCCCTATTTGCAAGTCGATCCCGATAAAATCACAACCATCCCAGAACCCGAGGGCGCCCCCAGCACCATACCCTACGAGCTGCAAACTCCAGGAGTTGCATGGTGAGGTCGCCGGCTGTGACCATCCGGCGGATGGAGCGCACACTGTGGTCACATGGGCCGAGGACATCGAGGTGAAAGACAGTGCCTGGGCTTCACCAGTTGCGAGCTCTCAACAGCTTGGCTTTCTCGAGCCAGAAACTGGGGCCCAAAAAGATGCTTGGTTTTGGTTGCTTTTTCGAAGTGACAAAGCTTGGTCAGCGCGAATGATTTGTTTTTCGTGGTTGGGTGTGATGGGTTGTAGAGGATAACCATCTATATGATTGAAGGAACAAACAACTTAGACCATGTGCATATTGTGGGTGTGCGATCCGCCCAGGCGATGAAGGCAATAGCAGCGTGGTGACGGGAACCAAGGGAGGATCGCCCGATCAACCTGGCCCAGATCTCCACAAGGTGCCCCGGAAGCGGCCCACCTTGCGACAGCAGGTTGCAACTGCTGCAGATGGTGGTTTCGAAAAGCCGCCATAGGAGTACCCAAAGTTATGGTTGGTTTATAGTTCGAAATGATAAAAAAATATGAATGGATGATTTGGGGGGTCTTCTATTTTGAGAGACCGCCAGATGATAGTGCCTGAGCATCAACAAATGAGGATTGATGACGATGGTTTCGCTGATTCTGCAGCTTCAATGCCACTGTCGATTCATTCTTGACTTCCTTTCCCAACTAGAGGTCACAGAACATTTCATCATCCCAAATGTTTGACAATCTCAGAATTTTGCAAACAAACAATGTTTCCTGAGATGACACCTGGGCTTTGGAATCTCTGAACAGTCTTGAACTCCCATTCTCCCTGGTTGCGACCCGGAGGTCATGCTGAAAAAATGCGGCAGCTCCTTGGCTGGCCCTGTCGTCTTGTCACGGATCAGCGGTGGAGATACTTGGGACTCACTGACCCATTGTGAGCACTGACACGGACGTCATTTTGGAGATACGTATACACCTGTTTTGTATTTGCATAGTGTGCGTATGTATATATGTATATTTGTTTCTATATATATATATATATATATATGTATTAGTCTATATCATCACGTTCTGCTTTAGATATACATATCATTCGCACATATATGTACTCAAAAGACTCATATGCACATTGATGTGTTTATTTCATAAATACATTATATGTATATATAATATCTATTGCTATATATATATGTATTATTAAATACATTGTGATTGAGATTCAACATATGGTATATATATATATATTCATTTATTTACAGGCATGTACATGTTGAATACATCTGGCCGACAACAAATCATAGTCCAATTGTCTTGATTGGCTGTCAGAACAGTTGCCCTGGTTTCCTATCAGCGGGGATGGCAAGGAGTCTGACCTTGTTGGTTGGAGTGTCTTAAAATAAAAGGGGGGTTCTCAAGCTATAGGGGAGTATAATAGCATTTAATTCAGGAATAATCACCAACTCAAGCCAGTTTGGGGATTATAATGGTCTATGATAGGGATTAGATAGGGGACAAGCACCAGCCGTAATGGCTACACAACTACTATATGCCGGTCTTCTCAAAATAGGGTGGATCAGACAAATGAATGATTTGTTTCTGTACGTGGTTAATATAAAAGAATGATCACTGGGAGCACCCCTATTTTCAGAAGCCCCCAAGTGAATACACGCCTCAAGTTAGTCTATACTCAGGGTTTCGTTAACTTTCTTGGCAACATCGAAGCTTGGTAGTAGTTGAATAGCCACAAACCATCTAGTGAGTTTTCACTGCTGTCAAGGCACGAATTTATTGCCAGATACACGGCGCAGGGTGTGTGGTGTTCAATTGATGATCCCTGCTTGTGATGGATCACGCGGGTCTCTAGGACAGCTGATAGTAGCCGATGACGGTCGATCAGGGTGATGATGATGATGATGATGATGATGATGATGATGATGATGATGTTGTTGAGTGATGGGTTCATGACTAGGGAAACAAGTTGAACTATTTGTTGATTGAGGATGAAAATTCTGAGTACGAACCTGGTTGCTCTGATGGAGGGAGTCTGTCTCAGTTGGGGCACGCTTTGCGACGAGTCTGCGCCCTGAGGTTACGAGAGTGCATCCCGTTGCCGGGCGAATTCGTACCGGGTACGGGCGGATGGGAGATCCAGAAGTTGATATGACCTTACTAACACGATGTCAGAGTGGCACTGTATATGTGGTTTTACAGTTATACTATATGTTTAATTAAGTGGTATTTTAGGTTATACTCTATATATATATATATGTAAAAACATATACGATTAAGTGGTTTATTAGATTATACAATGATATCGCATATTTACGTTAATTTTGATATGGCACACGTTGGTGTCCCTGATGCAAAAGTCCTCTTGGGGTTCAAGTGGTTGCTTCAGCAAGCTTCTGAGGTGGCCATTTGCCTCATTTGAGCCGGCAGATTCGACCTTTGGTGGAGCAGCGCGGGCTGGGGACTTGTTTGTTCACAAAACATGGGTGCTAGGGATGATTGGATGTTGATCACAATGGACAAGCCTCAACAGCTGTCTGAAGCAATTAATTCTATCTCTAGCAATTGATTTTGGTTTTACAGAGTATCATGGGACTCCGGGATGTCGTTTTAATTCCTGGTATTGGATACACCTGCTGTTATGCCATTGTATTCCGGAATGTGGAGATGTTTGGAAGTTGTTTTGAAGAATTGCTTTTTTGCTTACAGTGCCAAGAGTGAGCAAGTTGCAACGACTTCACCACGAACAATGATGCGCTTGCGTTGAAACATCATGGTTGCCACTGGTTGCAGACAGTGAACAATTGCATGACCTTCGAGGATAGTTTTGTAGCTGGCAACTTAGTTTCTCCTCCAGTGAATCGATAGCACCAGATCTACTCCTGCTCTCGCTGAACCAGCGATTGTTGGACTGTTCTTGGGTGGTCGCGTAGGGTGTGGGCACTCTCACAATCTGAGATCTCGCGGTTGTAATGACCAGATGTTTTAGACCCCTATTCCTAGTTTTTACCAATCTTTATCTAGGTAGTCACCATCATCATATACTTTTTATCATATATTTTCTATCCCTAGTTTAAGTCTGGAGCCACGTGGTCCTTTCAAACCAAGACTCCAGTTTCTTTCCAATCCTACCGAACTGTAGCAAAAATCGTGAGCTACAAAACACAGATGAGATATATGACATGAGTCTTGATACCAGAAGATGGCAGATCGTGATTCCTGGAAATTAGCTCCCAAAAAATCATACCTATGAGCGCCATAGCCACCATAGCTAGTCACCTGGTCTTACATGTAGTTGTGTGCTAGATGACATCATGTCCAAAGTTCATCATACATAGTTGATGACTGTATATGCCTTCTACCATGTTCAATATACATGTGCTTTGACGAGGGTCTTTGCAGCCTTAGCCTTGTCGACACTGCGATCAGGAACCCTGGAATTTCGGGCGGAAAGTGTTAACGCGTGTGCGACGAGCTTAGCTCATTCGCCCTACTTTGATCTCCTTTGGGCTGCGGTGATTGCTTCCAATGCGGCCTTTCTGGGGATTCAGCTGGATTTCAGGGACACGGACTTCTTTTCAGCTCCCCAGCAGCGATTTCATCTGAACGGGGAACTTCAAGACCACCTGATGGAAAGTCAATGAAAGTGCTCTGACTGTTGAGGAACCACAAGATTTGGGTATACACCATGTATGGACACACCCAAGTGATGGGCGATAGGCCATCATCAAAGGTAGGATGGTGAGCATCCTGGATCAGCCCGGGAGTACAATGTTCTGACCCGCATGCACAAGCCCTTATCATACTAGTAGTTCTCCTTGTGCTTTTAACAATGCTGTGCGCAAGGCACAAATTGAAGCTGAGGCACGAATATTGTTGAGACAAGAACGGATGGACACCCAATCATGCAAGAGCATTACACAAGCCATCAGTAAATGAGTCTGGTGACAAAATGGCCCCAAGCAATGCTATGTATGAATTTGGTATCCTGGCTTCCATACCAAAGTTATATTTTTTAGGGCGAATCATTGATTCACACATTCATCAGACTGTTGATGCACACCCAAAACTGCATGCCCACATCGTGAGGAGACATGATGTATTTTCGCATAGAGTGTTTTCTATTCCATTGTTACATGTGCAATCCCTTTCTGTGGTGACTTTCCGTGGTAGTCAACCAAGCTTGCTGGCCTGGGCCTGAAATTTGGGAATGGATTACTAAACAACGCATTGCAAGTCCAGGTATGTGGAGACAAGTCCATGTGATGCACATCACCAAGGTGCTTTGATGTGGAATCGTTGCTGTGAAGCAGGAGCTCCAATGAATTGAGCATATGTTCATGCTGGTTCAGCGATAGTCACCTCATTTTTGCCACAGTTTGAACACATATTTGTAAGATTATATCTAGGCAAGTCATGTTTCTGTCTTTATCTATACATGTGTGTACATAAAATACACATATTTACTTATAAATAAATGAAATTAAATGAATATATATATATATATAAATAAATACGCGTATGTTTACAGTATTGGGATATATTTACCTATTGCGTATATACACATATTTATATATATATATACATATATATATTTGCACCACAAAGACTGCATGCCAAGTGCAATCACTACCCTTTTTCAAACTGTGTCAGTTTACACATGGTGGTTTCCTAAGGGAACGCCCAAAGTTCTCGGTGGTTTAGTACTGTAAAGGGTGAATAAACTGAATGATAAGTGGGGAGACCCCTATTGTGAGAAACCACCAGATAGACAAGTTCAAGGTTTGCAGGTCACAATGATATTATTTTTGAGACGACTCTCATATTCTGGCCTGACGACTTTGGACTATGGACTGTCGGAGGTGAATTAGCAAAGCAACCAAGCAAAAGAGTGCATCATGTGCGGACAAATCCAAATATTTTTGTTTCAATATGCATACATTGCCCATATACGTACTGTAAATATACTGGAATTCTCTACACCTCAAGGCTTGCAGGCACATATCATATGTGTACACATAGAAGCCATCGGCAAGGAGGGGGCTTCATTGGAAAGCCTCAGGTCAAGGTTTGAGATCACGGCTGCAACTGGTTGGTGGTTTTAGACCTGGTTTATTTTCTTGTTGGGATGGTTGGTTGGTTGATTCAACAACTACTGGTTGGTGGTTTCATTCACATGTTTTTTCATTTTCTCCAGTAGTAACAATTGGTTGGTTGGCTGATATTTTTCATAGGGGTCGAAACCACCAACCAGGCAGGTGCTGCCCATCGGTAGCACCATGGTTACCGTGGTTACCACAGTTTTCTTCGGTAATATCCTGGCAGCATCAGTAACCATCACTTGTCATTCAAGGGCTCATAAATCATTCACCATCATGAACCGTGCTTCACCATCGTTAGGGCGCACTCCAGAGGTTCATTTGGTGTACGCCATACTCTTTTTTGTCGTGTCTTGGCGTACACAGTTGCTGAAGCAGACCATTCCTAGTGACAGGTGGCGGCGCCAACAAGGGTTGGGGAGTCACGGTAAGCAGTTTGAAGTCTATGGCAAGGTGGTTTCGCCATGGGGACCCCAAAGTTATGGTAGGTTTGATACTCAACATGAAGGATAATGACTGGGGAACTGGGGGGGTCTCTTATTTTTCGAAACACTTACATTTTCAGAAGACAACTCGTTTCTTCGCGAGGTGGTATGAAACTCAACCCCAACTGAGCCAGCAGGGTATGTGTTCAGAATGACAGAGGGCAATTGGATTTGGCAGCTGGTTGTAGGATGTAATAGGTGATCTATGAAGGCTTGTTTTGGGGTTTTGAATGATTGGTCGGAATACCAGATAAATCCATTTGGGTATGTGTTCTATTGAGGGACCCCAAAAGAGATTCTGTGCGAAAGTAGGACTCCGCGAAGCATACCTGCGATCATGTCATTTCTTACAACAGCAATGTGATATTTTGCATGGCTAAGTCGGCTGAATCATCACTATACAAAAATACTGGAGGGTTTTGCTGTTCCTTGTTGGATGTTTATTCTGGTTTGTGATATCACGCAAAGGTTGGGGGAAATGATTTGCGCCCACCGTTGGCATTCCTGGGTTCGCCGAATGGCCCGGTTTGTTCACTGGTTTGTGGCTGCATTGCTGCTGTTGAGCAACCAATCAGTAGAGCTGTTTCATGCGAATGTTGAAAGAGTAGCAGTATACATACCATTCAGTGTTTATCTTCAATTTGTTGGTTCATTGCCGAACAATTGCTTGGCATTTTTCTTCGATTTGTTGATTCACTTCTAAACATTGTTCCGCATAGGCACAATTGTTGTCTCAGCTGCAGGTATGCTATCCGTCCACGATGAAGTCAAATTCAATTAGGCCTGTGTATCACTGTTCAAAAACGGCTGTTCAAATCTACTCAGCACAACTCCAAATACATTGTCCGCCATTGATGGTTGAGTGCAGAACATCATGCGTGATCAGACCTTCTCAATTTGTAATGTTGGGGGTCAGGAAGCGTCCTCAAATCTGTTTTTCCCCACCTGTCAGGTGAGGGTTGTTAGATTTTATCAGAGCTGACTCCTCCTCGTCCTCCTCCTCCTCCTCCTTCTCCTTCTTCTCCTCCTTGTCCTCCTCCTCGCCGGACCTCAACCACGACCATGCACGACTAGTGGTCGCTGCCGGACCTCAACCACCACCATGCACGACTAGTGGTCGCTGCCGGACCTCAACCACCACCATGCACGACTAGTGGTCGCTGCCGGACCTCAAAGGTGTCAGAAAAGATGTCAGAAAGAATGTCAAAAGATATGCCAGAAAGAATGTCAGAGAGAATGTCGGAAGATATGTCAGAAGACATGT
>VSDK01010590.1:269831-298125 GCA_009767595.1 Symbiodinium kawagutii | reverse complement strand
CTTACATATGCCTGCATTGTATGACAATATTTGACGATATATGATTCATATTGATTCATTATCATTGAATATCATTGATAATCATAATACATCTGAAATTATTTGAATATATCTGCATGCAGGAAAAGAAAAAACGGATCAAACTAGTGCAATAATACCAAAGAGATCAAACAGATAGAGAAGATCATGACATATCAATACATATCATGAACATATGGACTCTAGATGAATCTAGAAAGATCTAACAGATTGAACAGATGAAATGACATGAAACGAGCAGGCAACAAGATGCAACGATCAAGAAAGGTACATGCAAAATCAATTGGAATCATTGGAAAAAAATTGAATGTATCTTAGCCAGTTTGACGTTCTTATTGTTTTTGAAGCTCAGTTTTTCATTTTATAGAGTTGCTGGGGTGGTGGCTCTCTGTCACATGGCCCGCTGATTGCGCTTGCGTGGCAACACTCGTCAGGCTTCTGCTGCAGCGGAGACCCAAGAGGGAGCAGCCCCTGAACAGGCTGGGCCCAATGGTCGGGTGCTTGCGCTTTCTTCCCTTCCAGATATTATTTTTTATATTTTTTTAGATTTACCTCATTTAATATCATTTTTTCATTTTATAGACTTGCTCCGGATGTTCAGGCACTTCGGGATTGGATGGGATTGGTCCTTTTACTGTCAGTATCTGTCAGCAATGATGTAGGAAAGGTATCAAGCAGATTCAAAAAAGATCAAAAAGGGTTTCTGACCTTTTCTGCATTGGTTTGTGTAAGTTTGCGCGGTTTTGCTTGGAACTGGCAGGTGTTGCCTTCAGCTGCAGGGACACAACCTGAGAACGGAGAGGTGGCAGAGACTCCACTGGAAGAGGCAAGACCGGCGAGACATTCATAACCTGTGACGACAGTTGCTTACATATGCCTGCATTGTATGACAATATTTGACATTATTTGACGATATATCCTGAAATATGATGATATTTGATTCATTATCATTGATATTCATTGATAATCATAATACAGATTCTGAAATTATTTGAATATATCTGCATGCAGGAAAAGAAAAAACGGATCAAACTAGTGCAATAATACCAAAGAGATCAAACAGATAGAGAAGATCATGACATATCAAGAAATCATAAGAAATCAAGCAAATAGAGAAGATCATGACATATCAATACAGTTCAATACATATCATGAACATATGGACTCTAGATGAATCTAGAAAGATCTAACAGATTGAGCAGATGAAATGACATGAAGCGAGCAGGCAACAAGATGCAACGATCAAGAAAGGTACATGCGGAAACAATTGGAATCATTGGAAAAAAATTGAATATATCTTAACCAGTTTGATGTTCTTATTGTTTTTGAAGCTCAGTTTTTCATTTTATAGAGTTGCTGGGGTGGTGGCTCTCTGTCACATGGCCCGCTGATTGCGCTTGCGTGGCAACACTCGTCAGGCTTCTGCTGCAGCGGAGACCCAAGAGGGAGCAGCCCCTGAACAGGCTGGGCCAAATGGTCATCATCCACCATTTTTCAACATTCAGGAGATATCTTTGATTATCTGAAGGCTTTTAAGGTTCATTTGTTCAATTTATAGTGGTTAAATGTGATTAACGGTAAGCCCTGGCACTTGGATTTTCCAGTACGTTCGCTCTGTGTGGAGGTCCGTGTGAAGCTCGAGATGGACACAGAGGTCACAGGGTTGGACCGTACTACCATGAATCCAACGAATTCACCAACGTTTAAGGCTCTTCCTGTTGGTCCAGGTGGTGAGCAACAGCAAGATAAACCTGCACATGTCCAGAAGAGTAAGCAACCTGACTTGCTTGCTACGCCAAAGAGGGAACCTGCTCTTCACGATCCTCCGCCCAATGCAAGCCAAGTCCATGCAGATGGACTTGAAGGACCCCTGCTGAATGGATGTGAATGGATTTGAATGGTATATATATATAATTATATAATTATATTTATAATTAGTTATATATACATGATTATACATGTATATACTGTAATGAAGTGCAATGAATAAGATGGATGAACGTACACTACAGCCCTGTGAGCCTAGAAAGTCCAAGAATGTTTTGGAATGTTTTGGAATTTTGGAGAATGAGAAACAACAACAAATTACAGAATGCAGATGTAGTAATCACATGTAATCACATACACTGCAAATATCAAGAGGTTTTCAAAGATATATAAGTCAAGCATAGTAAAGCATAGTAAGGCACAACGACATTGACCAGGAACATTCCACAGCCCCATGCCTATGCCTAAATAAAAGTCGATCATAAACCATAGAAATCTGATGAAAATTGATGAAATATGTGATGTATATGCTCAGATTTCCTGGTATTCTAATCTTCCTGAATCTTCCTGATGCTGGCCGCTTAAGATTTTGCAGCCACCTGCAAGGAGTGCTAACACCGCCCAAAGTTCCAAGAAAACGCCGAGATGATGTGTTTGCGCAAATGGACGACACTTTGAGGAGAGGAGACTTTTTGGAGCGACTTCATCTTGAAGGCAGGGCCCTATGAATGTTTTGGGATGTTTTGGGTATGAACATGCATGAAATTATATGAAATATTATGAAATTGATTGAAATTGTATGAACATGTATGAACTGTATTTAAATACGGTGTCAGGTGTCGAGGCTGTTAGATGCAGGCGCTTTGATTCTATAGGTGTTTGTGTATGCTTCACAATGTTTCACGTATTTTGGCAGTCCTGGTTTATTCTGGTAAAGATAGGCAGGGTATGGCAGGGTATAAAATGTCAAGATTGAAAGTGTTAAAATATGTTAAAATGTGTTTGATATTGTTTGATGATGTTTCTGTCAGTTTCTATCAATATAAGGTGGTTTGACATGTTTTGGATCTGAATTATATTGGTTTTTGATGGTTTTTGATGGTTTTTGTGTTTGGTGTGAAGGTTTGTTGGGGCCCACACTGGTTATAGGTCTTCTTGGAAATGCATTTTATAGAAGGGTTTTGGGGCTTTATGACTTTAAAGAGCACACATAGCCGTGGTAGGACAAATCCCAGCTGTACGAGCACAGCAAATCGAGCAGTACGCTTTGAAAGTGCAAGAGAGAGGCTTTTACCTGGAGGTGGTTGACGCAGAGATCTTCTGCCAGCATGCCAAGAGAACTCTGGTTGTTGGAGTCCACGAAGGCAATGAGCCTTTGTTGATTAGACCTGCGCTGGCCTACTGGTCTACCCTGGTTTCGGAGGATGGTGAGCCTTTGCCACTTCCTGATTTTGATCGCGCCAGCAATGACACAGTTTGCCTCATTAGTTGCAGTGCTGACTATGATCCAAACGCGGAGATGAGGAATCACTGGCTGCCTGCCTTTTTCAAGGAACAGGTTCAAGATGATCAATACGACATTTTGACAGTGGAGAGACCACGTAGGCTTTTTCACCAGTACCAGGCATCAATGTCAAAAGCGCGGAGCTTGAAACAAGAGTACAGTGATGGCCATTTTGCCGACAACGAGGCTGAGATGATGCTACTGGCAGAAATCGAGGACTATGAGAAAGAAGCTCGAGAGTTGCGGGGCTATTCAGCGTTGGGGGACTTCTGGGATGTGTTGGGCATTGCGATACAATGTGATACATACCATATCATACCATCATAACCCATCATATAATATCATATACCATCATATATCTGTTTCATCCTGTTTCGATGGTTTTCTGATGTTTTTTGTTTTCCTTGAAAAGTTTACAATGGTCTTTAAACATCTTTAATTTTCTTTAATGGCGTTTACATGTGTTTACATGGTTTTACTATGTTTTACTATGTTTCACTATGTTTTACTTTTTGGTGATGGTTTCGGAAAGGTATATGCTTTTACAATCTTTTACATGATTTTACATGTTTTTACATGTTCTTTGCAAACGGGTTGTAAATGGTTTTAAATGGTTTTAATGTTTTCAAAATAATTCAATATATATGAATATATATACATCAGAAAAATGTGAAAGGTGTGAATGTTTTCCGATGATTTTAGATGTTTGGGTATTATATAATGGGTTATGTTTTAACTTTGCCATCGTTTATTATTGTTTATTCATGGTTATCATGTAGCAATGTATCCATGAGGTGCAGGTACCATGTTCCCAGACTTTATATTTTATAGTGGCGTATGCCCCAGAAATGTTACAGCCTTGCGTGCATCACAGGGTTGTTTTTGGAACTGCCAATAACTGCGGTTTTATTTTGTAGCATCTCAGTTGAGCACACATGGATATGTGTGGTCGCAAGCTGTCAAGAAATTCAATTTTATAGTATTGCCATGTATTGCCAAAGCTGTCCCAGGTTGAAGAACCTTTTGCATTTGATGGCCAAATGCAAAGCAGCTGGCGTTGCGATAGCTGTGGTTCCATGTGATGGTGATTGTCTCGTATGGTCATTGAGAGCAACTTGCATTGACAATCTAGACGATTACGAAACGCCGGCAGCAGAGAGAGACCTGCTCGAGATTCGTCAGATCATGGCAGATTGTTGGAGGAAGCGCAAGTCAACGGCTTCCTGGCAACGATTGTTTAATGCTTTTTGTGCTCTACCAGATCCTGAAACCCCCAAGAACAACAAGAAATCAAAGCCAGCAGCAGATGCAGATTCGTCGCTGCAAACTCCTCCTCGGGTTGATCCACAGCCAAAACCTTTTCTTGAAGGTGGCCACGATGAAAAGGTCATGCCCACATTCCAGCGAGTCAAAGGTGCAGAACCTGTTCCCATCACAGCCAGAAAGCAAGAAGCCAGCCTGAAATTGATGAAGCCGCAGAAGAACGCCCGCAAACTTCTGGAACCTGAAGTCCCAGACCTGGAGGAAGCTTTCAATGCTCAGATGCTAGACCCCTCAGAGCCACCTGAATCTTCGGATCCAAATGCAGTGAACGTGAAGGATGTGGATGCTAGTATGCTCAAAACCTCTACAGCTGAGGAGGGGCATCGTCAAAGGAAGTACCATTCCCGTGAAGTGAAGTCTCGAGTCAAAAGCAAGGAACAAGTCCGAATGAAGAATTTGGAGAACTTGTTGGCCGAGCACAGCATCAAATTTCTGAGTTTCAATGCGGAGCATCGCCAGGCTTGCCTGGTCAAGAAGGCCGGTACCTGCTTAGTGGGTTGGTCAGGTTTCAAGAATGCAGTCATGGGAGGAAACAATCCAGGATGCGATGTTTGCAAGAACATCTTGGTGAAATCCGGCTTGGATATTGCCACGATTGGTTCCAGGCTTGATGACAACAGCGAGGCCGGTGATAGCGGAGCTGTCCTCGATGGCAACGATGATGCTGACATTCCTGTTGACCCTGCAGAGGAAGCTACCAAGAAGACCGATCACCAGTACAAGGATGAGGACCAAATAGAGTACAACAAGTGCATGGAATATCTTGGATCGCTTGAGCCCCACATCAAGGTTGTGGCGCAAATTGGTGAGGTTGTCCAGTATCGCTGCACCTTATGCCGAACTCGAAAGCAACCTGCTGGCAAGCTGAACAAGATCCCAAAGATGACTCTCAAAACGGTCAAGTTTTTCGTGAACCAGCACATCACTTGTCCCTCGCACATTGCTGCCCTCAACCATGCCAGGTTGCAGGAGGAATTGAATGCGCAGCCTGCAATTGAGTGTCCTGGCTTGTGCGTTTCTGAAGCAGCAAACACCATCCTCTACGTTTACCGCGAGGAGTTCAAGATTTGGTCCACCCACACCAAGCTGAATTCTCAAACGACGCTTCACAAATACTGGTGCGACTTGAATGGTGAGAAGTTCTGGGTGAAACACAAAGATTGCCGTCAGAATTTCAGGAGAACAGCATCAAACGAGACATGTTGTAGCGAATGCTTTTCCCTCAGTCAGCCCACGAAATTGGTCAAACAAGTCACCCGCTTCATCATGAAATACTATGCGGCGAAGCTCCTCCAGAAGAGATTGTTTTGCCCAGAGAATGAAGTTTCCGATTTGCTTCAGGAGATCCAGACCACGGGCTTTGGATTCAATTTCAAGAGTAGCTGGGACGGCATAGTCAGCTTGAAGAACTATGAATTGCAGACATGGGTGAGGAAGTCGTGGGCTTGCATCCCAAATGAGCAACGGACCTCCAACCTCAGTACATTCATTGAGGCCTTTGTGGAACCTTGTCTGCGAGTTCATGCAGGGTCCACTTCCTCCAGCTTGACGGTCTTGGCTTCTCAATATCTGACAGCTTTGTGCTCCCAACACAACACGGTGCCTTGGCATTTCATTTTATAGAGTCTGAGTGAGTTTGCATTTGCATGCATTTGCTGTATTTGATTTTTTTGCATTGTAAATCATTTTCAAATATCTTAAAATATCTTAAAAAATCTTGAAATCTTTTAAACATTTTTAAACTATTTTAAACTATTTTGAAAAAACTATATATATATATAAAACTGAAGAATATGTGAAATACTATTGTAATAGATGTTTTGAAATATGAGCGTATGTGAACATATATGAGCTATATAGGCAGAATTCCATTCTATAGAGCTAGTAAATCATTCTTTCATATTATATGTTTAAATATGTTTAATATGTTATTCTCATTTATGGTCTCTGTTCTGCCAATTTATAGAGGTGCCTGTTTGTTACATGGTAGCCATGTTTGAGATGTTAGTCCTGATAGTTTTGAACAGTTTTGAACGGTTTGGATACGCATTTATCAACGCATCAACCATGCCGTTGGGCTTCTTTTTGGGGATATGTCATGCTGCCATGCTTGTTTGCTGGCTTGGCAACTTCGGCTCTGCAGGAGATGGAAGCCATCAATGCCAAAGTAGCCCACGCTGCAGTCACAGGCCAGTTGGAGAATTGCCCAGTGATGCAGGGCATCTTGGTGCAGTGTCTGAACCGGCTTGACAGAGAGGAACGCGGCATTGAAGCCAAGGGTGGCAGAGTGAAGGGGCAGAACGAGACCGAGAAAGAGCTATTGCGAAATACAGCATTGACATTGGCGATCCATGGCCAATCGAAGGGCATGGCCGTTGAGCTCAAGCAGAAGATTAGAAAACCCAAGATTGCTTTAGAGGATCTTCCCATTCATGGGTTACCAAACCCAGCCATGTCATTGTTGAAAGCCAACGCTGCTCAGCTTGAATCCAACCTGACGATGATAGATCAGCAATACCCAAGAAGCAGCCAAATGCCAGCCAGAAGATTGGTTCTGGGAATGGATGCCACGTACCTGTTGCGCACAGTGGCCCAAACCTACATCAATGGTGGTGTTTTCCTTGTTGGAGGAACATGGAGTGTTTCGGATGAAGGTGAGGCTGTTGCTGACCTGTCAGTCCCCTCGAAGAGCATCACCAAAGCATCGATCATGACAGAGTTCCTGTTGTGGGATCCGGCTGCGCGCCGGCGGGAAACCTTCTCCCTGGCGTCAATGCCGATGTCTCTCAAAGCCCCCAAATTGCAGGATGGAGAAACCCATGTCCATGCGTTGAATTGGGAGCCTTCGATGCAATATGATGCAATTTTGCCGTGTACGTCGAACATACGTAAACAATCACAAACAACCGCAAACATATATAAACAATTATAAACATATATAAACAATATTAAACAATTACAAACAATTGTAAACATATATAAACAACATAATATAACATAATAAGAATACATAAACATGCAGTATTCAAACAATTTGCAACCAATTTAAACATGTTGTATGATGTTTTGTGACAGGATGTGTGATAATGTTTGTATGTGTCTGTGGTGTTTGATCAATGTTTGATGTTTACCATATCATGTTCCGAACCCTCTATAAAATAGAACGTGGCACTCTATGGTATCCTGTTTTGTTCAAACACCTGAAGGACGTTTAGTTTGCAGTCCATGTTTCGACATGTTTGGACATTGTTCGATTCCAGCATAGGCTAGCGATAGCTACGCTGGAATGAGTCTACACATGTCTACACTGAAATTACATGAAATTACATGAAATTACACCAGCCACCATACCAGCCACATGAGTGTTGTGAGCATTTGTCTCAGGAGATTCTGCTCATCACTGCTCGTGTCATGTCAGCTGGATCGTGGCTGATAAAGGCCATCACTTTCGATGGACACCACGGACACCAGTATCTGAAGGAGGTGATCTACGGTACCTTCACAAAACTCAAACCATCAAGTTTGGGTGAGGTCCCATTTTGGAGCCAAGTCTCATGGAAAGACTTGCCCAACCACGTGCTTCCACGAATGCCGCTGCGGATTTGCATGTTCCAGGACTCGCCCATTTGGGCACTGGCTGATCCATGCCCCTTGGCTTTCTACAGTCGAGAACGGTGGAAAACCGGAAAAAAATAACGGAATGATACGGAATGTAAATGAACTTGTTGATAAGCATTTAGTAGATTCATGTAGATTCATTTAGGTTCTATTTGTGATTATTTGTGTATTTGTATGTTTTTGTCACTATCATGGTTTTTAAATGTTTTTAAATGTTTTGAATCATTTATCATCATTTATCATTATTTATTTTTTTAGTAGAGGTTGATTTTTCATTATATAGTGAAATTACATTGGAATTCTTGAATAAGCTTTTGTGAAATATATTGACGCATGTTGAAATTAAGTTGGTTTTGTCATGATGTGTGACTATCTAGGAATGGAGTTTGCATTCTACAGCAGGTTCTTGAGAGGAACATCCGGACTTCGTCAGATTTAGACCTCAGACAAGTGAAGTGAAAGGATTTGGATAGATTTGGAATGTTTTGGACGGTTTTGGAATGTTGTGGATGGTTTTGGTATGTTTTGGATTGTTTTGGATTGTTTTGGTATGTTTCGGTGTACGGATGTGTACGGGTTGTGAATGTTTGTTATAGGTTATTGGCCTGCCTGCGCAGCAGCTCAGGGCACGCATCGAAGAACGCTGCTGGCCAGCTCGTCTCTCCCCTTCGTTCAATTTGTTTTGGACAATACTGGGCAGATTCGTCAAACTCACGTGCCTGGGGGATGCCCCCGAGTGCTTTCAGGCGATCCGAACCGCAAAGCGACAAGCTGAACGCCATCATGTTCAATCCGTTTTTCACCCTCTCCTCTCCTGTGGCTCGGAGATTTGCAAAGCTTTGGCTTGTAATTGTGGACATTGGCTCTCGAATGTTGTCGTTCATAATAGATGTTCTAAACATTTCTAAACAGTTCTAAAATGTTCTAAACATTTTCAATACATTTCAATACATTTCAAAACAATTTTCAGATTTTTCAGGTATTTTCACACCGTCTTACAAGGACATTGCTATGCAGCTCGCATCGGTGCATTGGTCCTCAAAGGGCTTCCTGTTGCTGAACCTTTGCGTGGCATTGACAACAGAACCTTGGACCTATTTTAATGTTTTTTGTACATGTTCGGGGGACAATGAGTGATACACAGGAAGATAGACGTCTAATATATTCTAATATCTTCTAATGATTTCTAAATATTTCTAATGTTTTTATTTGATTGATCGGTTTGACCCCAATCAAAGATGATATTGAAATATATTGAAAAATATTGAAATTTATTTAACAACAGGAAAGATGTATATAATTGTTATCAATTGTCATCAGAGATTGCAGCATTGCACCCTGGTTCTTTCATTCTATAGTGCAGTCATGGACCTGGAGACTGGTTGTGAAGCATAGGTTTGCAACATCATGTTTAGTTTTATTTTCGTGAAGGGCCCGAAAGTTTCGATCGCCTATGTTTATCCAGGAACACCAATTTTATAGTGTGTGATGCTGTGATATGATGTGATATGAAGTGACAGTGAAACCAAATTTCGAAAGGTTTTTACCAGTGGTCGGCCAACCAAGGCACCCACCAACCATCAAACTATGTCGTTGGGAGATCGGGCAATGAACTCCATCACTGGGTTCGTGCTTCTTGACTTATTCCAATTGCTAGGGCAGAAGGAATCGGCAAGAAGGTCTCTCCCTCGAGGGAGCCACTTTCTGGCCAATGAGACAGTCCGGAACTTACAAAACGCAGCCCTCGGCACAATCTCCATCACGGTATCCAAGGACAAGTGGGGGAATTTTTGGAAGCGGGGAAATAGCCGACTGAGTTCCCTGCCAGTCGAGCACCATTTCGGGAGATGCCGAACACAGTCAGTGTCAGCCGAGCTCTCAGTCAAGAGCTACTGGCAGGCCTCCGCACGAGACATGCTACGGTCATCGAAGCGCCCCAAGTCAGAACGTGAGAGACAGCCAACTTCTGATGTGGTTCCTGCTCTGACCCAAGAGGAATTCCTTGCGGCTTCTGAACGCGGGTACAGGGCAGCATTGCGTTTGGCAAGCTTTTGTGCTGGCGTGACTGCGGATTCATTGCGGGACACTTACGAAAGGTGGTGTGCAGACAAGAATTACCTTACCGAAGAGCCTATCCTTGGGGATGAGCCTGAGTTGGAGGAGTTTCTGGAGATGGAGAAGGATCTCCCGAACACTACAGCAGTCTTGGATCAAATGCAAAATGATGTGGCAATGCAGGAGGAATTGGATCCACAAGCACCAGAACCAGACCTTGAGGAGCAGAGACTGAAAAGTCTGCCAGATGCTGATGGACTCCGTGAAGTTCTGAATGCCATCCCGGAGAAGGACGAGGAGGCTGAGGCTATTCCACCCCCAAGCCCTTTCAAAGGCGAAGGCCCAGGCCCAGAAGGAATCGCGAAGAACCTTCACCAAAGTCTTTGGGGGCTGGGACCTCATGCAAGCGAGAAAGAGATGTTTGATGCCGTGTTTCGCTTGGTGGCCTACCTCAGATATTGGAAGGGCGGTTGCGACAGGGACTGGGTAAAGCACCCAAAGGCCCTCAGATCCAAATCTTCCAAGTTGAACTGGTTCCAGTGTCTTGGTGCACATTGAATTCTCCGGGGTTCATTATTTTTCAAGATTTTTCATGATTTTCATATATTTTAATAATTTTAATATATTTTAATTGAGTTTACATTTTTTAGTACCAGGTCTTTTGGTGCAAATGGTTCATGGTCTGAATTTGATGTGGTTGTTTCTCTATTCTATAGTGGATTCATGTTGATCTCATGCAAAATATGTTCAAAACATTTCAAAACAGTTCGCAATTTCACAACATTTCAACATATTTCAACACTGTTTCAGCTTGTGTCAGGGTTCGAAGATTCCATGTTTTTTCAATTTTTTCCATTTTACCCTGGCTTGGTGAATGTTCTTGTTGGCCTCGATTGCAAACCCCGGCCCAGATGGAATGAGCATTTGCTGAAGATCGCCCGGGACGAAGAGGAGTGCGAAATTCACCGCCAAAGGGCCAGCCGACTGGCCCGTTGGAGGGAACTAGTGGATGAAGCTTCCAAAGCACAACAAGTCAAGATTCTCCTGCCAGATTCTTTGGAGATCCTCGGTGAGGGTTTAGAATGGCTTCAGCATGCTTTTATCATGGTCAATAACGTCAATATTGCAAACAGAACAGACATCCAGTGTGCAAAAAAATCAATTTGTACTACTGTACTTGGTTGACATTAGTTGATGTATATTGGTGTACAATTGATCTTGGATGATTTTAACATGTTTTGTAACATTTTAGACAATTTTAGTATGTTTTAGTTTTTGAATGTTTTTGACATGTGGCTCATGGTCGATTGTTACAACAGCCATCTATTTTGCAGGGTTGTCTTGACCAGAGTTTCATTTTATAGTGATGGTGAACATCAAAATCAGGAGTGGCCACGTGATCAACGCTTTGCTTCCGGACAGCAGCGGGCAAAGCGGCTCGCGTGTCTCACGTGTTTGCTTGGTGCTCTCCGTTTGGGTGTCCCACAAGAAGCCCAAATTGACCACAGTGCCCACTCCTTTGGACAATTGCGTGGCACTGCGGGTGGTGCAGCTGACAGACCAGGGCAGCAGGCGTTTCTCAGCCACTGCGCGGGATCTGACTTGGGTGTTGAAGCCCGAGTCTGTCCTTGCAGTGTTGGCTACCTCGTCCTACAAAGATGATTCAGACGGTTGTGAGATGGTCGTCACTGAGGAATCGGCGGCCCTGATCGAACAAATGAAGCTCCTTGGATTCTAATTGCAGATCATTGATGATCATTGTATATTGATGTAATTTAATGATATTTAATGTATATTATTGTATATTATTGTAGTATATTGTAGTAGTATGTAGTAGTATGATATGAATTGAGTTGACATGATATGATTTGAATTGATTTGATAATGATATGATGTGATTTGATTTGATTTGATTTGACATGATATGATTTTGATTTGATTTGATATGAGTATGATTATATGAAGGAAAGCGATGGAAATATTTCTATGTAATTAGAATATGTCGCAATAAGATTTGGTAGACAAGCTAGAGCAGCAAAAGCCGAAATTGCATTCTATAGAAGCTCATTGTAATACAACGTGTTCTAATGTGTTGTAAATGATTGTAAGATATTGTAAAATAAAAAGATGCAAACAGTGACCACAACTACATATTTGATATTATTCATTATTCAATCATTGTAATCAATTGATCAATCAAATTCAATCAAAATCATGTGTTCACTATTAATTTGAATTCGCTTTAGGATGTTTTAGGTACACATCCCATTTTATAGTGATGTAATGCAATATATGGGGATGGTTCATGATGATTTACAATGATGATCAATGATGTATTATTAGAAAGGTTGACCCATTTGGACATATCGCCCACGATTTTTGCCATTGTTTGGACATTTCTTGAGGTCAGCAGCTGGATGGTGGCCAGTTCTTGAACCAGAGTCTGGGAAGCCAATGCCTGGCCGTCACATTGGTCTCTTCGTTCGGGGCCAAATGAGGCGGCGCAAGCAGGCAAAAGCCAAAGCTAAAGCAGCTGCTTCCAGCAAGACTATCAAGACAAAGAAGACCAAGATCAAGACCAAGACCAAGAAAGGCAAGAAGGCAGAGAGCAAGGAGGACACTACTGAGAAAAAGAGTGCAAATCCAAGTTTGAAGAAAGCGAAGCCTGTCGGGTTGATTGCTGACGTAGCAAGCAACTACAAGCGCTATGGCGTGGGAATCGCCCTGGTTCAACAGCAGATGCAGGCCTTGAAGCACTTGGATGACGTCAAGTTCCCCAAAAACTTGATCTTTGACGATGTGACCAATGTTTGCAAAATGACAATGGCTCCGTGCAAAGGTCTCAAATGGCAGCAGTTTGTTGAAGCAGCCCATCAGTACTTCAAAGCACAGTCCCTTGGATATGGTGGGCTTATGTTGGCTTATCAATGCTTATCATGTCTTTATTGTTCTTTAATGTTCTTTATATGTCTTTATTATTCTAGTTTATTCTCGTTTTTTACTTATTATATCTTATTATTGTTTTTGTATGTTTTTGTATGTTTTTGTTTTTTTTCATCCTTTTGAATCTTTATATATATCTTTATTATACCTTATCCATGTTCTTTCCTTGTCTATCATGTTTTTTTCATTTTTTTCATTCTATAAAGGTTTGCAGGGGACCCAGTCATGTATTTGATTGTATTTGTATTTTATAGTATTGTAACCTATGGCTTTGTGATCTTTGAGGTCAAGTTCTTGTACTTCCATTTTATAGTGAGCAACCTGCATTCTGTTCAAATTAGGCACCCGTCTTTGTCGGCTACAGCTTGGGCTGAGACAGTGTCAGGTAGGTTTGCGTCCATCCGCAAATATCTTGGCGAAAAGCCGCCTTGTCGCAAGCGGTGGATGCTGTTGTTGCGGGACATTGCAAATTTGATTGTGTGCCTTCAGGCACAGCCAGGGCCTTGATCTATTTTGATCGTTTTTGATCCATTTCCAGCATCTTCTAGGTATGCAAAGGAACACTGATAGAAGCTTGTGCCCAAAGGGTTGCAGATGGTTGTAGCATTTTATAATCAATTTATGTCAATTTATAGTCTGAATATGTCTGAATTATTTTGATATAGTTTGATGTTGTTTGATTTAGCACTGTCATAAGAAGACATAAGAAGACTATCATTATCAGATGAAGACCCGGCTCATGTTTTCCAATGTGGCCAGACCACATGGGACGCTCTCTGAGGAATGCTGAGGATACGTTGTGATATGTTGTGATGAATTGTGTTTTTATGTGGTTTTGAATGGTTCTCTTTGTTTTTGCATGTTTGTGCATCTATTGGCTAGGTTCGCAAATAAGTTTTACATAGGTTTTACATGGCTTTACAGTGTTTTACATGGTTATTGCATGGCTCTACGTGGTACGTTTTGATGGTTGTTTGACATCCTCGGGAGGGTTTCAGGGGACATGCTGCGCATATGGTTGTATGCTGAACCCTTCAGCATACTGCGCAGATCACGGCATACTGTAGCTATGCAATGCTATGCATAGCTTTCTTTTGCCATGCAACCTTTGTGCAATTAATTTGACAGCAAGACAGCGTGCGACAATAAATGAAGGCCAGAAAAAAGAGCGAGCGAATTGACATCGTGCGTCACTTGCCTATAGAATTGAATCATCAAGAATGACAACAGCTTGAAAGATTGAAACCAAGGCACAGTCTATAAAGTGAGCTTTGCAATGCAGGATTTCCATGGGGTTCCAAATCCTTTGCGGGAGTAGGTACAGACCAATAGATGCAAGCGCATTCTATAGGAAGATTTTATGTGTCCACTGGCTTTATCATGTTTTTTTGGTTAAGTTGCAGGTTTCATTCTATAGTGTTTCCTGTCCTATTGTTTTTTCTATTTTATAGCAAGGTTTTGTTCGGTGGTTTCATTTTATAGAGCGTCAGTGGTCCCCAAGAGTATGCACAACCATTTTATATCTATAAAATGGGATGGCCCGACAGTACCCCCCATTCATGCAAGGGGATGTTAATGGTAACAGATCCGCAAAAGTGGCGAAAATGGTTACGATTACCGTCAACCATCATGCGCAGCTGGCTCATGTCTGGGCGACCATACCAAGATGTTGAGCAAACCATTGAGCAACTCGGCTAGTAGATTCACCATTAACCAGTCAAAACCATGCCTAGAACCAGCAAAGTTTTCACAGCATGACACACTCAAAAGTTTGAATATGAATCAAATCCTGCATTCGCCATTTTTATTGGCCACGACTTCAGCACTATGTACCCATGGCTGGTCATGACCATGATCGACCCTCATCGCGAAGCGGGTCCCCGCAACGTCCCCACACGTCCCCGCGGCCACGTCAGGCCAGTTGAATCAGCGCCTCGAACACGTTCAGCAGAGGTCAACCAGCCAGGAGAAGATTCAGCTTGCAGCGCTGCTGGGGAAGATCGGGGATCCGACCGACCCATGGCACCCAGCAGCCCATGAGATCCCGTAGGGAATCTGGGGGAAGATCCAAGCATTGAAACTTCTCCAGCAAGTGAGGGGTGGCGTTGTAGCTGAGAGCATTTTTCAAGGGTGTGCCCAACCCATTTGGGGAGGGGCCAGATGGACTGACTTTTGTTAACCAGCAGTCGTGCGTGCCAGTCGCCAACGTGAAGAGCAAGAACAGCTGCCGCAGCCGTCATGAAACAAAAGTGACAACCCAAATGGTGTTTCTCAAAATGGGGGATCCTGAAGCATGGTTGATTTATGTAATTAATGCTAGAAAAGGTTGATCACCTGGATGATTTGGGTGGTCCCCTATGTTGATAAACCACCATATGAATAATCAAACAGCAATTAGCCATGAATCAACAGCAATATTCATCATCAAGTATCGTTCACCATCATCATTCACCACAATCGATCAGTATTGACCATCACGAGGCTCTGTTTCGATCATTGACCGGTATTGATCATCACTCATCACTTATAGTCATCATGAATCATTTGGGTGAAGCATGATTTCCCACCAATATTGAACAGCAGCAGCAATCATCGGCCACTAATCAACCACTATTAACCATAATGATAGACCTTATATATTGAGCACCAACTAGCCATTGTTGAATGAGCATAAACCACATCAATGATCATCAACCATGAATCAATGATCATTACTAAGAATTAATGTAAGCATCAATGAAATATCACTAAGAATTGTTTGCCGTTCTTGGGCTAACCGTTAACCAACAAAAGGATCTTGGTAACAACCTGACACTCAGTTGTTCTTGGTGAACCTATCACTCGTGCCAATCAGGCCATTGCTCGGTGAACATCAGTTTGCTACGTCACCCAACGGCACTTATTCTCAGATGTCCAAATCTTTAGGCAGGACTGTACCTGCCACAGTTCGAGCAGTTTGCACATCTTATGAGTACAATATGGAGTATGTGCGTTCTCGCATGTGCCCGCAGACGGTCCCTAGGCATAAAAGTTGGGAGCAGGAAAGCTTGTGGTAGTCCCAAGTTGATGGATAGCATGAGTATACCCCCTGTGTGATTGAAATTCATCATCCTAAATTGTCCACCAGTCACTGTCGTGAACCAGCATGAGCCGCCATTGTTATTTTCGTGGTCAATTAACAAGCATTAGCCAATTGGTTTTTCTTCTCAGGAATCATGACTAGGGATGTCAATCAGCATTGCTATTGAGAAGAGCTATGCCAATGTCAACCATTATGTTTTAAATCACAGATAAGTAATCACCATCAGCAACCATTTTTAACCAATTTGATGAGTTGTTTTAATCATTCTTAATCACCATGGTTTAAGATTCACCATGATTTATCACCAGCATAAACCAGTACTCGTTGGTGATTGTAAACATTTTTATTTTCCCTAGGCCCTAGTAATTGTTAACCAATGGTTGGTTGACGAGCATATTTTTCAGAGGGCTTGAAATCACCAACCACTACACTTCTGATCACCACGGCAGCTATTCGAACTCACTAGTCTTGCGGTGGCTGCGACTTCCAGGAGCCCCTGGATGAGGTGGGGTTCCGGTGTTGCTGTTGCCGCCCTTGCCTTGGTCGAGATGGTTGGTATGGCTGGTCTTGATCATGTCTGGTTTCTCAAAATAGGGAGCCCAAAAAATGGCTGGTTTATTAGTATAAATAGTTAATAACTGGATGATTTGGGGGTGCCCCTATGTTGAGAAACCATCATATAGGTGTTTCATGGTATTTCTCAAAATAGGGGACCCCCAAGAATCAAAATACATGGCTAATAGTGGATGATTTGGTCATGGGTATGTGCCAAGCCATGGCGTAACCAATGGGTCCCACCACACTAAAGCTGATTTTCATTTTACAAATGGAAACCATTGGTTAACTGGGGGTACCACTATTGCGGCGCATACCTTCGGAACCGCGTGTTGTGTTGGTGTCTTGGATTTGTGTTTGTTTGTATTGCGTGCGTTTGTGTTGGTCTGTTTTGGGGGTTTGGTTTTGTCTTTGTTTCGTTTGACCGTTCGGCGGCACGCGGTTAGTGTCTTCGCGGGCGCCGCTCGCTTCTGGTCCCCGCTCATGTCCAGTTGCGAAACACCAAAAACTAGAAATCAATACCGCTGGGTGTGGAATCCTCAAATATGGACTGCTACATGTGTTGCTGACATGGCAAAATCCTGTGATGGTAGCGGATGGATGGTACTCGTAGACGTTGTAGACCCAGGGAGCTTCCCTGGTTGGTGACCCAGCCCGAAGGGAACCCACCGCCGGGTCGCTGGGGATCGCCCCCTGGGAGTTCCCCGGCTGCGTCAGTCTCGTGCTTCGACGCCCTGCCCGCCCGCGCTGTCTGCGTCGCCGAGCCGCTGGTGGCTTGAAGCCATGGGATGAACTGCCAGGGAGCTACTTCCATCCATGGTCGATGATAAATTAATGATTCATATGGTTGATCTATGGGATAGATCTAAGCACTGTCGACTATCAACCATGGGACAGATCTAAGATTTAGTGGTTCAAAATTAGTGATTCATAGGGTCGATAGTGCTTAATGATGAAACAACGGTCAATGACAAAAGGGTAATAGGGGTTTATGGTTCATGGTGGTTAATGGTGGGTAAGGATTGATATGGATGAATGGTTCATCAGTTGATCTAGCAATGGTCAGTCATGGCTAGCGATGATTGACTATGGTTGATCAAAGTGAAAGCAGGCCAGTTTTGGCCAATAGTCCGTATTCATGGCCCATAATTGTTACTGATGATGGTAATGGTGAATATTTAGTTGATAGGGTTTGTACAGCGACGATCAAATTTGATATTGGAAATAGTAGACTTTGAATGATGGTGATTGAAGGTTATGATTCGCGAAAATTATTGGAAATGGTGTTTTTAATTTTTGAGAATGACAAATAATGGTTACTGGCTGAATCTTTGTTATGATTCATAATAATAATATAGGTTTCTTATGGTTGTTGGTGATAGTGGTTCACCAACCACAATAGCAGTCATTGTAGAGATAGCCAATACAGGTAGCTTGCGATCATGATATCAGTCATGGACAATTTTCTTAAGTGATGATCAAAATAGCAATGGTGGTGTGAAAAAGATAGCGGTGAAACATGGTAGTGAATCTCAGCAACAAGGGGATACTGATGAGATAAGTATCAACTGGTTTTGATAGCCATGGTCTGTTCCCAAGTTGATGCTGTCCCTATCAACAACGATCAGAGTTTTGGGCGGGTTGGTTTTACCACCAGTTTTGGACAGACCTGTGCAACCAATGATCATACTTGCGGTTTGATCCCCAGATACTGTGATTATGCGATTTTTGTTTTGATAGGACGCTTGGTTGTACGGGTGACAATCAATAGCGGGAGACAATATTTGGTTCCTACAGCCAGACCTTTAATAAGAAGTGGTTGTGGATGATGAGAACTGGCTGTGGCTATTACTGTAGGAATGCGAGATAATCAATCACGGTATGGAGAACCGTTATGTGATGATAACACATATTTGGTCGCTACACGATTTTAATAGCGACTAATTTTTGTAAGATGAGACAACAATAAGGACTACAATAATGATACTGTAAACCTGAGGATGTATGATATTGGCAATAGGCATGATGGGAAATGCAGACCGTTGTGTGACCTCTCCCTTGTCACTGTCATTCTTTACGGCCACATCTGGGTCGGGCGTAGCAGACCGAGACTTTGTTCGCAAGGGTATGGACGGCAGCCAAATCCATTCAAACATCACCAAAACATGCTTATAGGAGGCAACGATGTTAGCAGTGGGGGACCCATTCAGTGGAAATTCTTGGGACCATTCATATGTATAGTACGGCTCATCACCATACGACTTCTTATTGCAAGTTGATTGATGGGACGGGGTGAAGCAAAAGCTGGTGCGGCCATCGTGCTTCCAGCAGCACTATGGGGCCCAGCGCCACAACTGAGGCACTCCGGGATTCTGGTTGAAGCACAGAAACTCTGAGATCCGTGGCTGAGAGAATTCTCACGACGGAATACTCCAGGTCCACCTGGCCAATCATCAGATGGGGAGGTAGACCTCACAAAGCTGGTGACGCAACCAGTACTGTACCACCTTGTTGGTGGCACAGCAATGGTGATGTAGCAATGATCATTGAGGGTATTGGCTGACTAGGTGACTACCTTGTTTGGATTCGTTAGGCATGACAGCAATCGCACAAGAATTCAACTCTGACCTGCCCAATCAGTACAGTTCAAGCCCTGATGCCACCGCTGGTTTTCAACAGCGTTCAGCTGAAGAGCCGTGGCAGTTTCATATTTGCAGAGAGAATCCATCAGCCATTTGAGCAGTTGTGGAGAGCCGCGTTCGTTGGTTGGTTCTTGCAGGAGGGTGATGCTAGATGTGTATTAAAAAAGACCCAGATTTGATGGTGAGTCACCGGATTAGAAACTGTTAAATCATGTCTCCAACAACTGCATCAACACAACGAACTGACAACTGGTGAATGATGGTTCACCAGTGGTTCAATAGGTGATATTACACCGGTTTTCAGAAGTTTTCACCGGTTTTCACCAGTGGTTCAATGGTGAATCATGGTTTTCCAATGATTTTCCAGCGGTTTTCACCAATGGTTTCCCACTGCTGCTGGGTTGTTGGCTCGTCTCTCGTGCACTGCGCCCTGGCAAATGTCAGCGCTCGGAGTCTCTTTCAGCCCCGCTCTGTACCGCTAGCCGCAAAACGAACCGGTGGTCAGCTGGTGAATGGTCAACGAATTTTCAACTCATATGGTTACCAGTGATATCCGGTGATGGTATGTTTGATTGAATGATGTTTAAACGATTCTTAATTGATGAACTATGTTTATTTGTATGTTTCAGCCCCATAAACGTCGGACCATCTTTCTTTGGCCGCTGATGCGCGACTTTGCTGCGAGCGGATTGATGGTCACATCGCTTCACCGCCGTGGGATGATTTGGTCGGTGCAGCAGTGGATTCCAAGTTGACGAAATCACTGAGACCCTCTGATTTGTTGGAGATTATAGAGGTACGATCTGAAGTATCAGGACTGGGGGGAGATTCTAGATCCTGATTCTGATCATAGATGTAAAAACGGCACTGAAAAAGCCATTTGTTTGATGTTGTTTGACCCTTGGCCATGGCTCAGTCTGGGAAGCAAATTCATGGGCGATCTTTACACGAGAAAAGCACACGGTGTGCACATCACTGCAAGGACCAGGCCGTTTCTAGGGCCATTCGTCAGGTAGACGCAAACAAGGATGCTGCAAGACTATTGCATCGTCAGAATGCCATATATTGCCTATTCATTAGTTATCCATGCTTAGATTCAAATTGTTCAGTTCAGATTGGCTTGCAGGACTTCTCACAATGGCACCGGAGAAGCAATTTATTGAACCTTAGCTACTAGCTTTACCACTACCTCCACCTACAAGAAGTCATCAGCACCAGTATAACAGGCCGCCGGACCAGCCAGAACCAGTCAATCCAAGAGGATCCAAGAGGAAAGCCTTCGAAAAGCTTGAACGTCCGTGGCTCATGGCCGTTCTTGACCATGATCCTGCTTTACAGGACCTCGTCCCTGGGAAGAGCTCAAACTCGCACCCAACAATTCAAAATGTTAGGAAATCGAGCGATCCTGGGACGGAACAGCTTTTGGTACGGCCTTTAACTTTCGTTTTGAAAGTTCTGCTTGTTGAGCTGGTTGACGGACTGCCTTTCGAAGCTGCGAACTGTGCAAGCGGAACAGCCAACTGCAACAGTAGCACTGCTAGTTGCATGTTCATTGATATTCTGGCACCGCTACATATAGCTAGGCATAGCCAGATAAAGCTAGATATAGCTAGATATAGCTAGCTACAGCCAGATATAGCTAGATATAGCTAGTATCCACTTAAAGACTTAGTATGACTTCGTATAGTTGATGCTCGATTTAGAGCTGGATCTTTTAAAATTTTGGTCCGAGTGACCCCAGCAACCCGACCTTCTCCAGGAGAAGGCGAAGCAAAAACAAGAGCAAGTGCACTGGGGCCCAGTGATGCGTGCGAAGCGGTGTCTCCTGGGAGTCCCTGCAAAGTGCGAAAAAGACAACCACCTGAGGTCAGTTGAGGTACCATGTTATTGCATCTAAGTAGCTTACTTATGGTCTTCTTGTTTGTTGTCTTCTTTTCTGTTATGTTGTTCTGGTCTGACCCCACGCCAAACATCGGATCCTTGTGAAACTCTAGTCTCACCTTCTTACCTTCTGCTCTGACCTCGTTTTATTTATTCTGATCAACTGAGGCTTCGCAGAATAGTATTTTCCTGTCACCTGTCGTTGCCTTTCTTGGGGCCTTGTTTGATTCACGGGTTGCTACAACCACCATCTCCAATTAAGTACCTACCAGAACCCTCCCATCCAAGTGAGACTGTTGCCACTCAACGAGGCAACACTTCATACGGAGTGTGGAGCGGGCTTGTGAGCACAATGCTGAGGAGGCGCAGTTGGGTTTTTCAGGGCCCATGAATGACAAGTACCAAGTGAGTGACGCACCTTTGCAGCAATAGAATTGACCATTTTGATTGAGAGAAACAGCCAGGTGTATTCCACACATGTTGTATACATATACACTGACCATGATGGGTCAATCAAACGTCAAGCACTGCAGACGTAAAAGCAACCAGTCAACTCAACTTGGCCATTGGTTAGTCAACCACCTTACCGATCGCTATGAGAACAAGCATCCATGAGTTCGGGAATTCAAACATATTCAACGATCAATCACTGTAATTTGACCAACCATGGATTGGTAATTCAACCATCAATTAGTTGGGCAATTCATGGTAATAAACCACCGAAAATTGTTGACTCAACCGAACCATGAATGAACAACCACCACTTCAATATGAACCACCTTCACCATGAATCCGCCAGTGCCATCACCAGTGGATCCAACAGGATCACCAGTCGATCAACCAAAGGTTGCTATGGCCATTAGTGATTGTTACTATTGTGGTTAGTGCTTGTTAAGATGATTTATCTTGGCTACTAATGCTGTTACAATGGTTATCAATGCTATTCTTACTATTGTGGCGATTATGATGGTCATTATTCTCTATATGGTATAGCCGTTAGAGATCAACCAATCAACCTTATAAGGTATGTTACAACCAGCAGTTGAGTTGATCAAACAGACCACCGGGTATCTTATCAGCTATGTCATAATCCACCTGGTTACGTTAGCAACCAACCAACCTCAGCCATGAGCTGATCCACCCCCAGCTCTTCGTTGATCAACTCGCCCCGTTGGGTCCCCGGCCGCCGTGCTCCTGGCACCGCCGTGGCGTTGTGTTCCCGCCAGGACCGTCAGTGGTTGCTCCAAGTCATCCAGCCCAGCAATGACTGGTGCCTTGGCACCGTGGAGTCGTCGCTCGTCGTCGCCACAGCGCTGTGGCTCGCGTCGTCGCTGCTCGTCGCCTCGTTGCGTTTGCTCGTCCAAGCTGATCCAAGCCATTGCGGAAGCGGTGCCTTGAAGATGATGCCAACTCACTCATTGACATTTCCAGCAATGAAAGTTAACACCCTAGAAGATTAGAGTAGCGGAGAACATCGTTTGTAAGACTGCAGTTGTGTCATGGTAGGTGCAAGTATAGTTGTTGCTTCATCGTTTGCGAGAAACATCTGAAATCTATCACCATGCTTACCAGGCTTACCATGACAGGCATCAACTCAGATCTCACGACACACAAAGCTCCAATTGATGAGTCCATCCGTACATGGCACAAGCCACGCGCTTTCAACAGGTGGCCAGGACGATTTGTGCGAATCTATGGTTGGATCTTCGGGCGCTGGCTGTGTTTCGCTTTGCCTTAGGGGCTGCATCTGTGGTGGAAGTGTTGGAGTTGATGAATTTCCAAAGAGCTTTTTTGGACGAGGAGGGAGTTTGCCCCTTGTCCAGAATTTCCAGTGAATCGATGTTTGACTGGTACTTAGCATCCACAACATCGGAAAGTGTCACTTTGCTGCTACTGCTGCAGTTGGTGGCAGTCCTGTGCTTTATGATTGGCTTTTGGACAAGGGCGGCCAGCTTTACCTGCTGGTTATTTGCATTGTCTCAGCATCATCGCTTCAGCAACTGTGTGGACTATGGCG
Organism: Symbiodinium kawagutii; assembly: GCA_009767595.1. Lineage (NCBI taxonomy): Eukaryota > Dinophyceae > Suessiales > Symbiodiniaceae > Symbiodinium > Symbiodinium kawagutii. The sequence goes on along the minus strand of VSDK01010590.1, from coordinate 274,699 downwards.
GGGACCGGCTAAGAAGTCATCTTCTATTTTGGGCTTTGTTTCAGCCACTGGGACAAGCATGGTCAGTAGACGCTTACTTGCAGTGCGGAAAGCGGGCAGAAGTCTGCCACAGCTGTGATCTTCAACCCTTGGCCTCTTGTTTGCCAGGGCCCTCTGCGGGAAAAGCCAAGGAGGAAAAGGACAAAGGCTTGCGCAGCACGGCCGCTCCTGGTTGTGCATTCCTCATTCTCCTTCAGATGGCAGCCATGTACGAGTATACTGCTGCCACTAAAGTTGGTCCACTCTGGTCCAATGGTAGCGCTGTTCTGCAGACTTTGCAGCTGACACAGTTTGCCCGTCAGCCAGTGGCCGGCATACTGGCGATGTTCCCTTCTATGTGTCGGCTCTTCACGCATGCAACGCTGTACGTTGAAAAGTATGGATGGCTCTTGGCCTTTTTGCCTTTCCAGGTCTCTAGGGCTATAGCATTTGGCATGTTCTTTGCCCTTCACTTTGGCCTGCATTTAAGCCTCAGGGTGGGATGCTTTCAACTTTTTGTGCTCAGTGGTTGGTGTGTTGCCTTGCCACGGTTCTTCTTGGACTCGGTGGAAGCCACCTTGCATCACCGTTGGTGTCGGTCTTCACAGCTGCTGGTAGTCCAATCCAATGCAGCCGCGATGGAAACGTCTGCTGCGAAGCGTGCTATCGGACGGGCATCCTCCATGGGTTTGACCTTCCTGGGATACTCGTTGATGTACATGGCAATCACTGAGGGTTGTATTCACCGCCAGGACCAATGCAGTATGGCGCAAGTTGTGAGGGACTTTGGCAGAGACTCGCTTTTGACGAAGCTGGGCTTGCTGCAAAGGTACAACATGTTCTCGCCCGATCCTCCGGTAAAGACGCTCCGGGTTCAAGTTTATGGCATCTTGTCGTCACCTAAATGTCTTGCAGGTGGCAAAGACTATTGGACACATTGCCAGGTGCAGGTGGTGGAGCTGTGGGGAAACCGAGGATTCCCATCTGTACCAACGCAGCTGGGATCTCATCTTCCCACTTGGAGCAACCTCTCAGCACCTGTCCCGCAGATGGTGGACTTCGCCACCAATCGTTGGAGGAAGCTTGTGGAAATGAAGGACAAGGCGAAAGGCGTCGGGGGGTACATGTGTGCCCAATGGCAAGGCCTGCAGGCAACACCTGATTTGCTGGGCCTGTGGTTTGTTCGCATCACTGCGAAACCCAACGAGAACGAAACTTACACAGGTGAGTACAGACATTGGTGCACTGCCCACAACAAGAAGTTGATGTTGGAGCTCCCGCGACAACCATGGGTTGAGTGATCGCCTGCCATCGTAGAACGACCAGCATGCACAGTGCGCTGCGCATGTCAAGAAAAAATAGAGCTTTGCACTAATTGGATCTTCTCCGCAACTTGGACCTTCCAATGGTTGCCTTCCTTTTTAAGGACGATCCCATGGTCGATTCATTCATCCATTATGGGCGAAGGGCAGGAAAGTTTTTGGAGCTGCAAACAGCATGTGCAACTCAATGGAATCCATGCGGGAGCTTGGAGATGTCATAGCGTGCGCCAAGGCTGAACTTCAACGACCAAAAATTGTGTTTTGGTAGATGGCTATGGGAGGCTATTGGTCATGACCATTCAGGACCATGCTAAACATCAAGAATGGGTAAAAGTTCACATCCCAATCCCAACAGCTTGCGTTTTGCTATGTGAACAAGCAGGGGCATCAGGGCGGAGCCGCATGATGTAACGAACCAGCAGATGCGTCCAGATGCCAACCGTTAGATGCGATGGGAGCTGGTGGGGGTCCACATAGCTGGACCTGGATTGGTTCCGTAGCTCGTGACCGCAACTATTTTGACGGTTTGTTATTTCTTCCTATCATTGTTTGTTGTTGTTCACCATTAGCCGCCATCTATCTAAACCCTGCAGAATTTTGGTCTATTTTCTATATAGTAAAGTTATATCGTTTATGCGAATGTATATTTATCATTCCGTTAACCCTATAATATACATACCAGGTGTATTCCCTACATATAATCATGTTTCATAACCCTATAGAAGGTTGTATACATAGGTGAAAACGGTTACAGGGAAAATGGTTGCGGTTCCATAGAACCAGCTGCTGTGGCACCCGAGTTTCTCGACGCTGGTTCGCCTCATCTACCAGCCCAAGTACAAGGCGCCGGTCGGAAGCCGCGTGACCCCGGGTTTCGAAGGCATCTTTGCAGGGTCAGATCAATCATGATGCCACGAATGAACCATTAGCCACTAGATTCATGAGTTAATGAAGCAGAAATCCATTCAAGATCCAATAGGGATGTCATTCGCAGGCCTTTCACTTTCACCACACCAGTTGAACACTCAGAAGTGATCTACTTTCCTCAGAAATCGTTGACCCCAAAAATTGCAGGTGTTGCAGGCAACATGAGATTTCTGCGAGGCGCTATCATGTAAGGACCATGACAGCCTTCTCTTGTTGAATCAATCTCTACCGCCAAGAAGTCCTGCATCAGGGTTGCCTTGATCTTTGTGCATGCTGCCTACGAGCAGTGCAAATGCATCTTGGACAGGAAGGGATAGGGACACCAAAGTCGCCCAAGCTTGGAGGACGGCAGTCCGTAGGCATTTTGGATGCTTGGATCCACGAAACTGTCAGGCTGATCTAAATCGAGATGAATCAATCCACAAGAAATTTCTGCTTACTACCCTTAGTGCAGTTGTGGTTCTTAAGCATGGCAAAAACATCTCACAACAGTTGATAGTGTGCTGATAGTCAGGTGCAACAATGAATAATGGCTGATGACGGGTGTGAATTCTTCCCTGGCGGCACAGCCGCACCAAGGCTGTTGCGGATAGCTCGAACGATGTTTGAAGGCGAGCGGCGTGACTGTCAGCTGTTGGGATGAGGGTCCAGGACTTGAATGGTAGCCATGGTGATGCCAAAACCCACTTGAGGGCCAACAACGCCAAGTGAAGGTTGACCATTTCTGATCATTAACGTCGGGATTAATCATGAACTATTAAGTAACTACTAGTTTAAACTTAGCCATAAGTCACTATTAAACAACAACTATGTTAGTCAGTAACAAACCATTAACTGACCACCAAGTTAGCCATTACTTAACCGTGAGACAACAGCTGATGTTCACATATCCAATCGGCCAAGAGTGACCATCAGCAGTACACGTCTCGACCCGGGCTCACTTAGAAACACGAGTGTGGTTCGCCCTGATTCCACAACATCCTGCGACACCACTGCTTGCGGTGCTAAGTGGTCCTTAGGTACGCTAAGTGGTACTCTACCATACTGCACCCATACCATACCCCATTTTGGGTGCACAAAAATGACATCTCGCTCTCGCCAGATTCTGATCATAATCTGGGATGGAAGACATTTGCCAAATGCTCAGTGGCTGCTGGACACCGTGGAATGGCTTGATTGCTTGGGAAGCCGTGAACTGGAAGCAACCTGGGGACAGTGGATGACAGTGGATGAGCGGATCTAAGTTCATGGTCATTGGGTCCCTGGCTTTGGCCATGAGAGGATGAGCGGCGAATAGGGACACCATGGGGCACCGAATCAGTGACTGGTCGCAGCATAGCAACTCGCAACCCGAGGGCACGCACCTATCAACACCATGCCTAGATGATTTGACATTTTTTCGGATGTAGAAGCATCATCATCATCATCATCATCATCATCATCATCATCATCATCATCATCATCACACCCTTTTGCACCACAATCATTAAGCCTCCACAGCATCAAGCATCCTTTCGACCTCGGATGGGCAAACAGAATTTGGAAGCAAAGGTGCTGATGCACATGTCGGGGCCTGGCTGGTTGTTGGTTCGGGTCCCATGAGCTGCGAATTACTACTAGCTAACCATGGCTTTCATCGCTCACAGGTTCATGGTTCAGCGAGGGACGCCTTCATGGCTGGTGAGACCAAAGGATGGTGGGAGATCTTGGGATCAATCATTTACATATGGTGGTTTCTCAAGCCATAGGGGACCCGAAAAATGGCTGGTTTATTGCTAGAAATGACTATAAATGGATGATTTGGGGGTACCCCTATTTTGAGAAACAACCATATGGTTTTGTCTTTTCCAGCAGAACATTCACAGACGCTCCCAAATATGGTCTCATCTTTTCCAGCAGAAGTAGATCGAACATCTACTCTTCACTTTTTGTCTCACCATGAGATCATCGGTCTACGTTGGATACCTTCAGGATGACTCTTGACTCTTGATCAACCATCAGCCAGTCTTTTTGAAAACAAAAAGTAGCGGTTCTAGAGCAAACTGTTGCTAAAACTGGCTAATGATGTGATAATCATTCACTAATCATCATATTTTTGTTGATGATCTCCAACTATGTTTGTTAAGGTCTTGGCTATCCATGTCATAGCTCTGCTGTCGATCTCGCTGTGCGCTGCACTGAGGTCGAGCTTGCGGGTGTTGAGCAGGCGGAACAGGCGGGCCATGGCATGGCAGCACTGGAACTTATGGAGGAATGGTCATGGCTGATAGGGAAGATGCCGAAGATAGGTGATCTGAATGTTGGTCCCTATTCTTGGTATAGGAGGAACCGACAGGTAAAACACATGGACAGGCATGTACTTCCAAATCATCGATTTTCTTTGTTTGAAATGATTCTAGCATCCACATTTACCGAAGATACAAGAGAAACCTGATACGAATCCCCTCCAGAAGCACTTGGTTTCATGCTCGAGCACCAGTCTGATCCGGATTTTTGATTGAACGATGTTTTTTAGCTCAATATTTTCTCCTTGAAATTTACAGAGCAAGATAGAAGAACTCTCGTTTTCATCTTGTCAAGCCATCCATGGAGCCCTGCTGA
>VSDK01010590.1:239458-269812 GCA_009767595.1 Symbiodinium kawagutii | reverse complement strand
ACCAGAAGGCCTTGCCAGAACTCCGGCTGCTGGCCGAGCAGAAGGCAAGATGGGAACTGCCAATGTTCACCAACCATCTTCATGAACCATCATCCTGATGATGATGATGATTATTATTTTTATTGTTATTATTATTGGTACTATTATCATTATCATCATTAACTATTATCATTATTATCAGCCATCGTTATTATCAGCCATCATCCTTCTCCATCATCATTTAAATTCACCTGATCAATTTTGAGACACTTCTGCTTGAGATTGATAGCAGGTGGATCGGGTCGTTGCTAGCAATGCCATCACCGTTCTGGCGGAACTTGGCCCACACGATCGGTCCTCAGCACTGGCAGTGGTTGTTGCTGAGACAAAACGCGCAGGTGTCGGTTGGCGTTTATCCCAATGATGTGGCTATTGAGTATTGGTCCAGAAGTTGGGGTCCCCCTAAGGTTTTCAAGATATTAAGCGAGCCATTTGGGGGGCCCCACCTGCAGTAAGTAGGGGACTCATGGCATGTCATAAGGAGACACCCAACATCATAAGAATTCCATGGCAACGGTTGAGCAACGGACAATGACCAGGGGTGCCCCATTTGGCAGAAAGCTACGCTCAGATGGTGGGGATACTGGAAATCTAACTTGCAATGGCATTACCCTCTGGTAAACTGACCGGGAGGCTAAAAATCACCATTTCTTACAGGCAAAACCAGTATAAATGGTGGATTTTCCACTTCTAGGTGAGTTTGCCGGAGAGTAAAAGTTCTACGAGTTTCCCCTAGAATTTCATATGAGAGAAAGGCTAAACTCTCCGTAGTTAACTTTAGTCTTCGGCTGGAATATCTTCAGAAATGGCTCCGGGACCTGTAAAACGATATAGTATGATATAGTGAACTCCCAAAAACGATAACGTAACAAAACACTGGGAAACGATATAGTGAACTCCCAAAAACGATAACAATTGAGATATTCCACAATTTTAAACTGAGGTTTTGCCGCTCGCTCATATGGATTTGCCCAGGGATCCAGCTTTTCAAGCTGAGACACAGCCATGGTCCACCGCCTCGCCTCGGCGTCAGGCCTTGAATCCACACTTGGTCCCGCGGATCCTGGAGCTCTTCGAGGTTCCCAAAGTCGCTGCCGTACTCGCTGTCAATGATTTTTTGTTACCCTGTTGTTGTTGTTGTTGTTGTTGTTGTTGTTGTTGGTGGTGGTGGTGGGGGTGGTGGTGGTGGTGGTGGTGTTGTTGTTGTTGTTGTTGTTGTTGTTGTTGTTGTTGCTTTTGTTGTTGGTGTTGGTCGTCGTCTTTATTGCGCCCTTTGTATGAAGCATCTTTGAGTTCCAGACACGAACATGTTGCGGTGTTTAAATGCTTGGTGGATCGGGTGGATTCTTCCTTCGAGAGGACTTTTTGGCCTGATCACTCAGTTGTGACAACTTGACCCTGCACAAGACATGCAACGAACAGCGTGCACAGCCGCGCAGGAGACACCTGACCGAGTTAGTGACTTATCTGAGGCCCGCTGTGCGCGGGTTGACAGCGCTGGGCCTCGCAAACACCCCAACTGGCTGGGAGGGCTGGCGTCATGGTGGGCGGTGCTCCTTGGTGTCAGTGCAAGCGACAAGTTGACACCAGGTGAGCAACCAGCAGCAACATCAGCCACGAGAAACCATTGATAGCAACACCCAGCAGAATCAACTCATTCTCAGTGGTCTCAATATATTATTATATCGTAAAAGAGCAATGTCTTTCCAAGCCTTGCGAGAAATGGTAATTTATTTTCAGCCATTGAACTATAATGGTCTGGAAAGCCGAGAGCGATAGCAACCACAAATCAGCTATGATAACGACGAGTAGGATGAATCACAACCTGTAGCAGCGATTGAGATTGACTCAAATCAGTGCCATCAAGTAAATTAAGCTGGTCAAGATGTGAAAAGATAGATACTGTAGTGTTACGCATGTAGAATGCACTGTATGATCCAAGCTATAACTACGATATTATGGGTATAGTACGTTTAAGAGCTTTTTGCAGTGTTTCATTATAGTAGACATACAGTGTTTCATAGCGTTTTGTAATACTGCCCACATATCATAGAATTGTCATCGTATCATAGAAGGTGTCATCGTATCATAGAAGTTGTCATAGTATCATACACTTTTCTTCGTATCACAGGGCCAACCAATAACGTTCGTGTTGAATTGCTTCGGAATGAACTGCACATATTACTTTACTGGCCGCGTATCATAGAAGTTGTCATCGTATCATAGAAGTTGTCATCGCATCGTAGAAGTTGTCATTGTATCTATCACAGGGCCACCTAATACTTTTCGTGTTTAATTGCTTCGGAATGAACTGCAAATATTGCTTTGATTGGCCCTGTATCTGCAAAATTGGGTGAAGCTCTTGAACGTACTATACCCATATATATATATATGTATATATATGTCCATATATATATATATATATGAATATGCGTGTATGTCTATATAGGTTTTTCTCAAACCGGGGGTACTCCCAATCATCCTGTATAATCATAACTAGCTACTGGAACCATCCATTTTTCGGGGTTCCCCAAAGTGGCTTGAGAAACACCCGTATACATAGGGCGACCAAGCCGAGGGCATAGCGCTTCCTGCCAGGTTGCCTTGCGTGTGCAGCGCTCAGAGGATTTGTGACGGCTTGGGGAGGAACCTCGATGCATGGCCACACCTTTGGTTGGTTGGTGAGACTGAGTTGTTGGTTCTTTCATGGAAGCTAAAAGTCATACATGTGGTGAGGCCTTGAAACCGCGGAGTTGGAATACCGACCCATAATATGATGGACACCGTGTATATTGGTGAAAAACAAATGTTATTTTTTCATCACATGACTATGGCATCAACCCTGGACAAAAATCATTGATTAATGGCACTAGCCATGATTCATAAACAGCGTGCATGTTGAGAATGGTAAAGATCCCTGGACCTTTTCCAGCAAACATCCTTTCAAGGGATGAAATGTGTTCCTGTTGTTGGACGTTCACCCGGCCTTGTTGATAAATGGTTGGGAGGTTGGTAGGTATGGGTTTGTCCATAAAAGGAGTTGGCTGGTAAGTTAGTAGGTATTGACTAACTAGTGGTATCCACTAAGCATCCAGTAGGGAATTGCACCCCGACCAACTAACCATCCAGCTGGTGGTATCCACTCACCGTTCACAGCCGTAAATTGGTAAACCACCAGGTGGTAGAAATCCCATATGCACCTGAGGGCTGGGTAGACTGGAGTAACCAGAATTGCCTTAATGAGACCCTCTACGACCAGGATATCTTCTTGATGGTCATTCAAAGTATATGTGGGGGTTTCTCAAAATTGGGAACCCAGAAATATGGTTGGTTTAGTCTTAGAAATGATAGATATCGAGGATGATTGGCTTGTGGGCACCCCCATTTAGAGAAACCCCCGCGTTTCACCATGTTTAATCATCCACTAATAACTTATATACAATCATTTGTAGGAATATTTAATGCACAATTTTTGGGGGTTCCCCAGTATAATAGACCGGCATTTCTATGTCATTTCTCTCGCTGTAGCATCAGGTGCACGCTTGGGGTGGCGAATGGAGAGAACTGCTTTGCAGAGCCATCGCTGGGTTACTCAGTGGTCGCTGCTTGCCATGCTTTGGGGAATGCGTAACCAGTCATGATAATATTGGTTATATAATCATGAATCATGGTTCATAATGGTTCATAATTAGTCAGAATCCGTTCATAGCTTAGGACCAATCATGATTCAGAATGATTAATGATAGTATAGAGCTGTTTAATCAAACAGGTTTGTCGGTTTTCAAACGTTATCCAATTGAAAGGTGGAGCTGTATGGCCGAGATGATGACTGAACCTATTACAAAGGATATATTGATCCCGTTTGAAATGCAACAGTCTCCAGAAAGTGAGAGATGCTTGCTCCTTGTTGATATCCCTCCCAAGGATCAACCATCATGACCCATTGCCAAGCACTACAAGTTTCTTGTGCAGGTGAATGATCAATCTTGGTAGCATAGGATGCTTAGCTTCCTGCTTTCTGTGGGATCCAGTGACCAGGATTGACTCCCCACCTGCAGGTGGAAGTGAACCACAATGGTGGCCACCTCCTGGTGGAGGCGTGGCAGACCTTGCGCTACGGCGGTTTTGGTGTGCAGGAGATTCCGGAAGCGCCTTGCCATGATATGTTGCGTAACGCATCCGCAGCAGCGAGCTGTTGGTTGCTGATAGTGTTCTTGTTGTTTCTCGTTGCTAGTGGTTGATGGTGTTTGTTTCTTTCGCCACGCGTCATTGGATGAAACCATCACTTGAACCATGACCATTAGTCATTATTCATCATTTGTAATCGGTGATTGAATCCAAGATGGCAAGCCTGACCAACCATTATCAAGCACCATCCACTCCGATTGACCACCATGAGCCATCACTAGCCAACCATCATTCACCCTTAACCCTGGGTTAACCCTTGAGGAACCACCGCTCCACCAGCCACAGCCGGGGCCTGCGGACCGCAGGTGATGCTGCAGATGATCAATCGATGTGACTTTAAACGGCAGCAGCGCGCTGCCAAGGCGTTGGGACCTGGCGCTGGTGGTTGGGAGGCCAGGAGACGTTCAGGGTACCCAGGACTAGCCTCTTAAAGGGCCGTATTAAAGGGGGAGGGATTTGGAGCTACCAGCAGGGTAAGCAAACGCTAGTTATTGTTGGTTTTTGTTGTTTCCCAGCTGGTCATTTTCTTGCTGTCATAGTTGCTATTGCAGCAATTTGTTTGCAGCAATCGCTTTTCTCTTCTTCGTCGAAGCCATGCCCCATTGATGTAGGGGAAGCCTAGGCCCCCCCCCCCGACGAGATAGATTCCGAAGAAGTTCGCAGCAGAAGGGCTTCATTCACTCTGCGGTTGGCAAGATCAAAGCGGACTTTTAGCTGGCCACTGAAGTGGCGTTGGTTGGACATTGTCTAATTTAATCCCATCACCATTAAGCCTGTTTGCGGCGCTTTTCAAGCAAACACATCGCGAGGAAACATGTCCATGTCAGGTGTGGGTCATGGCGGAAAGCTGGCGTTGCGTTGTTTCCAAAACAGGGCGGGCTAAGTATTTGATGATCCCAGCAAAAGGTAAACTCTCCGCATTTTATTTTTTATTCGGCTGGAATTTGATCAGGAAATAGCGCCGGGGCCTGTAAAAAGCTAAAGTTAACTCCCAAAAAACGATTGTCTAGGATAACCTAAGATAACTTGAGATGTCGAGTGCTGCAGTGTCAATTGCCGCCTTCTGAAACAATTTGGGTCCACGATGCCTTTCAAAAGATTCATCCCTTGTAAAATTGAAGTTTTTTCCAAAATGCCCAGGGGTTTGGAACGATAAGCAGAGCGATATTGAAACGATAAACAATCTTTCACAAAATGTCCTCTTTCCATGAGTCTCCATCCGGCCCACCCGTAATGATGCGCTGAAATCATTTGTATGAAAAGCTTATGACCGTGCCAGACTCAACATCTTGTTGGTGACAGCAGCAGCATAATAATCCAGGCCAAGCCAGAGAGTGGTATCCAATATGAGGACATGGAAATGTAGAGTAGTTTGTATCAAAGAAAAAGAAGTAGAAGTAATTGAGACGCGCCAGATGATGACCTGAAAGCAGAAGTAATTGACTGCGCATCAAGAGTGTGGTGGGAGGGTATCCAATGTCACCAAACACTGGTAAACGATATAACGGACTCCCCAAAAAGATAGCAATATTCAAGGCCTATGAATTCAGTTTGAGGTTTTGCCTCGCACTCATGTGCTGCCACACCCCCAGTGCATTGACAATCGCCCCTCATGAGTTAATTTTCCAACGCACAGCTTCAAGCCAAGCATGTGTGGGTATGACTTGGCACGATTATTGTTGGCAATGCCCCTGGTATGGCAGTGGTATCCAGCTGATGTCCAATTGGTTTCGTGGTTGTCAGCAGCGTAGTATCTTGGCTGCTCGGCTGGTGTAGCAACTCTGCTGGCTCTGCAGGTCTTGACAGGCTGCTTCGCTTTGACTCAAGGGAAGGAGTGGATGTACACCAACGACTCACGCTTGCTGGCCACTGGGCAGAAAGGTGTTGCTCACCATCTGTGAGAATATCGCGAATACCCATATATCATCTTGACTATTGAAATCTTTTGAACATCAGCCATGAATCACCACCCATTTGTGTGTATACTTATCTCGTGCAGGGGTGAGGATTCCCTAGACATGAGCTGCTGGCAAAGTGTGTTCTTCAGCGTGCGCCATGTTCTGGAAGCTGCTTCGATGAATGTTTGTGTCAAAGACCCTCGCCAATTGGTTCTTGGAGATTAAACTAGCTGCTTTGCAATGAACAATCTTTATCAACCACTACAAGTGACACGCAAAGCATTTAATCCATATTGATCCAGGTGGAGTAACCAGTTTCATGGCACAGAGTGACAGGGTGAAGGGGTTTTGTGCACATGTTCATCACAGGTGAACCGCAGGTTTCAATGCGTTTGAATCAGCACTCAACACCAGTCACTTGGTGGATCGCCATCATCATCATCATCATCATCATCATCATCATCATCATCATCATCATCATCATCATCATCATCATCATCATCATGATGATGTATGTGCATCATTTCAACTACAGTCCACTCCCTTGTATTTGTGGCTAATGATTCATTCCTAACCACCATCAATAAACATCCCTCGTCAATCGTAACGATGATCACCAGCATGAAATGACTCCCATGGATCGCCACAAGGATTTCACCTGCTCCAGGTGGAGCTGTTGCTCCGTGAGATCCCGGCGAAAGCGGAGGATCCCAAGGCCTTTCGGTGTTTCAGCACCTGCGTCAAGGCCGGGAAGCGCGAGCCGCGCGGCGACCGGAGCACCGGGGCACGGGTTGCGGAGCCCCTCAGAACCGGGGTATTACCATGGCTACAAGGGTTGTAAGATACCTTAATTACAGGGGTACTGGTTAAGTCCGAACCCTACCTGCACATGGAAGTTGATGATTGGGCTTCATCAACTTGTCTTGGTAGGGGATTCAATGATATGATAGTGCTTAATGACGCTTAGTCGCGGTTTATAATTGGTAAGTAGTAGTTGGTAATGATTAGTACTCAATGGTTGATGTTGCTCAACTGCTCCCTAATTGATGGTTGTTTGATGCTGATTTGATGGCTGATTGATGATTGATGGTTGCTTGATAGTCAGCTGACGGTTATTGCAATTGATGCTTGATGGATGGTCAATTGATGCTTAATAACGGTTTGTCAACTCTAATACAGAAGTAAGTAATTGTGATCATGAGTGGAAACGAGTATGATCATGATGACCACCATTAGTACTATGTATAATCATTAGGATACTATTATGAGTCACTGTGATTATCAGTTGATAGTGGCTCATGGGGGTATCAGGTGATGCTTTTCGCTGCTGAGCTGCTGGCTGCTGCAGCTGATCAACAGTTAATGTATTCCCAACGTTTGTATCACGGGAAGATGGGGATTGGTTCATGGTTCTTGGCTCACCACGGGCGTTGTGTGCATGCAGCCCCGAACAAGTACGGCTGGCAAGATTTAAGTGATTAAAATCCTGGACGTGTGCAGTCATATACGCAATTCCTCCCACACCAGTTCCATATAGGAGTAAGCCACCTTCAGCGAATCAGAATGGTAAACTGCGGTTCATTATAGAGTCTTTTTAAAAGCAGTTCAACAGTTGCTTGCTTTGTGGATGCTTTGGATGACACAAGGTATTTGAACAAATTGGCTGCAGTTCCCCAGCATTTTTTGTGCATGTGCGACGCTTTAAAGCAAAGTCAGACACCACATATTGAACATTGTTGAAGATTCCTGGCCATTTTGTGACCATGTTAGTTGGCTATTAGCCATTGTCAATTATTGTCAGCCACTGGTCACAAACATAGCATGTCATAGCCAAGTATACAATGAGAAGCAATGAGGCATGAGGACAAACAAAACACAAACTTGTTGGAAACAAGGTACAACAAGCATCATACTAGAAACTGATAACACACATCATTGAAATCAACCACTATTACTTTGCTCTGAACTATGATGAAGCATTTGGGCAATCAGCCACTAGTAACCACTACCATTTCTGGGCAATCAACCACTAGTTATATAACCACTACAGTACTAGCCACTTGTTGAGCAATCAGCCACTAATTAACCCTTGTTGTTGGGTACTGTAACCAGCCAGTAAGAACCACCAGTGTAATTGTCGTTAACTAGTATGATTACCATTGGTCATTGCTGTTGCTGTTGCTGTTGCTGCTGTTGCTGTTGTTGTTGTTGTTGTTGTTGTTGTTGTTGTTGTTGTTGTTGTTGTTGTTGTTGTTGTTGTTGTTGTTGTTGTTGTTGTTGTTGTTATTCATCACCGTTATGAAAACATGATTAAGCCTTATGAACCATTAACCGCTAACCGTTTGTTGTTGCTGTTGTTGTTGGGGCATCCGCCACTACTGGTTCTTCACCATCGTCTGGATGCAGGCCCTGCTGCTGCACAGCCGTGCCGCAGCGGAGCATCGCCGAGACGAGCTCTGGCAGGTGGTGAAGGGTCAAGCAGCAGCTGGATGATCTACTCGGGGATGATATGTATGATATATGGTTAAATTCTATGGTTAACTAGGATGTTTTATTGTCAATATCTATAAAGAAGGGATCACATTTATATACTAGAAATAAATAAACATATAGATATATACACATGAATACATGATATGTGGTTAGTATCTTAATGTACACTCTGTATCTGATCATGATTAGCGCGAATGCGAACCATTTATTGACCAGGGTTATTGTACTTCACCGAGATGCACTGGAGATTGATAATTAGGATATCAAACATAGTTAACAAGGATATCGGTCAAATTAATAGTACTATCTCATCTACCGATAATTCGTTGAAGTCAATGGCCAGGGAGATTGACAACGAGGATATTTGCCAGGGATGTTGATCACTAGAATATAAGTAGGTTTTCATGCATAGAATTTGCCAAGGAATCGGCAAATTCTTGGCTATTGGAAAGTGATCATCAGATTTAACCCTGATGATTGATATCCAAGGATAAGTATATATATATATAGTCATAATGAACTGATTAGGATTGTGGATGATAGCCAACATAGCAGAATAACGACGATATTGATAAGGCGCAGGAGACAAAGAAGAGAAATCATATGGCGATTCTCATGCGGATGAAGGGATTGAGAGGGAGATGATGTCGTCATAGTTCTGATTTGCCAGCAACTGAATGTTCAATTGAAAGCTCGTTGAAACATGTCATATATCTACAGAGAGTACTTACGTTGTGTTTTGGGAAGACTATGGTACAGTACTGGCGCAAGACTTTTCCAAGTGGCATCGTGCTGGTGCTTGGATATCCAAACAACATTAGTAAACTGTGACTTATTGGACCCTATTTCTATGCCGTCATTCTTGTGTATGCTCCTTTGAATTTGGGTAATATCTTTATTCTTGTTGTTTATACCCCTTTTATTCTGATCTACTGTTGCTTCTATTCCCCTTGTTGGTTCTATTCCTGATTTTTTTCTGTTGGTAGCTTTATGATTTTATATCACAATTGACTAGTATATCCCTGGTATATTCCTATCTCCCCTGAAGATACTCCGTTAAATATCGTTAAATCACTATGAACCCATACCATCCCTACAAAGAATCTGGGACGCTGAGAGGTCATGGACGACCTGCGTCAAGATGACCGGCTGGAGCCGTCCGTGCGGCAAGACTGCGTGGAGGCTGGGGGTGACCCGTGGAACGGCCTGGTATCACCTTAGTATCCCCTTGGTATGCCCTTGGTAGCCCCTTGGTAGCCCCAGGTATCCCATGGTATACCCCGGTTCCTGCTGCTGGTTGATCAACCGCGCATAGTTTCAGACTGGTGGTGACAGGTCCGCCTGTTGGTAGCCAAAAACTATTTGGATTTGTTGGTAAGGGCACCAACAACAAGCTAGTCATGGTACCCAAGTAGCCAATTTACCCAACTAAACTAGGAGACATTGTAGTGTATATATTGGGACGGCCTTTTGAGTTAAGATTGGGATCTATCATAAGAATATTGAAAAGTGCTCAGTTAGTTGAGATCCATTGATCGCAATCGATCACCATTCATCAATACCAAGTAATTACTACTGAGCTCTATCGATCACTATCGATCCCTACCGATCACTATCAATCTCTATCGATCACTAGCGCGATTACTATTGACATCTATTGATTGCTATTGATTGCTGCCGATGATGGCAGCAGATTTTGATCGCTGTCGAGCCCATGCAAAAGCCCACGGATACTTTTGTCATGTGGTCGGGGTTTCCATTGCGGCTATAAACAGCCTTTAGTCAATAAGGTTCCCTATTGTTAGTGCTGTCTCGATTCCTGTTCTTGGGCATACCTCGCACTCGTCAATTGTTGCGAATTCATGCTCATATCAGGCTTTGGTCCCTCACATCCCAGATATGTCGTTGCTAACCTCCCCACTATGTTTGACATCATCCTACTTCTTGTATCCCTAGGTATTTGCTTATATCCCTGGTATTATCATAAGCATAATTATCCTTACATATCCTTACCACTATGAGCTCATGTCCCCAGGTATCTTCTTGTTGCTATCCCTTCTATTTGCATCCTATCCCTCGAGCTGTTGCCGATCTGGCAGATTTGTTCGGCCACTCTCAGGTTCTGGAAGTCATGGGTCCTGACGTTTCCATGAGCAGTTAGCAATGGGTCCTGGGCATCACGGGATTCCATGGAACACCACACCAACTGAACAGCTACATCCCGGCAAACTGGATCGGAGGGGGATGCATTTCGTTAGGACACTACCATTTTTTTGCGATGCTGAATTTGGGACACCACCATTTTTCCGCGTGTCATACATCCGATGTAGTGCAGGATGATCACAAGTACCACATTCGGTGGTTTCCACCATACTTAGCAATGAAGATGGTGAATGACGGATGGTTAATGATGGCTCACGATGCTTAATGATGCTTCATGATTGTCAATGATGCTTGATCATTTTAATATCTCCAATTCTTGTGCAAACCTATGTGCTTCTGCGAATGGCACTGGACCCCTGCTGAATCGACTGGATGCGTCCTATTGGACATCCACCGCCAGAAGCGAACTCATCCAATTTCGGTTATGTTGAATTCGCGAATTCGAACTTGTTCTTATGTCGTGGGTCTGTCCATAGCGATGGTACCTTGGTGCGCAACCAAAGAAACGTCAATTAGTGTTCCAGTTGGCGCTGTAGAAATAATGTATCCAAATGATTCGTGTGCCGCAAGATGGTATGGACAATGAAACACCCTGAAATGATTATATGACATATCCAAATATGTGTGTTGAAAAATCCATGCGGTTGGGTATCGGAAGTTATGGTTACAGCCCCGACCCGTGGCACGGGCTGTCACGCCACCAGCTCGTTTTTTTGCCGCAGCTGTACAAATTTACTCTCTGCGGGCAGCGGCCAGTACGGTGATGCAATGATTTTATAAGATGCTGAATGATTATCAAGTTTAATGATAAGCCATGATTCATCATTATCAACCATCATGAATCACCATGAAGCATCAAAAACCAATGGTTCTAAACCATTCTTAGGTGGTTTACAAGCTCCCACAATCATCCCAGAGGGCACAGCTTCAGGATTCACCAGGCCAGAGCACGCCCTACTGCACCAGGCGGTAGATGGTCAACAGTTAAAATGACCGGGTGGCGGGCCCGTCCCGGGTGAGGCTCATCAACTTGTTGCAGTTGTCGCGCTTTGGGTTTGTTTGACATTGTCGGACGACCAAAACAACAACAACAACAACAACAACAACCAATAATGATAATAGTCAGTATATAATCAACGGTAATGGATGTTGATGACGAAGAGGAGCATTGTTCGGGCCGGATGTAGAGTGGGGCTGTGTAGTTGCTGATTTGTTGAGGTCGTTTCACCAGCAGTGTTGGTAGAGTAGATCCGGCAGTGTTGGTAGTGCACAGGGTAGTTGATGGTACTTGTATGGCATGTAATATTGATTTGAGTGCAATACCTGCATACGTAAATATGTATATACATACATACAGATTTATGAAGATATGCATGTTACACATGTGTACATGTTTATCATGGAAATGCAAGGGGATGGTGAAGTCACCTGCAAAAAATCGCAACCGCTAGAGATCAGATAGTTATTCTCATCAGTGGGAAGTCAGTCGATCACGTTTTGAACAACATCCTGATGTTTTGCAGGATAATTTTGTATATATATATATATAATATTCATTTAATATGCACACATTCTGACTTGCTGTCGACATACAAGCGGATTTGGGTAGAAGCTAATGGTTGACGAACCGGTGCAGTTGCAGCCTCTGAAAAAACTTTGGCTCAGAGCTGCAACTTGACCCTGCCCAACCATGACTTGGCAAGTCGGTGTTCCGGTGCCATGCCTGAGACAAGCATGAAACTTCAGTAATCACAGTACTTGGTTTCTAAGGAATCACAGTTGCAACAAAGCATCTGGACTGGTTGCCGTAAGAGTGGTTGGAAAACTATATGACACATCTATATATACATACATGCAGAGTCTGCATGATCAGCACATGTAAGAACATGAAACAGACCGAGATGCAGACAGACAGACGCAAATACCCCAAGCTCATCCAAGTTTATCTACGCAGTTTCCATGTGCCAGCCGCATGTCCAAAGGGTGACAGTTTCCACGCGGCAGGCGAGCAGCCGACGCCATGCATTTGGTCGAGGGGTCACTTAATAAGATGTTAATGAGTGGTTGATTGATGGTCAATTGATGGTATAGTGGTGACGGATCATGTTTAATTAATCTATGAATAAGGGTAAATGATGCTTGATGATGGTTCGTGGTTCATGCTAGTAAATCATAGTTGATATCCACGGTATGGCTCTGAAGCTGACTTGAAGTAGCGCTGTCAGGTGTGTTGTCATCGTTGGGACGAAAAAGTCTATGTTACTATCCATGTTGGATACATAGAATGAATTTCTGCCTTGTGTACATGGGCAAGTGTGTGATAGTTCTCTCCAAGATCTTTGCCACGGAAATATCCCCAAAAAGCTTGCGCCGTCGCAGGGAGGAATACCCGCAATGACTGCCAGATAGCCACCATGAGGAATTGGCATCTCAGATCCAGTACTGATGCCGCTTGGTTCATCAATAAACCGACCCAAGCTATGACATGATAAGCATAACTAAGAGTGAGCTAGGTTTAATGGCCTTGCAATAATTTTGACATGAGTTTGCCATGTTTAGTGATAGTGAGTCAAAGGAGAGAAGGAACTGTCATTGGCCAACAACTGGTTGGATTTGTTGGGTATAAACCGCTTAAGCGTACTGTCTGCCATGACTGCCTTGCCTCAGTCCTACCACAGCTTACCTGGCCGGATTCTGTGGAGATGTGGGATGGTAATGCTGAAAACGGTGACACGGGCATGTAGAGTTATAAAAGCTCACAAGATTGGATTCAGCAGCGTACTGTTCCATAGTAAGAATACTTGTTCACACAAGACTTCGTGCTTCCAACCACATAGTTCATACGATTGTCGGTTACATAACGTGCAATTTCATGCATACAAACACACAAATATGGTTAAATATTTGTACTTGTATGCACACATAAAGAATGTGCAGACATATATATATATATATATATGTATACTTGTATTTATATATGTATATACATACATGTAAGTATGTATATGAATGTATGAAAAACATTGTTTTATATACATATATGTAGATACAGATATGTAGAAATGATATACATGTATATTCTTGGCATATTCATCGACCAGCGGACGGCAGGTGTAAAACTTTGCCAGAATCCATGGCAGGCCATGGGTTGGACCCAAGGAAGCTTGTTTCGGGGCATCCTGGGACGGATGGGGAAACATTTTCCGTCCGAAATTCAATTATTCGGCCCTTGTAGATCGTGCCATGTTCTGTGTTGAAGGAAGTTAGAAGCAGTTTCTGAGTTTGAGGAAGTTTGAAGCAGTTTGTGCAAAAGACGATTCAGCGAATCTCGGCACTCACCTGATTGAGCTTGTGGTCTCCATTCACGTCTCTCCTTGTTACCCCATGGCTTGGCTTCAACCATTCAACCATTCAACCACAATAGCGTGTAGAATGTAGATATGTATATATCGCATGTATATTTACATAGCATGTTTATTGATGTTTACGTGTAAAAGATAAGGATATATACACAATATCTTTTACACATAAATATACATATTTATACATAGATACATTTATGGGAAGCTATGGCTGGGTGGAATTTCCCTACCAAATCCCATGCCACATGCAGCCTGCCATGTTGATCTGTGCAGCCCGAAGGTTATGGGATGATGTCGCCGCACGCGATGGGTGGCAAGGGTGGTGCCCAAGGTGCCACTGGCCTTCGAGAATGGGTCTTCTCGGCCTTTGTCGTTGTTGGTTAGCAATAGTGATAGTAAACGAGTATAGTAAATGTCATAGTGAATGATAGTAAATGATAACAGTGACAAATGGTGATATATTGTTTTAGCAAAAGTTACTTGATGGTGATAGTAAATGATAATAGTGACAAATGGTGATATATTGTTTTAGCAAAAGTTACTTGATGGTGATAGTAAATGACAATAATCAACAAAAATAGAGGATATATCAATAGTTGGTTAATAATACTGATAGAAGTAGTTAATAGTTGGTTGATAGTAGTTGGTCTATTCCCTATTGTTAGTGGTAGAAGTTGGTGAATGGTTGAGAGTCAATGATAATAACCAACAAAAATAGAGGATATATACCAATCATAGTTCTAAGAATCGTTATGACTTATATAGTTGGTGAATAATGGTTAATACCATTAGAAATTGTTAACAGGGGATAATCACCAAACAAATGGTTTTAACAAGTATAGATTTAAGCATCACTACGTACCATTCACTATCATTCACTATCATTTAGTATCCTTAACTACTATTAGCTATCACGAACTATCATTTACTATTTGCATTTATCAATGTAACTGATATAATAGTTATGAATGATTAAGTATCATAAACTACCCGGCGGGTTGAAAACCGCGCCTATAGTGACGCACGAAATGGATCAGCAAGTTTTCAGTGCTGGAAAAAATGTGTTTGCCACTGAGGCGAAACGATCATTCTTCTTAAGTTCATTTGTCTCAAACAAGCCATATGTGTCTCAAAATTGGTCACCAAATTTGCTACTCCGTGTGCCGGCGCCACAGCGAGAAGCACTTTTTGGATGCGCGACGTGCGCTTCTCAAAAGTGTGCCAAAGCTTTGCCCAAGCACAACGCCAGTGAAGTAGAACCAAAGGAAGTAACCATCAATGCAGCAAAAACTAACCAAAGTTCAGAAGTAATGAGTCAGTAGTGGCAACAATGAACAATGAACAGATACTATTACTGATGGATACTGCCATTCTGAACCGGTAAGCAAAGAAGATACGCAACCTGTACCAATCATCATTGGATCATCAGCCAGCCCCAGCGCAACCATTATTGTTCCGTCACAAACAATAAAGTATCCGTCATTCACCAGGCATCGAAACATCATAAACATTTTTCAACTCCCTACCATCCACCAGCAATTACCATCATAAACACTGACATCAACCTCCACAACATCCACAAAAGGCACACGTGCATTCGCGTGGCATGTACGCACTGCGCAAGTTGCACTGAACATCAACATACCCCCCCCCACCCCACCCCACCCCACCCCATCAGTCACACGACCATCGACCCTGTCCCAACACGACGACCAGACAAAAAAAACAGCGCACGTCAAGACTCACAATTGGGAGATATGTAAAAATGAGTACGACTATGAGCGCGGAAAACAAGCCGCTTGCATAAACTACCATAATGTAACTCTTCGGCTTTTTTTCTTTTCGTTTCTTCTTCCTCAAGGCGTGGATGTTGCATGGGTCGCACACCTGAGGTGTCTGCTCGGTGCATAACAAGAACCGAAGCCTGGACAGCTGCGCAGCTGGTTGGGCGTATGAATCAACTCATGAGGTTTATCGCAGTCCAAACCAAACCAGATCAATGCCAAATCAAAACTCACAGATCATCGGTTTATCAATGGTAGAGAACCCAGAATGGTCATGGTGAATCCTCCTGGCGTTTGATGATCTCGCAGATGAGATCGTCATGCTGACACATGCTGAGTTGTTGACTGAGTGCTTTGCAGTCGATGGAAAGTTGCCTTGCGCAGGAAGCCCTCACGAGCGATGGCCAGGGCGGCATGATGTGCACTACGGGGAAGGAGTGCAAGGTCTCTTGAATGAAACGCTCATACTGCACGCGGTACCAAAATGTACCAACGACACATCACCCAACTGTTGGTTCACATTGCTGGCTCCAACATCAAGCTGTCACCTGGCGACCATCCTGGCGTTATGGCAGCTTTGTTGTGCTCGTCCTCAGGTAACGGGAGCCGGAACGAAGAACATCCCCTGCACATTTTGGCAGGCGCAGATCCTTGCAGCGGCACAGCTCTCCATGCCTTGGAACGGGGACCATTTAGATGGCACATGGGGACCTTGGTTTATTGGGTTTAGGGTACCATGGCTTGGTATATTTTAATTGGAAACCGGTTGGCGAACTTGGGGGATACCCCCGAACTTGATCAACCAGAGGTGAATATTGATCTGGGCTTAACATTGCTACATGTTTAGAAACTCTCTCTTTTGTTGAGATAAATCAAGAGATTAGCCAAACATATGTTTCATGCTAGGCGTTGTTTGGATGCTAAGCATCATTGATTGTTGATGAGTGTTCAGATTTGCAAATCATTCATGATCGCATTCATGCATCTAATATTAATATCATCTGATAATCCTCCTAAGCATACTGACTATGATGCATCTAAGAATCCTAATCATCAATACCGCTGTGCTTAGCTTCGGTAAGCTGCTCGATTTGATTCAGGTGGGCAAGTGTACCAAGGGAGAGAGTTGTGCCGTGGCAGCACATGGCGATCCCTGGCACCCCAACAGGTTGGCAGATGTTCACCGTTTAAGGCTGGTGTCCCGTGGGTTTCCCCAGGACCCTCCTAGCGGGTATCCGTAAACATGCCAACACATTTGCGGAGCTTAAATGAACACAACCGGAGACATTTAAGAAACTCCAAGTTCTTCTAATTGTATTTTATTGATCAGAGATGATGGATCTAGGCCCTTCCTTATCTCCTAAAAGCCTTTCCTCACCTCCTCAATATTCCTTTGCCATGTTGGATAAAGGTTTACGCTTGGCTCAGCCACTCCTTGTCCATTTATTCCTGCTTGATTGTTGGCAGCTCTCGGGGATCTTTGCCTAGTACAAAGGTCTAGCTGGCAAGTTCTGTAGAACGTCATCCAGCAGTGTTGATTGTTGATGAAAAGGGGATCGTGCTACCGAAGTGACAAGGCATTTCGGACTCTGGTGGTGGATTTCGCATTTCATAGAGAAAACCATGCGCATACTGTACAAATAAAACATATTTACACAGATATGCATATATCCAGACATGTGCACATGCATATGTATATATATCAATGTATATGTATACATATGCAAATATTTGTAAGTACAACGTTTCAAATATCAGTGATCTTCCCTCCTGATCCCTCTCACGACAGGGATGGGCAACCAGCCCTTTCCAACCCTTAGGGGCGGTGGGATCACAGCAATGGATGGCAGTTGGAATAGCTTCCACATGACATGGGTCGCCCAGCCGGTCCCAGCCTCAATTGACAAAGCTGTTTGTAGAAGTTCCAGGGGTACAGGGACAACTGACAACCATGCACAACCATTGGTATATGTAGGAACCCCGTTGGTGATGTTGTACAGCCGTTGGTATTATGTGTGGTGACCATTGTGACCATTATAGAACCAAGAAATGACCAGTCATTTACCATTTTAACATATTTTACCAACATTACAACATAACCAATAGTTTCAGAGGCTTGAAACTTATCAGTGAACCAACCTCCAAACAAAGTCCAGCTACAGCTGGGCAGTTGCGATGGCGCTCGCCTGGAAAGGTCCCTTTGCCCATGTGCCCGGCAGCAGCGTTGCTGGGAAAGGTGGTGGCTGGGCTGGGCGCTCAGATCTTGAGGGAAAATGACCACTCACATTTATTTTTTACATAAGTTTAAACATCCCTTTGATTCATATGAACATTTGACAGGAACATTTTCAGATTTAGCTGTTTTTGGAAAGGGCTTCCAACTGTATCCCTCGTCGACATGCTTGGCTTGTTTCCGGATGAGTGTTTTCTTAACGACGGTATAGCAGGGCACAGTGTTTATTCATTTGTCAACCAAGTCAACCACGAGATTCAAGTGCGGTCAATTTTGGAGCAAAATCACGATCAGATCGACTTTGATCTCATATGACTGATTCTGTCCATTTCACAGTTTAGCTGGTGTGAAATGCATGGAGCTTCCAACAGCGCAGCTCAGGATGGCTATGGCGGCAAGGGTTGGGGCGGAGCTGGTGGTGGCTGGGGCATGGACATGGACATGGGCAAGGGGATGGACAAAGGAGGATGCAAAGGAGCACTTTGGCGGCAAAGATTTGCACAGCTGGGCTGACAGGTCTAGGGGTGGCCTGGCCCGCGGATTTAAAGACAGCATGTGGGACGATATGTTGCATTCATTATGTGTATCTTTGCAAGCGTAATGAGTTTCACAGTCACGTCATGTAATGTGATGTCATGTCATGCAATGCAACATATATACACATATACTTGCAAATGTAGCGGCCGACATAAGTTGTAGATTCATAGGGTCGATGTGCAGCAATCGGCTGCGCGCCGAGGCCATGATGGCTTGGATGCAGAAGGGTATGGCCATGGCCATGATGAGCAAAGGCAAGGGTCGGGAAACTCGGTCCCAGGAGCTCCCAGGATGGTCCCAGGATGGTCCCAGGGGACATCCCAGGTCCACCAAGGGCTGGTTGGGCTGGGGGTGTGGTGACTGATGTCATGAGGTGTCAAGCTTTGGAATGAGCAGCATGACTTCCTTGGCGTGAGCAGTACCACCTCATGGATGGCTCAATACACGGAATCTTATATCAGGGGTGAAGAAGTTTGGCCCAGGGTCCATGACATGGGAACAACCAATCCGCTGGTGCCAGCAACGAATCTTGAGGATGGTGTTGGTTAATCCCAGCCATATGCCCATATGAAATGGTTGATGCCGCAGGCCATTGTATACCCATATCCCAACAAATGTTTCCCAGAGATGGGTGATAGACGGTGATAGTTGATAGTACCCATAGTATTGATCATACCCAGATCCTTTTCTTCTTGGTAACCATCCTTTGATTTCCTGAGCAATTTCGGGCAAAGGCCAGGCAAAAGAGCAAGGGCTCACCAAGGGAAGACACCCCTTGGTTTTCCAAACCTGACGGGTGGATCGCCCAGCATAAGGCATGGGCAAAGGCAAAAGCAAATCCCCACCCATCGGAGGCGGGATATGGACAAAAAACGTGTGCCTTGTTCCTCATCAGAACGCAACTTCGGATTGTCAAAGTATAGATTTTGTTGTATGTCATGGCTGCTGTCATGAATATCATGGCCGGCTTTGCCATGTTTTTATTGGTTCTGTTGGGATGTCGCAACTTGCTGAGTTTGGTGGCATGAAAGAGATGAAACCAGGTCGTGTGGCATGTGAACCCATCGTGAACCCATCTGCTCGTGGTCAGGTACAGTTCTCTGTTCCGTGCACAACAAGCAGAGAAGTGCCAACGCAGCCGGGGGCCCAGTCATGGGTATGGGTCCATGATGATCCATGTCACCCTGGGGGGCAACATGTCAATCTATCAGATGGATGTACGTATAGCACGAGCTGTCTATCAAGAATGTACCACGAAAACAGGTGCTTGGACCTAGGCGTTCCCGTTTCTAAGCTAGGATATCATTGGCAAACAAAGCTGGATGTTTCGATTGTTTGGAACGTGGTCTTCAGCGGTGCCCAGTTCAAATGATGAAGCGCCAGCGATCTTTTTGGCGGTCCTGGGTGCGGATCTGCGCTGGCCATGGGTCAACACCAGACGTTAGGCAGTTTGACTATAGCTGCCGAGAAGTAACAGAAGAGCACATGCACCAATTTGGACAGTAGCCAGTGGTTGAAAACCCAGCAGTGATTTTGAAACCACCCACCATTTAGGTTGTGAACACCAGTTCTTCACTAGTATCACCTGCATTTTGGTTAGTAAGCCATGTAAGGTTGTGCCTGTACAGTCCTTCACCAATGCAGTTCTTCAGCTATGACTATGAGCTTGATCAGCTTCTCATGATCGTCTCAGCCTAGCTCTGTTGATCAACCATGGTCAGCCGCGCCATTATCGACCATCATTGGTACCGTGATGAAGCATCCTTGAGCATCAGTACTTGTTGTTAATTATCAATAACGACCACCATGAACCATGAACCATGATTAACCATCACTAAGTATCATGAACAACGATTAACCACCATGAACCATCATTTTACCAACCATTCTTCGCTTTTGATCGTCATTAAACCATCATGATAACTTGCGAACTTGCGACATGTAGGTCATGGACGCTGGCAATGGCACCTACCAGTGCAGGTGCTGGTGGTTGGAGGGAGCGGCTTGGAGCCAGGGGTATTCCTATGGCCCTTTTAAAGGTGAGCCAAGGATCTACCAGGAGTGGCCTAACCAAATAGTAGTTGGTTAAGGATGCTTGATTTTAGTGGTTAGTTGTTGGTTCAGTGGTTATAGCTAGTGGGTGCTTAATGATTAATTATAATGGTGAGACAATGGGTATTCAATGGTTGAGTTAGGCTCAATGATTTGTTAGTAGTGGGATACTTGTGGTTGTGTTGAATGATTGATAGTGGTTAATGATGGTTAGCAGCGTTTCATAAATGGTTTGCAATGAATCAATCCATCCATCAATCAATCCATCAATCAATCAGTCAGTCAATCAATCAATGAATCAATCAATCCATCGATTCATCAATCCATCCATCAATCCATCCATCAACCCATTAAGCGCCGAACAAACCAACCACCCAAGGACAACAACAGCCACATCCTTTGCCTAAAGGCAACGGTTCGTCGCAGGCAGCTCATGCGCCGTAGAAGCAGGTTCCATGTCGGTACCGCCAACCATGCCAAATTATGGTCAGTTTCAAAAGCATTTCATCCCACCATTGCCAGCCGTGGCTCATTACCCTGGTTAGAATCATATTATTACCTGATTATCACCCATTATCAGCCATTATCACCCTAGTGTTATCCTATCATCACCCAATTATTACCCTTATTACCAAGAAGTTCCTTGGGACAAGAAGTTGAGCCCACAAAGTTGGGTGACACCTTGGGATGTGCCAGGCCCGATTCTGAATGCAAGGGTGGTGCCTTGTCAGCAGAAAAGGTCGTGCCCAGCTTCGTAAGCTTTCCATTTGGTTCCCCTAGATATGGCTATGGGTCAAGCAGTTAAGGTCCTCACGAGTGAAATTATGTAAACTTTCTATCTGGTGCCCCTTTCCGAAGGCGATTCAGAAATCATCACCATCGTCACCGTTGCTATCATATCAGAGTGACTTCCGTCATTCAGAAGTGATGTTCCTTGAGGGATGATAACGCTCCCGAAGGTAGGACGGTCCTTCACAGCTTCCCAGAGCCAGGTTTGTGCTTCGACTCGGTTAGACATTGTTTTACCGTTTCAACGCCGAAATGAGTTTTTTGAGCTACGTGGTTTAGAGATGTTCATCGATTTTCATCGACTTCCATAGATTTTTTCTATGATTTTCTAAGACTTTGGAAATTTAGATAATTTTGGTAAAGCTGTTCTAAAGGTTTCACTGAGAGCTTCGGGCCACAGGCAGCGCTAACACTGGCCCTGTCGTTCCAATGATGCTTAAGGGAGTAGAGTGGACGGTGGCACCCCTGTCAGTTGGTATGTTTGATGCAGATAGATGTTCTTTTATTGATGTTTATACAAATACATGATATTTTCTGTTTGCATCCAACTGATATGAAACCCCAACTCTTTTGATCCAATGAGTTTGTACCCTGGTGGCTTATTTGATTTCGCCAACATGGATTAGCAACAAACCACATTCTGAGGTAACAAAGTGAAGTCGGCAATGTGCTCCTTCTACATGACTCTTGGACACAAGGGAGTCTTCTGCAGTTTTGCCTGTAGATCAGCAGCGGCTAATTTTGACCACGCAACAATATGACCTCTACCGCTCAGAACTGAGAACACCCATTTGCACCATGTGATCACACATAGATTGAATGGCGTTTTTGCACCCACATCCATACGTCCACACCTGCGTAGTTGCACAGCATGTGGGATCATGTGGGTGAAAGGATCAGCTGCTGCTGCCTTGCTGGCCAGCTGAGGGAAGGAAGATGTACCAAGGGAGAGACCTGCAGCTTCGCCCACACCGAGTCTGAGATTGGTCAGCCCGTGTCTGATGGTGGCCTGTCACTAGGCCAGCTGAGCCGTGATGGGGGTGACAGGTTGATGGGGTATGGTGAATCACCTTTTGTTCAAGTTTATGAATTATTAGGGTGAATAGCTTGGTCAATGGTTGTTGCAAGGGTTCAGTTGATGGCTGATGGTCATTGCGTGTTACTTTGCCGGTGCTAATTATTATGGGTTGTTACGAGGGTTAGGACCAGTGGTTTAATGGATTTTGATGATAATTATGGGTTCATAGCCAACCAGCTGGGCAGAGCATCAAAACCACAGATGAGGCTGTCCACAAATCAGGGGTCCGAGTAAGAACATGCAAGAACTATATATTATTTCAGGGTTGTTTGAGGGGTACTTGGGAGTGCAAGATACATCTACATCTATATCCTATTGCCAAGGTGGACCCTCTGTGGGCTTTGCCATCATACTCTTTGCATACATGTATAGAAAATCCATTGTCTCTCCCTCTCTCTCTCTCTGGGCCAGATGCAATTCTTTTTCCCTCTCAACAGGAAAACAGCCCCAGGTCCCGGCAGAAAACATGACTCGGAACAGGTGGCTTGCTTCAGGGTGTCAAAGCACCCAAAGCGGACAACCTTTCGCTCAGTGAATTAAGGGTCGATCTTATCCGCTTATTGTGGACGGGCTTGGAAAGCCAGTCTTGACAACGCCCACGAACACATATTGATACATACACGCATAAAGACACACAATGACACACATACACGTACATCCATGCATGCATGGATGCATGGATGCATGCATGCATGGATGCATTCATATATATCCCTACACACACAGATGTGTACATAATGTATATATATATATATATATGTATATTTTTTTTCCGTCTCATATCAGTCGTTCTTGATGAGCGAATGATTGCCGATCTGCCACATGGTCCGCTGGGCAGGTGGAGCTCGTTGCTCGCAGCAATCAGCAAGCGAGCGGACAAGCGGAGCAGTGGCAAAATCTGTCGTTTTTGGGGACAAACGTAGGTATAGACAAGCTAATGATTAGGTGATAGCAAGCTGCAAGCTCCAGGCAACTTAATGATTAGGCTATGACTGTTATGACATATTTTTTGTGACAGATTGGACAATTCGATTATCCATCCTATTTTAACGGTTTATCAAAAACATTGTCAAGAGAAGTTCATCCAGATCAAGGATAGCAAGGATCAACATCAGGGGTATATTGCATTTGTTGCGCAATTACCGGCAACCATGTGAGAATCACGATGCCAATCGATTTACAACGAACACCGTTCATGAACAATAAGATCTTATAGTGGTGTGGTGGTTGAATATGATCAGGGTTCCATGTGTGATAGGTGATGTTTCTGCATAATATGTGTAGGACATAGATGCACAGCCGGCAGACTCATTGTTTAAAATGATTAGCGATGGCTAGTGGCTGGTTGATCATTGGTTCACCAGGTTAACAGCTGGTCACGATATTATGATAGATTATCATCTTCAATGGGCGGCGACAATTATTGACAACAGTGGACAAAGCCACGCGGAACGGTGGTTAGCAAAGAGTAACGGCGCTTCATATCTTGTTAATCACCGTTCATAACTGCGTGAAAACCATGGTAAATATATAGTCACGATCAAACATCATTTGCCCATTAGCATGAATTGCAATTATTAATTAAGCATGGTCAACAACCCTTCCCATGATCAACCATACTACCATCATTTCCCATGAACTGCCATTGTTAACCACGGTTGTTGTCAACTTTCACGCGGATCGTGGTGGCCCCCCATGATGGTCACCAACTGTGGGGTGAGCCGAGGCTTTGTGCCGTTAGAGCCTCAGAGTTGGATGGGTGGATCAGTGATGTCAGTGGTTTATTGATGGGTAACAATGGTTAAGAATAAGGAGATTATAAGCATTTAGAAGCAATCATAGTGGGTATACCAACTATGATGGTTGGAGAGTGTTACCCTTGTGTCATTCCCAGATCCATCTGTTGTTTTTGAAGATCGACCTGGCAACCCCTACAGGTTGTCGCCAAAACGAGGGATTCCTGCAGATTTTGAGCCAACCAGCCAACCCAGTGAGTGTTATGATAGGTGAACGGCAGACCCATATTAATAGACGACCTCCCAGTTGACCTTCTTAATAGCCGATAGCTGGTGATTGATCCCAGTTATACGAGTTATATGGGTGGTTGAGTGACTGCTGGATCTACCATTAGTTGTGGACCCAGTTTAGCCACGAGTTGTGAGCGACTTACCAGTTGGCAGCGCAGAACAGCAAGTTGGCAGTTGGACCGATTAATACTTCATTGATAGTTGTCATTGATGGTTGAATAAATGTTGATCATATTTAATGTGGTACGATTCATGCTCATTGCATAGTTGAACATGGTTCATGATTATACTTTTCCAACATTGGTTGATGACAATTACTCATGGTTCATTACAGGGGATGGTAGTGGCAGCAGTAGCCGCACCCAGGTGGAGCTACTGCCGGTCAGCCACTGTGATGAATCCCACGGTTGACATGAACCACTGACCATAGTCGTGGTATTGGCATTGCTGGTATTGTAAATCTTCGCAAATTACTTTCTTGTACTGGTATATTCAACAATTCATAATGTTGTTTGGTATATCCCTATACTACGAACGCATTTGGAACAACAATAATTGCCAATGGTGTATATCTGCCATAAAACAACCTCAAAATCATAGCATGAGACTATTAATCAACACTGAATTCTCAATGTTCATCAACAACATTCAGCAACTAACAAAATACATAAATACAATTCTTCTTCGACGACGGATCTACCATCGAATGTTGGTTGCTGGGGTACCATCCATCAATGGTAGATCCATCAATTTCCGCACACCCAACGCCGAGGTATTGAGGCGGCGCTCATTTGAGCGCCAGCTGATTTTCGGCGTGCTGCCGAAAATCACGGTGTTTGAATAAACATATGGTGGTATAGTAATGTGTAAATTCTCAATCTGTCTCTAGGATGCGTATTCTGACATACTCTTATCAGTCTTTGAGATCCTGATGAATAATCTCTAAGTCGGGTTCAATTGATGGGTTGAGGGCTTAGTTTGCAGCAGAAGAGGGCATCATCCAGCCCTAGGGGTGAACAGCACCAGAATGATGTTCACCTCTTTCACCGTTCCGGCTCCGCGTTAACGTCGCGTTGACTCACCGAGTCACGTGGTTTCCGGTTCAGTCATTTGTTCGTGGAAGCCACTTTGTAGGGTCTATTGCCGTGAGCAATATCAACTAGCTTTGCTGTGCCCAACGATGTTCAGTTGGACATCATTGACCAGTAGTTATGCACCAACATGTTGACCATAACGGGCCACTATCAACCCCGATTCTAGCATTAATTTCCTGTCTTCAATCATTCAATTTTAACACCATGGTTACAAACCACTTATCAACCGAATATTGACCATTGTTTACCTTAACCAACTTGACTTCTTAGCCACTTTCTGCGATCTTATTAGCCTTTTCAAACCAACTATCAATCAAGTATCAACCACTTATCAACCAGTTGTACACAGGAATTCACCTGTCATCAGTGACTGTCATTTCGTTGGGTGGTGGCACCGGAAGCCGCAAGAGTGCGATCAGAAGGAACCTGTCAGATCACCCTGAAGCCGGCTACTATGATGTTGAATAATGACTGGCAGGTTACAGCCACAAACTTAGATTTTTAGTGGTTTTGGGATTGATTTACCATACATCTACCGAAAATTAAAGTTTTTGCAGGGAGATCTATGAGCCACAAAGATTATCAATAGTGGTGAATAGTGGTTGGTAGTTGTGGTTGGTTGATCGATACTGGTTGGCGATAGTCATAAATTGTGGATGTCAATAGTGGTTGACAATGTTCGACAATGGCCCAAGATGTTTGATGTGTAAACGTTTGAACATATCATTAATGGCAAAGATAACTTGGTTCATGATGATGACTAGCGCTAAAAGGTTAGTCAATGATGGTCAAGACTGATAGTTAATATGGGCTAAAGACAGTTAATCATGATTCATCATGGTTATTGACCTGGAATGATGGTCAATAATCATATCCTATTGGGGAATGATAGGATCTTTAGTACAGTGTTTCTTGCTACGACCTTGTGTCTCGGATCCTGCTGTCAAACTTGGTTCTTTTCTCGCACACAGGCTACCCAATTTGAAATGATTTCTAGCAAACGCACTATTTGTAAACATGACGCATGTAAATAAACATATGTGTTGAACATAGACAGACATAGACAAATGTGGTGGACCCTGGTTTTGCAACCTGGTTACCCCAGCCGAATCGATATCGAATCAAATCGTAGCCCGACTCACCGGCCTACAAGCGGATTCAGGGATGATACATCAAATATCAGCCGGGATGCCCCGGATCCCGCAATGATGCCGTTTGCGTGTTTCTGTGGGCCGAAGATCGCCCTCCCGAAAAGAGAAAGAAAAGGATGAACCTGAAAATCAAATTTACATCTTCCTTCAAGGGTATCTATCCAAGGACATAATACAACAGGCCCAGCAAATATAATGTGGTGGTGTGTGTATAATACATCTATATATACAGCAATGAACCACCAGCTGGTTTCATACATCATAAGGCACATTTTGTTGGTGCTCACTAGAAACCTCTGGGATACCCAACAGAGGTTTGGTGTTGAGTTTGGCAGGGATACCCGGTACCTCAAACGCCTGGAGAAAGCTACTGGCGCTGGGTGGTGTTTGTCCGCCCTTGTTCAATGAAGTGCAGGTTACTTTGCTTGGAATTTTGTCATCGTTTGTGGGGTCTGATCGGCTATGTGCTCAAAAGGCGCAGCAGAACACTGATCTTTTTTTTTTTCTTTGGAGAATGCCTCCTGATTCTGGGCTGCTAAATATCCCTTTGTACAAGCACGGCTGAAGTGGCTGAAGGTTCATTCCAGTCTTCCGATTTGCGAACTGCAGCCGTTTCGGTGAGTTCTTGGGCAGCCGCTGTGGCCAGCCGAAGCATGCCATGGCTGCAGCCAGGATTGGAGCATAGGAAGGGTGACCATGGGTGACCTCAAGTGGCGAAGGGTGATGACCTAATGACCACCTGGCACTAAAGATCTCTAAAGATCAACCTGACAGGTACGGATTTAGCTCCGTAAATGGACGGTGCGTTCAAGGAATTTGGATCACGAAAGTGCCGAGTTGCGACCCATTGCGACCCCAGATGTCGGTGCTTCTCCGTGCGGTTTTTCACTCGGCTGTTTCGGTCCCCATCGTTGTCCTTTATTAGTGCTCGCTTCCCCTGCTTGGTGCACCTGGAATGTCTGAAATCTTAGTTCTCCACAGTCATGGATAACCATTTCCCATGCTTAACTAATAAACATGTGCGGCATGGTGAGTGTCACAGGCCGTGTTGCAGTTCACTGTTCAGACCACGTGTCGTGGGCGGAAAGGTGTTACGTTTAACGTGCCGCCGCGCAGGACCAAGTTCTACATCCTGTACTGGGAAGGCAAAGATGAGGATGGCATCAACATGAACGGCTTGAAGCCATGCAGGTGGGACCACGGTTCGTTCGATGGTTTCGGGCGGGACCTTGGAATACCAAGGGACCGTCCGAAGCAGTAGCGCTTCAGCTTGTTGATGGTGACTGTTCTTATTCTGAAGATTGCCAGTATCGCATATGAGCCGTTCAGATGAACTATCACCATTGGATTCATAGATGAGATGGATGGATCGTCATGCATCATGTGCATTCCTTGCATGCAAACAGTAAAACCGAACCGCACTCGCGCACAACAACCTGCCCGAGTAGTGTCAGTGAATTTGCCCTATTACGACAATGCAATTGGATCCTGGACGGAATTATTTGGGGTCATGAGTTTGGCACGAAGCATCCACTTCCTTACATCATTGGCCAATGATCAATCAGGTGAACCATCATTTAGCCTTCATTTTAGCACAAGTAACCATCATTTACCCACCATTAATAAAGACTAACCGGCATTATATAACCACCATTGGCTGCTATTGACCACCAGTAACCACAATTAGCGACTGTTAGCCACCATGAAGCGTCATGAATCTAGGGAGTTATCAAGTGAAACGGGTCCTGGTCGATTCTTGGGGAGTGCATTTGCTGCTCCTCAGGACTTGCAGCAAGATCACCAACCCTTACTTGTACCGGCTGGACAACATGCAGGCGATCCGAGCTGATGAATCCTTGTGTTTTTCACTAGTTTGGCATTAATCATCATCGTCGTCATCATCGTCATCGTCATCGCCATTGTTTTTGTTATGATATCATCCAGGGATTCCCAGCCTTGAATCTGGCTGGATTTTTATTCCCCACTTCTGGGTAAAGAGACGTGAAGAGCTGATTGAAGCAAGTCTGTTGCTCACAGGTCTTTGACATTTAGGACGGCCCTGGAGATGGGACTGGGTAGAGTTTCATCGCCGGAATCGGTCGTTGAGACACCAGTGATGGGGCAAGATCGGGGAATGCTGCAATTCTGCCCGTTCCAAGGGTTTTCTTCTGCTAGTTTTGAGTACCAGTTTGCTACTAGAGGTACTCAGAAGCTGGGAGCATGATTTGTTCGGTGGTGAAGTTCAC
Source organism: Symbiodinium kawagutii (assembly GCA_009767595.1). Taxonomy (NCBI): domain Eukaryota; class Dinophyceae; order Suessiales; family Symbiodiniaceae; genus Symbiodinium; species Symbiodinium kawagutii. The sequence continues at coordinate 240,678 of VSDK01010590.1, read as the reverse complement.
TGTGGCAATGGGTCATTACATGTCGTCGTCGTAACCATCAATCAATACACGGTATTATGTACAGTATGTTTATTCATGTAATCTCACATATCATGTATAGCCATGTATCACCATACTTACAACCATAGATAAAAACCACTCATATGTGCACATCAATCCATCCATACATCCATACATGCATGCATGCATACATGCATCCATCCATGCATTCATCCACCCACCCATCCATCCATCCCTCCGTCCGTTTGTCCGTCCGTCCATGCATACATGCATCTGGTGGTTTCTCAAGCCATAGGGAGCCCAAAAAATGGTTGGTTTATTACTATGAATAGTTAATAATGGATGATTTGGGGGTACCCCTAGTTTGGGAAACACCCATATATAAACATGTATAACCAGGGGTAGAGGGCGATCATTGGTGGAACCTCCAACCTGCACGTGCCAGGCCTGTCTCCGCTCTTGTGCAAAGGAGCGGGCGCGCAGTGGTGCGGTTCCGTTGTAGGCCAAGGCTACCTACGTTTCACCCCGTGTTTTTCTTTGCAAATTCACCAACTGGTCATCAAACATAGCTGGTTGGAAAATCCACTATAATGGTTCACCTATTGAGCATTTTTGAGTCATGTTGGACTTCAAGAGCGGAACCATCAGTTTTGGATGCAAGCAAGATGATCAAGTTTAAGCGAAAAGGAATCCCTTCAGCCCTCTTCCAAAAAACAATCAAAGAACAAATTGGAATGAGAAGTGAAGCATTATCTTTAGTAGCAATCCTGAGGATTTTAGGTACATATTCTCGTGGGATGTTCATTCTTCTTGACATGTCATAATTTGTTGATAGTTTCATGGAGATGTGCCCACCCTTCCTATGCAATCCCCTCCGATCTGGTGCAAATTTAAAGAGTAAGCAAACAAAGATCATGTTGTTCAGCTCAACCGCAGCGGTATGTACAAGTCGGCAGCACTCCTGGGAGGAGGGTGAGCTCTTCCGCGAAGAGGTTGCGGAATTCTGGTGTGTGTCACCATGAAACTTGGCTCATGCGTGGGGAGCAGGGGTGGCTGTAGGTTCGGTGAGGTCTAGAGGCTAGAGGCCTGGTGAAACATCTTTGGCGCAGGGTCATGGCTGAACAAATCAGCCACAGTCCCTACACTTGAGACTCGCTGCAGCTCCAGCTCCTTTGTCGCTCTTGGATCATCTCTCCCCAGCTTCAGGTCAGCCATTTTCT
>VSDK01010590.1:226958-234458 GCA_009767595.1 Symbiodinium kawagutii | reverse complement strand
ACGGTTGATCGTGGTTCGTTGTGATTCTTGTCCATCATTCGTGCGTAGGGGCTGTGTACAGCAGTGCACCACATCCACATCCACATCCACATGCACATGCACATCCACATCCACATCCACATCCACATCCACATCCACATCCACATGCACATGCACATCCACATCCACATCCACATCCACATCCACATGCACATCCACATCCACATGCACATCCACATCCACATCCACATGGACATCCACATCCACATGCACATCCACATCCACATCCACATGCACATCGACATCCACATCCACATGCACATGCACATCCACATGCACATCCACATCCACATCCACATGCACATGCACATGCACATACACATACATACTTCCGCTGCCGAGGTGTATTGTGGTGCACTTGGATGGCCACTTGGCGGGATCATGTTCTCGAAAGCGTTATCAAATGTGGCGGAAAGGTTTGTTTCTTGGTTGGCTGGTGGGTTGATATTGGTTGGAGGGTTGAGTGGTTGATAGTGGTCGATCTTGGACAGTCCAGCATGACACCTTGCAGTGGTCACAGGGGCAATCTCGAGGTGCTGGAGTGGAGCTGATGAACATGCCAATTCCAGCAGGATCTGGCGAAGAGGCTGTGGGCAACTGCTGGGACTGCTGGGGAGTCAAACTTGGAGCCAGGATTGCCTAGAAAGGTGCTGGGAGTAACCACTGGTAGTTCACAGCTGGTTGGGGAGTTAACTGCATTCAACTGCTAGGTACCCCCGGCACTTTTCAACAGCTGTCCATCATAGGTCGTTTCACAGGTGTTCACCAGGATGAATAGTGGGGGATAGTGGGGGTATAGCCGCCCCAACCCAAGGGTTCTTCATCCGCCCCTGTGTTGCGAAGCCCCCAGAATTTTTTGGGGAACGAGGCGGCTTGGCCAGGACATCCACTCTGTGATCATGGTGGTTGGTGGGCCTGATGGCATCAAGAGACCGATCATGAACGACCTCAGCGACATTTTGTGGGTGCCTCAGTAGTGACATGTCCAGCAAGAGGTCATCCAAGTGCTCTGGCGCCTCTGCCCAAACCTGGTTGCGCTACAAATCACCCCATTTTTATAGGTAAAACATGGTAAAACCATGGTAGAGTCAGTGGATTCTCCACTTCCAAGAAACCACCCATTTTCCATGTTACTCCATGGCTGCATCCCTGGACCTCCATCCCTGGACCTCCATCCGGATGCACCGAGGTCCAAGACGACTCACGCATATTTAAAGATCCGGCTGCCAGGCGGTCGCCAGCATACGCATGTCGTATGGAGCTTAGGAGCTGAGTTACTGCAGGGTTTTTTCGTTCAAAATTCGATGGTTAAGATGGCTTAGTGATAGGTGATAGGTGATCAAAATTCTATGGTGATAGGTGAACGTGACCTTGGTTGGTAGTTACACCTGTCATTTTCGACATTCCATGACATTCCCCTGAAGAGTACAGGGCTTGGTTGAGACGGATCACCCCTGCACCCACATGTGCATAGACTCGCAACCACATCTTGGGCTTGAGGTGTGACAAAGTTTGCTATTGCACCTCAAGACATCCTCACTTCGACATCATTGCAATTCCACCGGGCATGAGTCATGATGGGTCATGATGGGGAGCCAGGAACTCACTCCCAGCATACTCAGTGGGCTTTGTGTCACCAAAAAAGGTCATCTCCGACTTCTTCATGGCGCACGACCGGGGCAGTTTACTCTACGATTTGGGTCAGCTTTTACGCTTAAAAGAACATGCTTACACAAGCATCAAAGAGGAGGCCCGGTCGTCCGTTTGCAGCATGATTCCGGGCGGGCGTGGGGAGGTGATTTTTTGGATACCGATGCGCTGATGCGAAAAGAGACGTTTGGTGGTCAGCTTGGCACGGTTCAGTGTCCAGGGAGAATGCATTGGAGGAGAACTGTTGAGTGCGTAAGCATGATTAGAGCCTGGGCCATCAAGACATTCATAGGGCCACTTGGAGGAACCAAGTGGTACGACCTCTCAGAGACCAGCAACCCTTTTTTGGGGTGTGAGATTTCCCCAAGGGGGTCAAGGCTGACGGGTGGACACCACTCGGTCAGCTTGTGTAAAGCTCATCATTGATCACTGGATTTAAGGGAAAGTCTGCAGGGAAGCCTCAGGTTGTAATCTTGGTACCATCATTTCTGGAATTGATGTGCATAATTTCATCGTAGGTGACATGATGTCAGGTCAAGGCATGGTGCTGATCAGTTTGTAGCGCTTGGATCTTCCAGTGTGTCATGCGCCGCGTGTTTCGAAGGTCGGCTCCCTGTGGAGCCTCATTGCACAGCAGAAAGATCAAAAGTCTGCCGTCGAACTGCTGAAAAAGCTCAAGGTGCCGATAGAATCACACTGCAGGGATCCTGGCAGCCAGGTATGACATCACGGCTGGTCACATGGGGTTGGCTTACCAGGGAGTAGGATGTGCTGGGGCTTTTATCATCATTAAGAACCCCGGGAAAGATTGGCGAGTTTAGCTCAGTTTAACCATTTTGCATGCTTTGAGGTGTACTCCGTACATTGGGCCTGACTATCGTGAAGCAGAGCTGGTTTTCTAAGATACCACCCATTTGTTGGGGGTGTCATCGGCAGACATGTTGATGTTTCGTGCAGGGTTGTGCTTGATATCAAAATGCAACAACAGCTTTGAGTTGACTCATCGTACAGTCTGGGGAGAGGGTCATCACATCCTTCACCATGAAACCATTGGTCAAAGTTCATTAACCACTATCAACCAGTATGACCATTATTAGTATAACCATTGATTTAGTGCATGCCTGATGGTAATGTTATTGGATGAACCATTCAGATACAACCATTATTCGTTCTCATTACCAATTATTAACTATCATTATCAGATATAGAATGCCATTATCATGTTGCTGTTCAAAGGCATTGCAAAAGCCCATGCCATGGTGTGTCCATGGTGCGTGAACGGTTGGTGTGTTGTACTGTTCCTCATTGTTGTGTTTCATATCACCGATTTTCCCCAGCGGCAGCCACGGTGTACATACTTGTGCTTTGGGTACGACAGTCTGACACTTATCACAGCTGTCGACCGGCGCTCATCTGCAAAGGCAAAAATCATTGTAAACCATTATTAACCATTATTACATATTATTACTCATAATGTTGGTTTCTGATTAGTATCTACCTGTTGGTTTCATCTGTTTTCATTACTTTAGGGGGGGTTACACTAATCAGAAACCAACATTAAGCATAAACCCACTATTACATATTATTACTCATAAGCAATAACCTACATACTGTTAACATTAGTGGCTGGTGACCAGCTGCTGGTGCCCGTGTTCCGCCCTTGACAGGACGTAGCGGAGGAGTTCTCCAAGACTCAGGCCATGCTGCCGTGAGAGGGTGGTTGGGTCCGCCGTTGGGCGTTTCTTTCCTATGGGATGGGTTGAATCAATGATCATTGATGGGGTGAAATGGGTCCTGGCAGCTTGTTTCATGCTGGTGGAGGTGGGTGAAAACCCATTTAAGATGGGTTGATATCTTCACAGTTCATTGCTTGAAAGTTGCCGAAGGGTACCTGTCGACATGTTTTTTTGCGATTGTATAGTTGGGTGCGTCACTTTGATATTTGGCATCCGCCCTGGTTTGGGAAGCGGGTGTTTGTCGGTGGCTTAGCAAGGGAGACCGCTGTAGGTTGGCGCAGAAAAAGGAGTCGTCATTGAAAATCGTTGGTCCCAAGGCTGGTGAAATTGTCCCGCAACGGTTTGTGAGTGCGTAGGAATGCATGTGTGCATGTGATATTTGATTGTAAAGGATGCCTATCTCCTTGGCTGTGCATCCCCAGCAATGCATATACTTGCTACAAAGCATGCCCTATGCTTCCAGGGACATCCAGTTGCCATGAAATAGACCAACCCCAGTCACAACATTAGCAGTGAATTCTACCAGCTGGTTACATCGGGTTACCCACTCTTGGCTGGTAACTGGAAGCATAGGGATGGGTCTTTAGGGTTGCAATCACGCCACTGCCAGGTCTCCAAGAAGGAGGCTTCCACGACCAACGCCAAGGCCAGCAAGCAGCCCCAGAAGCAGCGGTGTAACCGTACCTAATTTGGGGATTCCTGGGGCCCTGGGGGGTCCGAAAGGTTCCTAGAGGTTGCCATTATGATCAGAATCATCATTTCGACCACCATTTTTTCTGTAGATTTTTCCCGTGGTTACCATGAACATGTTGAAACGGCGATAGAAATCATCAATGGATGGTGGGTTTGGAGTATCTTCCTACAGTTTCGTGACGGCCGCGCTGAAGTTGCGAATCGTTGTCCAAGCCCATGTAATGACCATCCCTGCGACATTGGTAGGGAAAACAGTTGCGGAAGGACGTTGCTGGTTGATACGCCTGAAACATGATATAACCATGGTCATAAATCGCGTGAAGTAGCTGGTAGGCCCTATAAACATGATAATTGCCAGTCCTGAAACTGAAACTATCCTCACCATTCTACCAGCTACTTATGCCCCAGTCATTTTTGCACTCGTAGACCCTTCAACTTATTATTGCAGTACTTACCAGAGATAGTTGCTGCCAGCTCACTTGATTTATTTTGGAAGAGCCTCCACATCACTCGTCACATTGACTTTCAACCACTAATTACCATCATCATGCTTATTACTTACTGTATTCCTAGGAAAAATGCTAGCTGAGCATCAGCCATCACTTTAGAACTTACTCGACTGATAAGTTGGTGAAGATGGCCCATTCAGGTGGTCACCCATTCCCTACGCCTTACCTGGCAGGCATCAAGTGCTGCTGCGCAGGCTGCGCAGAGTGCCGAAGAGGTTGCCTGGCTGCACCAGGCAAAGCACCTTTTGAAATGTAGGAGTTTGGATGTGATCATGATGCTTGATGACCAACAATGATTCGTAAGAATGAGGGACGATAACCAACATACTTATGCTTAAACAACTACTGGTCAGTGGTTTGAAAGATTTCTTCATTTTCCCTAGGAATTATTGGCAAATGGGTGGTTGACAAGCATATTTTCAATGGGGGTGACTCAACCACCAACCGGATGGTGAATCCAGGTGATTTGACAGTTCCTTGATGGGAGGGTGAGTTATTTAATTGGCTTTCTTAAATGGTTATCTAGAATGGCTATCTTAAATGCTTGCCCTAATGGTTGGTTGATGGTCTATAATGGCTAATCATTGGTTGATAATTGATAATGGCTATTTGATAGTTGATGATAGCTAATCATAGTTCAACATGACAATGTACTGCTTGGTGGTTGATTAGGCTTTATGCTGTTGTTATTCAACAATCAGCCCCTGGTTATGTTGCGGACTATCAACCTGGTATATTGTTGTGGGATGTATCATCCATGATCATGGTTGATGATGGTTGATTGGGATGGTAACGGCTCGAAGATAATGGACGATGTGACTCCATGAAATTTCTGTGACAATGCTTGTGAAAAACATTATTATATTGGATGATGCCTGCTCAAATGGTCAGCAAGAATTCTTGTCCTAGGACTTTCTCATGATTCACAGCCACCCCAAATGATGATGGGTAGTTTTTCATGGGGAACCCCTTCAGAGCTCTTTCCGGGTGGTGTTAACTCTTGCTTGCACCAGTTTGAGGGCTTTGTTGATCATGATAACTGTCATTCATCGATAATTATTGATCACATAAAATGATCTAAATTGAGTTTGAAACTGCAGCAAACTTCCATTTTCAAAGGGTACCACCATATCCATCAACATCGACTGATGACTGTTGAGGGGGCACCCCCCTGCCCCCCGGTGCTGAACCAGGCGGATGATCCGAAGCAGGGCAAAGGTCCCGAGGCGCGAGGAGCGATGGATAAGGTTTTCGTTGCCCTGACGCAGCTGGACTTCCAGAAGCTGATCAACATGGTGGTTTCGAAACGTAAACTGGTTGGTGGTTTCAAACCAGAATATATCAACCAACCAACCAGAGAATATCAACCTTGAGCGATGATATTTTCTGCTGGTGGTTTGATTGACATTTTTTGTTTTCCTTAGTATTAGCACATGTTTGGTTGATTTGCGCATATTTTTCATAGGGGTGGTTCAACCACCAACCAGTACAAGTATGGATATGGATATTTTTGCGGCACTAAACTTAACAAACTAAATCACTGTGGTGATGGTGGAAAAGCTATATATGAAAATGCTCAGTAATAAACTTATGGATATATTCTATTTTATGGTGGTGGTTTATTAGAATAGGTTCCATTAAGCCACTAAAAATACTTTGTTTGTGAAGTTTATTACTATTCCAAATGGTTTGGTTGTTACTAATTACTATAAACGATTAATCAACCCGTCCACCATTCCCTAAAGCTATGGTTTGTTCATTACTACAGTGTAAACGGTTAATGGTGAGCAACACTCATATGCACGAATCATCGAAACAGTGTTCATAAAGCAGGTTGCCTTTAACAGCTGAGGTTCCAGAAGGAGCAAATGAAAAATATTTTTCCCATCATATTCCCATATATTATTGAGAGAGGTAATTCATATTCTCATGTGGAAATTTGATTGCTCTCAATTAATTGCCCTGAGTCTCCCCCAAGCCCTTCGGGCCGATCCCCAATGCCAAGCTTCCAGACCTGAGGCTTCACCCAACAGAAAAAATGGCACAGGAAAGGGTCAGAAAGGAAAAACCGAAAAAAAATAAGTAAATAAATACATATATATATATATATACATATATATATATATATATATATATGCTCACCCCCCCCAGAACCGACCCAAACAGCATTTTTACTGGTATTTCCCATGAAAACATCTGATTTTCTACAGAGTATACCTATACAGTACCTACATACTACCTAAAAACTACCTGTATACTGATTGAATACTACCCATACAGAACCTAGTAAGTACCTATATACTACCTATATAGCACCTACATAGTACCTACATAGTACCTAATAGCACCCATACACTACTTCTGTATTGCCTGAATACTACCTCTATACTGCTTGAATACTACCTATACAGTACCTCTATATTGCTTGAAATTGCTACTTGTACAGTACTTTTTGATTGCTTGAATACTACCTATACAGTACCTCTATATTGCTTGAAATTGCTACTTGTACAGTACTTTTTGATTGCTTGAATACTACCTATATGGTACCTGTAATGTGGGTAGTACCTCTAAACTGCTTGAATATTGCTATATAGTACCTACGCCTATGTAGTACCTGTACACTACTTCTTTACTTCCTGAATACTACCTCTATAGGGTGAAGGTGGGGGAGGGGGGAAAGGAGGCAAGTATTTGAAGCAGTATAGAGGTAGATAGGTAGTATAGATGTAGATAGGTAGTACAAAGGTAGTATATTGGCAGCTTATAGGTAGTGTATAGGTACTATGTAGGTATTATGTAGGTATTATGTAGGTATTGTATAGGTGTGACACAGCTTATATAGCTAGTATTCAAGCAGTATAGAGGTAGTA
>VSDK01010590.1:110861-218757 GCA_009767595.1 Symbiodinium kawagutii | reverse complement strand
AGATATTAAATATTAATTTAAAATATTAGTATATTTTTTTATTAATATTAATATTTATATGTTATAATATGTTTTAAAATTATAAATTTTAAATATAAATATATATTTTATAATATTTATTATTTTTAATATATTTTTTAAATTTATATATAATTTAAAATTAATTTATAATATAATTTATTATTAAAAATATTAAAGGTTTATTTAATTTATTTTTTATATTTTTATAATTAGGAAATATTATTTATTATTTAATATGTATAATTATATAATTTTCTTAGGTTATTTAATTATTTGGGTAATAATAAAAAAATTATAATATAGTTTTAAGTGCCAAGTGGCAATCTGCTGCTGTCTAGAAGGTTCACAGCGGCGCAAAGCGTGGTAGCACCTCCTGTGAAGGTAGGAATTCGCCACAGTCTTGGGAGGCCAAGCGTGGTTGCTGTCATGAAATTTGGAGACAGAAGCCTCATCGTTCACCATACTTTCAATATTCGTTGATTGTGCATGATTTGCAAACACGTCCGAATTTTCATCTTCTTTCCGGTCATGGTAAACACTTCATCATGAGGCTTTCCAAGCTGGCTGAACCAGGTGCATCCCAGCAGTAGCAGCAAAAGTTGTCAGCAGGTCACCCGATCGGTCAGCGGTGAAGAACTCACAGCATGGTTTTGGGCACCAAAACGACAGCCTGCGCCGCCACGCCGATCAACAGCGAATCAGTTTGGCCGGCAGAATCAACTGCCATTAGGTTTGCTCACTTCGGAACTGAAGAGTTAAGCTTCCGATCTTTTCACGTGTTTTTATTGGGTTTGTGTTCGGATTGTTGCTTCAATAGCGGCAACATTGAAGTGCAACACAGGGGTATGGGGTCACACCTATGAAAAAAGGCCGCTCTTGAAAGATGGACGACCAAAAATAAATCCACCAAAAAGGTTCATGGGTGGCATGGAAAAACATGGTGGAGTGTTCGCCCAAGCAGAGAGATTGTTGGCTACCAGGCCTACGAGGGTAGCCCTGTTTTTGGATACATGTCCTGCCAGATCCGCGCCAAACATCAAAACGATCAATGACCATGGCTGTTGTTGGCTGCTGTCTCCAATGGTTGAAGGGAGAAGCATCTTAGATCTCCCAATGGTACATGGTCGACTTCTCACTTCACCACTGCTTCCAGTTACATTGGCAACAGCGTCATGCACCCGTCAAATGCTGATGGTCCTCATCAATCTGCAGGCTCGCGATCCTCGCCTGCTTCACTGGCTCCATACCATCACAGGTGGCACGCTCGATGTCACTGCCACTGGTGCCGACGAAGGAGGCCCACAAAAGAGCAGTGAATCAGTGAAGGACGCTGTGTTCCAATTCTCAAGCTATTGCTGTTGGTTGACCTCCATCAGTGATTGGCGCTAACCCATCAAAGCTTACAACCTTTTCAGTAAAGTAAATCGGCTAACTCAGGTACCACCATCGAAGCTTAGGCAACATTACTACTTATATAAACACTATAGGCAGTAACGATCGCACCCCCTAAGGAATGTTGGACCGTTGATGGGTGTGTCAGCCACAAAATCAAATCCCTGCACACTTACTACAGATTGAACGATGGCTGAGCGGGACTGTGCAGCTTGGTACAAGCATCTCAAGCACGGGCACGAATCAACACCACATACCCCACGAGCAACGTTTGCCGCACAAAAAAGTTTATGCCTACTTAAACACGCTTCACGCAATCTTATACCTTTCACTTTATTTACTTATTCCACGTATCCAAAGCTTGAGCGAGAGCTGCTTCTTTTTCAGGAAAAAAACACTTCTGAAGATCGTGGGCTACAACGGTTCACCTGTTGGGGTGTGCTGCCCGATGCGAAGCAGCACTGAGCCAGTGAAGGATGCTGTGCTCCATTTTTCAAACCATTGTTGATGATGGACAAACCCCCATCAACGAAGGCGCTAATCTATCACCTAAAGATTTCAAACCATTGTTGATGATGGACAAACCCCCATCAACGAAGGCGCTAATCTATCACCTAAAGACTGCACGATGACTGAACCGGATCGGGCAGCTTGGTGGAAGCATTCCAAGCGCAGCCGTCAATCAACAGCACAAAGCCCCACGAGAATCTTTAGCACGCCAAAAACTGTATGCCTATATTGAAAGCAATTCAAGCAGCCTGCAAAGCTTGCAGCGCATTGAATTGCAATGAGTTGCGGATGTGGCGGGCTGCTTTCACCCAGAAAGCACACTTCAGGGAATCCAAGACATGCTTTCGTGGGCTGCAACACTTCACCTGGTGGGGTGTGCCGCTCAATGCAAAGCAGCACTGAGTCAGTGAAGAATGCTCTGCTCCATTTTTCAAACCATTGTTGATGATGGACAAACCCCCATCAACGAAGGCGCAAATCTATCACCTATAGACTGCATGATGACTGAACGGGATGAGGTAGCTTGGTGGAAGCATCTCAAGCGCAGCCGTCAATCAACAGCACAAACCCCACGGGCATGCTTTGCCGCACCACAAACTTTTGTGCACACACCTCAAGCAGTCTGCACGGCTTGCAGATCACTGACTTGCAATGACTTAGAGAGGTGGTTCTCCGAAAAATCTTTCGTCTTGGAGCTGCTTCTTTTTCATGAAAGGGCACCCCTGGAAAACCAAGTAACGCCTTTGTGGGCCGCAACGGTTCACCTGTATAGGGAGTGCTGCTCGATGCGGAGCAGCAGTGAATCAGTGAAGGATGCTGATGCTGTTTTGCATTTTTCAAATTTTTGTTGTTGATGACTAACCATGACTAACCCCCATCAACGATGGTGCTAATCTATCACCTGAGCTGCGGTCAAAAAGTCTCTTTCATGTTGCACTCATGCTGCAAGGCGATAACAAAGCACTTACGCGATCACTTACGCTTGGCTTATGCCACGAACTTTTTGCACCCCATCACAGCATTAGCTTACGCACATTAGCCGTTCCCAGCGCATTGCGAAGCAGAAGTTGTCTCAAGCATTATGTCCAAAACAAGCTGGCCCCAAACTGGTAAACAATAAACTCGCGCACCTTCTTCGGCCAGTTCTGACATGATCGTTTGTCTTCCTTGACAATTTGGTTTTAAAAAGAGGGATTGCGTGGAACTCGAAGTTGCCAATGTTTCTTGGTAAAGGCTCTGCTAAGTATGGGCTCACAACAGCGGGGGCAGCTTACCCGCGGCTTACGCGCAGCTTGCGCGCAGCCTACGTGCATTCTGAGGATGAACTTGTCTTCAGAGCATTTGTGGTAAAAGCATGGGCTTACGCCAGCCCTATGCCACTGGAATCCTAGACAACAGCTTACGCCGGCTTACTCGGGCTGCGTTTTGGCTTACGCCCGTTGTCGTTGTGCCCCTCACTGAACATGAACAGCATGGTGTTGCGGGCTTTGAGCGTGGCTCACCTAAAGACTGCACTGAACGGGATTGGACAGCTTGGTGGAAGCATCTCAAGCGCAGCCGTCAATCAACAGCACAAACCCCACGGGCATGCTTTGCCACACCACAAACTTTTGTGCACACACCTCAAGCAGTCTGCACGGCTTGCAGATCACTGACTTGCAATGACTTAGAGAGGTGGTTCTCCGAAAAATCTTTCGTCTTGGAGCTGCTTCTTTTTCATGAAAGGGCACCCCTGGAAAACCAAGTAACGCTTTTGTGGGCCGCAACGGTTCACCTGTTAGGGAGTGCTGCTCGATGCGGAGCAGCAGTGAATCAGTGAAGGATGCCGATGCTGTTTTCCACTCCTCAAATTATTGTTGTTGATGACTAACCATGACTAACCACCATCAACGATGGTGCTAATCTATCACCTGAGCTGCGGTCAAAAAGTCTCTTTCATGTTGCACTCATGTTGCAAGGTGATAACAAAACACTTACGCGATCACTTACGCTTGGCTTATGCCACCAAAGTTTTAGCTTACGCGGGGGTCATGACTTAATGGGATTGGGCAGCTTGGTGGAAGCATCTCAAGCGCAGCTGTCAATCAACAGCACAAACCCCACGAGCATGCTTTGCCGCACCACAAACTTTTGTGCACACACCTCAAGCAGCCTGCACGACTTGCAGATCACTGACTTGCAATGACTTAGAGAGGTGGTTCTCCAAAAAATCTTTCGTCTTGGAGCTGCTTCTTTTTCATGAAAGGGCACCTCTGCAAAACCAAGTAACGCTTTCGTGGGCCGCAACGGTTCACCTGTTAGGGAGTGCTGCCCGATGCGGAGCAGCAGTGAATCAGTGAAGGATGCTGATGGTGTTTTCCACTCCTCAAATTATTGCTGTTGATGACTAACCATGACTAACCCCCATCAATGATGGTGCTAATCTATCACCTATAGACTGCACGATGACTGAACGGGATTGGGCAGCTTGGTGGAAACATCTCACGGGCAGCCGTCAATCAACACGACAAACCCCACGAGCATGCTTTGCTCCACCAAAAACTTTGTGCCTATTTGAACACACTTCAAGCAGCCTGCACGACTTGCAGATTACTGACTTGCAATGAATTGCAGATGTGTTGAGCTGCTTTCTTCAGACAGAAAAGACATTTCTGCGGATCCAAGTATCACTTTTGCTGGCTGCAAGGGTTCACCAGTTGGGGTGTGCTGCTTGATGCAAAACAGCAATGAATCAGTGAAGGATGCTATGCCTGCTCCATTCTTAAAGTTATTGTCTATGATTTATCCCCATCAGTGTAGCGCTAACCCATCACCTAAAGATTGCACAATGGCTGAACGGGACCGGGCAGCTTGGTGGAAGCATCTTGAGCGCAAACGTGAATCAATAGCACAAACCTCACGAGCATTCTTTGCCACGCCACAAACTTGATGCCTGGTCAAAAAGAATTCAAGCAGCCTGCAGGGCTTGCAGCATACTGAATTATAAATTCCCGTTGCTACCTAACTTTGGTCTCAGGCCCCGGTTTTAGTCAGCTAAAACCTTGAACCTACACCAAAACCAGCGTTGGATAAATTTTCGGCACAAGGTCCCAGAGGGGCTAAAATTTGGGGTCAACCCCAAAATTCTATCCAGCCATTTTAATTTTCAGGCAAGTATCGCAGAACAAAACCCACAAGTCCAAGAGTGATTCGGCCGAGTCAATTTTTGGAAATGATCATCCTGAGATTCCTGAATGATCTTCATGATAATTTTGATAACTGGTTACTACTGGGATCTCAGCAGGCTTGCGTTCTTACATTTCTCTGCAGGCTTGCCTGGAGCACCAGGCACCGATAGAAAATGAGTTTTAAAAAACAATCCACAATTGACAAACAGATGGCTCAACATAGCCATAATCCCCGTGGATAAAATTCTTTGGGACTGAGGTCAAACACCAACGACAATTTTTGTATCTTATCATCAACGCATGGGTGGATAAAATTCAGCGACAACCCCAAAGCTTTACAACATTGGAGTTTGGATAATTTGATGGCGCAAGGTTCCCAAGGTAATTTGCAGATAATTTTTTGGGCTGGAGCCTCAGGGTTTCAGCCAGGAGGTACCATCGGGTATATTACAATGAGTTGCGGATGTGGTGAGCTGCTTTCTTAATCCAAAGAACACGCTTCTGCGGATCCAGGTAACACTCTGGTGGGCCGCAACGGTTCACATTTTGGGGAGTGCTGCTCGATGCGGAGCAGCAGTGAATCGGTGAAGGATGCTCCCTTCAAGCAGCCTGCAGGGCTTGCAGCTCACTGATTTGCGATGACTCAGAGAAGTGTTTCTCCAAAAACTCCATGTCTCGGACTCCAATTTGCTTTCTTCACCAATCACAAGAAAAGACACTACTGTGGATCCAAGTAACGCTTTCCTGGGACGCAACGGTTCACCTGTTGGGGTGTGCTGCTCGATGCGGAGCAGCAGTGAATCAGTGAAGGATGCTGATGCTTTTTTCCATTTTTCAAATTTTTGTTGTTGATGACTCACCATGACTAACCCCCATCAACGATGGTGCTAATCTATCACCTATAGACTGTACGATGACTGAACGGGATTGGGCAGCTTGGTGGAAACATCTCAAGCGCAGCCGTCAATCAACAAGACAAACCCCACGAACTTTGTGCCTATTTGAACACACTTCGAGCAGCCTGCGTGGCTTGCAGATTACTGACTTGCAATGAATTGCAGATGTGTTGAGCTGCTTTCTTCAGACAGAAAAGACACTTCTGCGGATCGAAGAAAAACTTTTGCTGGCCACAAGGGTTCACCAGTTGGGGTGTGCTGCTTGGTGCAAAACAGCAATGAATCAGTGACGGATGCTTTGCCTGCTCCATTCTTAAAGTTATTGTCTATGATTTATCCCCATCAGTGTAGCGCTAACCCATCACCTAAAGATTGCACAATGGCTGAACGGGACCGGGCAGCTTGGTGGAAGCATCTTGAGCGCAAACGTGAATCAACAGCACAAACATCACGAGCATTCTTTGCCACGCCACAAACTTGATGCCTGGTCAAAAAGAATTCAAGCAGCTTGCAGGGCTGGCAGTTCGAGTCTTGTGAACAGAGCCCAAATGGACGCGACACGCACTTGCGTGACATCTTTCGCGAAAGGTTGAGACACCTTGCAGAAGATGTGAGTGCCTGCCTTATCTTATCTCAACAAATCTGTTCTCTAAATTCTTTGCAAGGACTGCTATCTGATATCTTCAGCATCAACCAATCTGATATCTTCAGATATGAGGTCTTGTATGGTGCTATAATTTCATTCAGCTGTGCGCTTACGCGGGCTACGTTTTGGCTTGCGCCAGTTGTTGTTGTTGTTGTTGTTGTTGCCAGCCCCTTACTACCCATGAACAGCATGGTTTTGAGCGTGACTCAAGTGTTACTTCTAAGGAATGCGGGGTTAGTTTAATTTCGATTTTTTGGGACATTGCCATGGATTTTTGTCGCACCCAATTCGACACGCCAGGCGGGGTGATGGAAATTGGGTGGGAAACCCTTTGCTGCAGCAAAGGCAGCAAGAGAAAGATCCACCGACAACAGCTACATGTATGGAATATCCTCGGTGTCTACTCAAAGGTTCTGGCATCCCTCATGTTCTCAAGCATACACCTTGCTGCAATACATCACACGCTACTCATGTGGTAACTGCGGACAAAAAGACTCAGACTGGCACCAGGCGTGCAAACAAACATGCCATGCACAGCAAACTTGACCAAACATGGCGGCTGATCTTCAGTGTGGTTTAGCAAGCACCGAGCTGCCAACTGGAATCCAACAATCTCAAACTTCAAACGGCCGTGTCTGATCTGTAGAGGCAAATCTTCCAGGTCCAAAGGAACGACAGCAGGAATCAAAACACTGATCAAGTCAGCGGCTAAGGGAAACAGAAGCCTGAGAACGGGAACCTGTGGGGTCATGTTTCAGGCACATTGAGTTGCTCGTATCGCCATCTAGCAACTCCTCAGATGTTTCGATGCAGAATTGGTCACTATCTTTCTACAAATGTGAATGACTGAGCCTTGCCACCCCCCGTCTGGACACTTTCCGCGAGATTTCATGAAGCCCTGAAACTTATCTCCAGGGCTGCGCGAGCGCGGAGCCATGTGCCACTCTGAAACTTGGATCATTCAACAGTGCCCTTAGCCATTCTTCACCAGGGTGGTTAGTGTTCTTCTGTGTGAAGCACTATCACAAATTATCAAACATGATTGAATATGTGTTTCTTGTATTAAGCTCTGACCGTCTCGAAGCATTGATGTTAAGGGGGGCAACTCTAACATAGGTCCACTGGTTGCCAAAGTGCTCTACAACCATGCCCCTCCACTTGGTTCTTGGACTGGGAAGCATGACCACCACCGACGTGTCATATACAGTTTTGAGTGTAAAGCATCAGGTGCTTGGCGCTTCCACCTGAGACACTCCGCTTGAGACCCTAACCAGGACAGTGAAGGTTGGGATCGATGATGTGGTGACACCTTTGCCGTGGGCAAACCTTCAACGGATCCGGGCAATAGCGATGTCTTCGAAAATGTCATGGGCTGATGGGACAGGTGCCCTTGCATCTGGCCCAACGCAAACATGACAAAAGTAGCGGCAAACGCACTTGCGGCATTTGTGGTTGCCAATCCTTCACAACGAAAAGTCAGTTTCCATCCTGAGCGCTTTCAAAAGAACTGCACACAACTTCCCAGGCCTTTGAGATGCTTTTGCAGGTGGTCACAATCGCAAGTTTTAAGGCCCCTTCCAGAACTGCACGGCTTCGGCTCAACCAAATGCCTGCGCTTTTTTTCGTAGCACTGCTGTTGCATCACCCCATGTGAGCTGTGGCCGAAACGCCTTATCAATCCCATATACTTTTTTGATATCCGCACGGCGCTTTCGCGGGCAGGGCTTTAGCGCGAAAGAGTTTTTGTATGTTTTGCTTTCAGGAGCTTGTCCGTCCCGAAACTGCAATCGAATTCGCTTCAGGAAGCTTTTGCGAAAGCTTCTTCCCGAGGGCTTCCGCAAGCTTGCGCGATGCAGGTTTTGTCTTTCACGGAGCCATCTCAGGTTAACATGCATCAAAAACCTTTACTTGGAGGTTTTGGTCGTGGCTCATGTGTGTTTTGACGTGTTTTGCGTACCTGGGAGATGCCATCCCTACAGGCTCTCCGCTCCTCAGTTCGCAGATTTTGTGGGTGTCAGCCTGGCGTTTATAGCAGGTCCTGGAAGCACAGCACATGCGCAAAGATATCACAAAGCCCCACGAATGGCCCCACCAAGGCCGAGCGACAGGCCCTCACGGGCTGGGAGCTCGGGAAAAGAAGGAAAAATGAAAGCCACTTAGATCACTTTCACTGGTGGATCTCCACTCCTGGAGATGTTTTTTTTGCGGGATTGTTGGGATATACATTTTTGATGGGAACCTAGCAGCACGGCAAGCCAAACAATTAGTTGGCAATACAATGCTTATCTGAAGCTGGTTATGTGGTTGAATCGAAGTACCATTCCCAAAAAGGTTGCAATCGAATTGCTTCATTCATCTTCATTCTTGGGATGGAAACAGAACATGGTCACATGGTTGAAACCAGGAGCTATCATTCAAAGCTGCCGTCAGAAACACTGCAGCTTCTCTCTTTGCACATGTCCTGATGAAACCCTCAGTAACTTTGGTCCCAAATTCTTTGGCTGAAAGGGCACAGCCGGTCAAGGTGTAGTCTCGGCCCGACACAGACTAGGAAAGAACATGACACAGGGGCGGAGTCAGCGATATGTCTTGCCATTTTCACGTGTCCATCCTTGATGAAGTTCCAGCCAATGGCTTGTTTCATCACGCTTCATCCCACGTCCTGCCGCATTGCCAGCTGACTGTTGATGGGGTCCCAACTCCACTGTCCCATCAACGTTTGCTGCATGTCGATAGCATGTGTTGCAAACACTTGGCCATCCAAGGGTGTGCCATGGTCAGAAATTTCGAGGATGGGTCCGATTAAACAGTCAACGGCACTTGCTTCATTATCCACTGGGCAATTCGTTGCTGTCTTAGCTTCCATTGTCAGCAAGGTTCCATGCGGTCATCGAAAGACTTTGAGATTATGATTGGCAGGAGGCTATTCCTTTCAACATGTTAGACAGATTGCGTAGATAAGGCCTTCCTCTTGCTGTGCTGAAGGCTGTAACGATCCCACAAACAACCTCTACCCCTCACCTTGATAAGTTCACATTATAGATCTTAAAATAACTGACCTGTCTCACTCTTCCGAATGCGCATGGGTTTTCAGAGACTGACTTTCGGAAGAGATCATCTAAGCTGTTCATGTCAAGCAAAACCTGCACCTGTTTTCAGACTTGATCCAAGTCATTCAGCAACTGGGGATGGATCGCTGTTTGAACTTCCGAAGAGCGCTGGCTGAAGTTTCTACAAATGAGCATTTTAAAGCGATCACTTGAAAAACTGCTCGCCTTTTGCAAAGGATCAGAATGAATTGATGGGACTAAAGATTCGAATTGTTCAAGTCAAGGCAAGCTCTGAATGCCTGATGGCCCTAGGTAGAGGTCTCATCAGCTCCCACAACAGAAGTCGCTGGTCAATCGCACCAAAATAGACCTGGCGGCGTCCAAAATTGACCAACAATGACCAACTACATAGGTTCCGTTCAATGAAACGGGACAGGAAGCACTGGGTTGTGAGCCCAGGAATGTGGAGCAAGATCTTGAGTACAGAGGTGTTGGGTATGCTTGGATGGGATTGCCCTGCAGTGATCATAGATGGTCAGCCCGCAGGGAGCTACAACCAAGAGGTATAGCCCACTGGTCAAGAAGTCTCTGAACATATGCGAATATACTGTGGTAAAATCTGAGGCTTCCACAGTGTACCCAACATGAGCATGTTTTAGACTCATTATGTGTTGGAATGTGTTGGATGGGCCTCCAGTGCTAGAGATATCCTTGTTTTTTACCCTTTTTCGCGGCAAAGGAGGATTGAAAGGGAACCTAGCAGCACGGCAAGCCAAACAATTAGTTGGCAATACAATGCTTATCTGAAGCTGGTTATGTGGTTGAATCGAAGTACCATTCCCAAAAAGGTTGCAATCGAATTGCTTCATTCATCTTCATTATTGGGATGGTCACATGGTTGAAACCAGGAGCTATCATTCAAAGCTGCCGTCAGAAACACTGCAGCTTCTCTCTTTGCACATGTCCTGATGAAACCCTCAGTAACTTTGGTCCCAAATTCTTTGGCTGAAAGGGCACAGCCGGTCAAGGTGTAGTCTCGGCCCGACACAGACTAGGAAAGAACATGACACAGGGGCGGAGTCAGCGATATGTCTTGCCATTTTCACGTGTCCATCCTTGATGAAGTTCCAGCCAATGGCTTGTTTCATCACGCTTCATCCCACGTCCTGCTGCATTGCCAGCTGACTGTTGATGGGGTCCCAACTCCACTGTCCCATCAACGTTTGCTGCATGTCGATAGCATGTGTTGCAAACACTTGGCCATCCAAGGGTGTGCCATGGTCAGACATTTCGAGGATGGGTCCGATTAAACAGTCAACGGCACTTGCTTCATTATCCACTGGGCAATTCGTTGCTGTCTTAGCTTCCATTGTCAGCAAGGTTCCATGCGGTCATCGAAAGACTTTGAGATTATGATTGGCAGGAGGCTATTCCTTTCAACATGTTAGACAGATCGCGTAGATAAGGCCTTCCTCTTGCTGTGCTGAAGGCTGTAACGATCCCACAAACAACCTCTACCCCTCACCTTGATAAGTTCACATTATAGATCTTAAAATAACTGACCTGTCTCACTCTTCCGAATGCGTATGGGTTTTCAGAGACTGACTTTCGGAAGAGATCATCTAAGCTGTTCATGTCAAGCAAAACCTGCACCTGTCTTCAGACTTGATCCAAGTCATTCAGCAACTGGGGATGGATCGCTGTTTGAACTTCCGAAGAGCGCTGGCTGAAGTTTCTACAAATGAGCATTTTAAAGCGATCACTTGAAAAACTGCTCGCCTTTTGCAAAGGATCAGAATGAATTGATGGGACTAAAGATTCGAATTGTTCAAGTCAAGGCAAGCTCTGAATGCCTGATGGCCCTAGGTAGGGGTCTCATCAGCTCCCACCAAAATAGACCTGGCGGCGTTCAAAATTGCTGAATGCAATCTGCACCAGGTGGCTTTAACCGTTTCGGAATCACAGGAGACAACAATTCGCAACGACCAAAATTCCCAAAAGTTGGAGGCTTCATAAGCAACATTGTCACTTACCAACTACATAGGTTTTGTTCAATGGAGCGGGCCAGGAAGTGCTGGGTTGTTAGCACTGCACCTTCTAACTTCAGAATTAGTGGCTTCTTCCAGTGTGAAAACCACTATGGATGAACGGCTCGGTGTAATGACGCAAGGGATCCTTCCATGATCCAAAAGAAGGGATGGAAGCGTACAAGTCAGTCATTCATTGGCACCAAAAAATATGAGATTAAGTTAAATAACGAGTCGATACATTCATGCAACTTGTTCATGATTATTAACCCAACTGGTTCGGGGAATCCGGTCGACATCCCACATCGATCATGAAATGTGATCATATGGTTGTGGTGCTTTCATAATCGATCTGGTTATCATAACAGATGAACACCAACCACTATGTAACAACCAGAACCAACCACTGATGAACTGTAAACCACCGCAGTTTTTCATCAACTGCTCCCTGTAAGCCGATTTTTGCTCGGCGGTTCGGAAATCACACAATCAACTATGAAGCATACGGGTGGTATGGCCATCACCCAGTTGGTGGCATGTTGCAGGTTATTTAATGACTAGTGTACCATGTGTTAGACATTTGAGTTTAGCCAAGTATGGCGGTATCACAGAGTGATTGAGCGATTGGGATAACGGGGGTAGCATTGTAGCGCAGAACCGTTTATTCGCCCAGCACCGAGTCGCATCGTTTGAAACACGACAGGACGTCATAAGTGTTCTAGCATGCTCAATAAAGCTGAGATTCAACTCATCAGCTGGCTGAAAATGGGTGACTCCTCATTGAAGCCTACGCAGCCCGCTACGAAAACCTATGCCATGGCATTGCTATGCCAATGCCATGCCAGAATCAATAGCCAAAAATACTGAAGCCTATGAGCCCCATTTTCCTAGAGCTACCATTGGTGATACCCACGGATGAGGATGTATTCTGGGCAATTTTTAATAAATCTTAGGTCGTCACCTCGTCCTTAAATCTACATTCTGACGAGTTTACTGTCCTCGTTAAATGACTCTTTTGGATTTAATCCCTCGTCGGCGAAATTTCCAGGTCGTTCTGCTGCGCATTTAACTGTCGCCGCGCCTCTTTTTAGGCGGGTTCAACTCATCCAAAGAAGCAACAGTGTCAATGGCAAAAAAGCAAAAGCAATACCAGTGGCAATAATAGTAGTAATAAGACTCGTAATAATAGCAATGCTGATGATAGTCGTAATAGTAATAATAATAAGAAGCAAAATAATAATAATAATGATAATAGCAATAGTAGTAGCACTGGTAGTAATAGTAATAGTAGCAGTAGTAGTAGTAGCAGTAGTAGCAGTAGTAGTAGTAGTAGTAGTAGTAGTAATAGTAGTAATAACAATAATAGTAGTAAGAGTAGTAGTAATAGTAGTAGTATTAAAAATAATAATAATAGTAGCAGTAGTTGTAGCAGTCGTAATAATATTAGTAATAATAACAATAATAGTAGTAGTAGTAGTAGTAATAGTAGTAGTAGTAGTAGTAGTAGTAGTAATAATAGTAGTAGTAGTAGTAGTAGTAGCAATAGTACTAGTAATAACAATAATAGTAATAAGAGTAGTAGTAAAAATACAAGTAGTAGCAGTAAAAAAAAAAATAGTAGTAGTAGTAATAAAAGTAAAAGTAATAATAATAATAGCAATAATAGTAATAATAATAGTAATAATAGTAGTAGTAATAGTAGTAGTAGTAGTAGTAGTAGTAGTAGTAGTAGTAGTAGTAATAGTAGTAGTAGTAGTAGTAGTAATAGTAGTAGTAGTAATAGTAGTAGTAGTAATAGTAGTAGTAGTAGTAATAGTAGTAGTAGTAGTAGTAGTAGTAGTAGTAGTAGTAGTAGTAGTAATAGTAGTAGTAGTAATACTAGTAGTAATAGTAGTAGTAATAGTGGTAGTAATAATAATAGTAGTGATAGTATTACTACTACTATTACTACTACTACTACTACTATTACTACTACTATTAATATCAGTACTACTACTACTATTACTACTACTACTACTACTACTACGACTACTACTACTACTACTACTACTGCTATTACTACTACTACTATTACTACTACTATTACTATTATGATTATTATTACTATTACTACTACTATTACTACTAGTACTACTCCTATAAACACTACTACTACTACTACTACTATTATTACTACTACTATTATTATTACTACTACTACTACTACTACGTAATAATATTAATAATGATAATAATAGTAATGGTAGTAATACTAATAAAAAAAATAATAGTAGTAGTGACAATAATAGTAGTAGTAATATTAGTGATAGTAATAGAAATAATAAAAAAAATATTAGTAATAATAGTAATAATAGTAGCAATAGTAGTAGTAGTAATAATAGTAGTAGTAGTAATAATAATAGTAGTAGTAGTAATAATAGTAGTAGTAGTAGTAATAGTAGTAATAATAATAATAGTAAAAATATTAAAAATAGAAATAGCAATCGAAAAAAAATAGGAAAACT
The DNA here is from genome assembly GCA_009767595.1 of Symbiodinium kawagutii. Taxonomy (NCBI): domain Eukaryota; class Dinophyceae; order Suessiales; family Symbiodiniaceae; genus Symbiodinium; species Symbiodinium kawagutii. The sequence continues at coordinate 204,544 of VSDK01010590.1, read as the reverse complement.
TAGTAATAGTAGTAATAATAATAGTAATAGCAAAAAATAATAATACTAATAATAGTAGTAGTAGTAGTAGTAATAATAGTAGTAAAAACACAATAGTAGTAAGAGTAATAGTGATAGTAATAGCAGTAGTAGTAGTAGTAGTAGTAGTAGTAGTAGTAGTAATAATAGTAGTAGTAGTAGTAGTAGTAATAGTAGTAGTAGTAGTAGTAGTAGTACTAGTAGTAGTAGTAGTAGTAGTAGTAGTAGTAGTAGTAGTCGTAGTAGTAGTAGTAGTAGTAATAATAGTAGTAGTAGTAGTAGTAGTAGTAGTAATAGTAGTAGTAATAGTAGTAGTAGTAGTAATAATAATAGTAATAGTAGTAATAATAGTAGTAGTAGTAGTAGTAGTAGTAGTAGTAGTAATAGTAGTAGCAATAATAATAGTAATAAGAATAGTACTACCACGGAAATGAAAATAAAATTTTTCGGGACCAGCAAAATTTATTTACGCCACCGGAGAATTGGGGAAGTAAAAAAATTTTTTGGGAACCTGAATTTTTTTTTCCACGGAGAATTCTGTGACCATGTGCATGTGGCCAAATAAAACTTTGCAGCCTCTAAAAAGTTTGGCTCCGAAGCTAATTCACTATAAACACATCACTAGGATCTACCTCGTCGAAACCGAATTTAATTAAATCACATCGTTAAATCAAAAAGGGTACCTCGTCACCTCGTCTGACCTCGCTATAAATTGTGCAGAGTATTGACTTTCAATGATTGGATACCCATGGCATCGCATGGCTGAAGCTATTGTCTTTGCCAATCAACCGTTCATGGCCCTTGTGCATCGATCATGGACATCAGCAACTCGTTAACCATGTTAACCATTAATGATTCTCCATGGGTCACTTGTGAAACCGTTCATGAACAAGCTATTCTTGACATAGGGGCCAGAATATGGTGCTACCCTGACCCATCCCGAATTATCGTTAATAATAGGGTTGTGGCCGTACGGCGTACGCCGTTAGGCCTTCGTCAACAACCACACTGGGCGCTGGCTGTCCTTTTCTAGCCTGCAAAAAATCACCGTCGCACCACTTTATGAATCATCAGCCATTATTTGTTGATGATTCTCGACCCTTTTGAACCATTACTCATTAACAATTATCTGCCGAAACCAAATAACTGACTTATTTACTATCATCCAGCATTATTCATCAGTACTTGTGAACCATCATCAATCATCACGAACTGTAAGCCATCATACAACTCTTAAGAACCCCCCCCACAAGTCAAATGACTCATGCAGCTGCCAAGGGGATCCTCAATTATACCCATATATACGTATACGTTAGCATCACTCAGGCTATACGTATATGTTGGTGTCCCATGGGAAGTTTATTCACCATTACTAACCATTTCTAGCCATTGTTGATCATAATTATGAGCCACAATCAAGCATAATTCTGAACCATTCGTGGTTAACCGGTTGTAATACTAATGGTTACCATTAGTGGTTCTTTAACCATTAATGGTTTATAATACTTAGTTTCTTGTTGTTCCGCTTCGCCAGCCTTGTTCAACCCTGGAGGAAGACGGCTTGGAATCACCTGACCTTGGGAGCTCTTCCATCCGCCCACTGATCCAACCTGACCCCAACGGCCCTGCCTAGGCACCGGGACCCTGGAGGCATAGCCATGCCCAAACGCTTGATACACACCAGTGCCAGCAAAGGGTCCAGACCTGGGCAACCACCCTTCGCCATTGATCAACATTCGCAGTTGATTGATGAGTGGTTAGGCTTATATCATGGTTAATGCTAAGTGTTTGATCAACATTGATGGTTGATAACTGTTGATAATTGTTGATAACTTATGTCATGAAGTGTTTGATCAACATTAATGGTTGATAATTGTCAATAATTCTTAATCATGATTAATATGTTCGCGGCAACCTGGACGTTGCTCCGCGCTTGCAACGTGTGGGGCGCACGACCAGCAAAGTACATACACGTATGCGGATATACGGGAGATTTGATATGTTCAGTCGTGCATGCAGAGGCCAGAGGGGGGGGGAGATTTGATACGTTCAGTAGTGCATGCAGAGGCCAGAGGGCGTGGGAGATTTGATATGTTCAGTCGCGCATGCAGAGGCCAGAGGGGGTGGGAGATTTGATATGTTCAGTCGTGCATGCAGAGGCCAGAGGGGGGGGGAGATTTGATACGTTCAGTAGTGCATGCAGAGGCCAGAGGGCGTGGGAGATTTGATATGTTCAGTCGCGCATGCAGAGGCCAGAGGGGGTGGGAGATTTGATATGTTCAGTCGTGCATGCAGAGGCCAGAGGGGGGGGGAGATTTGATACGTTCAGTAGTGCATGCAGAGGCCAGAGGGCGTGGGAGATTTGATATGTTCAGTCGCGCATGCAGAGGCCAGAGGGGGTGGGAGATTTGATATGTTCAGTCGTCCAATGCAAAGGCCAGAGGGGGTCTTTAGGGTCGCAACTCACCGGGGGCTCCAGGGTCGCAACTGACCCAACTTTAGTGTCGCAACTGACCCGGGTTGCAAGTTAAACTTGGCAGCAGCAGCCTTCCATGGCTTCAAGTCCTGAGCACTGAGTCCTGTTTGACTCCAGAACCAGAGGTACTCCACTGCGTGGACTTGGGCCATCGGTGCTCTGGCTGTCGTAGGATGATATACCCCCTGTCAGGTGTGGAGCAACGTCGGGGTTGGAGCGAATATGTTTAATAACCTGCTTATAATGGTTAAGCAATGCGGTTTACTGATCGATTGATGATCATTTGATGATCGATTGAGGGTCGATTGATGATCGATTGATGATCCTCAGGATCTTTGATCTCTTCACAGTTTCTTCACAGTCGATTCTTGATCATGCCTGTTCATGATCCTAAGGTTATCATTGACTATTGATGATTGATGCTTGATGATGGCTAATGATTAAAAGGTTGGCTAGTAGTCACTGACTTTTACTACCACAATATAGTCACAGTTGATTGATAGTGCTCAGTAATTAATTGACACTGTTGATTACCAACTATTGACTAATTGTAGTTAGGTGTATATTGATAATATTGGTCTTAACCAAGACTCAGAAATGATTCAATGATCAATATTTCATCATTGATTGTCTTGGTTGCTAGCTAGTAGCATTGACTAGTAGTAGGAAGCGTTACGGCTTTAGTTCATAACAATATTGGCCACAATTTGTTGGTGGCTGAGTGGGCACTGACTCATAATGGTTGCTTAATTTGCAGTAACACCACTAGTGGTTGATGGATGTCGGTGGTGTTGTGTTGCTCAATGCTAGCAGGTTGTTACATATTTTTACAGGTTACTGGAAAAGAATTAAAACACAAGTGGTTCACACGTCCTTGAACAACAGTGATCATTCAGAACATTAGTTTTGTTGACCAGCACAATGCTGATTGCTGCAGGCATTAAAAAATGATGCGACAATGAATGCACTACTTTGATTAACCACGTCTTCAGAACCGCCATGATTCACAGTACCACCATTATCAACCAGTATCGATCAATTGTAGGCAGTAATCGCCGAAAACTTCAAGTGTAAGGAACAGCAACGGACAACGACAACAACAGCAACAGCAAACCAACAAGCACAACAAGAACAACAAGAAGAAGAAGAACAACAACAACAATGACAAGAACAAGAACAAGAACAACTAACAACAAAGGCGACAACAACGACAGCTGCAACCCCACGGCTACAGGCACTCTCAATACCACCAACTACGCTACCAGCAACGACACCATCAGCAGCTGGGCAGTGCGGCACCACTAAACCCAGCCATGAAACCATGTGCGAACAGCGCCACCCTCGCGGAGTCTGCCACCAGGGCCATGTCCCACACCTGCAGAACTCGCAGCGAAATGGTTGCTGCGATTCATGCGACCATTGCTGTCGGGCAAGGCTAGTGGTGGTTATTGGAGCGATGTTAAACCCAAGGTTATGCTCATAATGGTCATTGTAGACTAGATGCCATTAGCCACGCTATCGTTCAATTGATGGTGATTCCTGTTGCACTATCATGCCCAAAAATGATGAATCGCAAGTGAAATTTATGCTACATCATGCGGGGAGTGCTACCTTGATGATGACCGGTGATGACAAACAATGCCAACTTGCCAACCACCTGGAAATACCGGCAGCACGTGCGCAGGGTATAACAGGGTTATTATCTTATGACAAGGGTAATCAAATATGCCACCCTCACAAAACTATGTATATGTAGACTGAGTATTTCAATTAGGGGACTTCAATGGTGGCATTATGGGCCACCTGTTTTAGGTGAGGTTTCCAGCACGTCCCCACCGCGTTGACAACGCGCATCACGAGACATGGATCATGCGGGCACTGGAAAGTATTGGCACCACGAAAAGATCCATCCCCGAAGAAACGGCATAGCACAAGAGCTGGCCATTCTACGACTTGGAATAGGATGTGTTCTACTGATTAGTTCACCAGCTGGCTCAAGTTGGCAGAAAATTGCAACCTTAGCTTTGGAAAATGTCTCTGCAAGACATGGGCCTTGTGACTATGAGGGCACCAACTGCGAAATATTTGCAAAGCAACTGGTGGATCCGAACTGGTCCTTGAACCTCCAAAAAATGGTTCATAGCCCACTGGACGCAAATCTCCCTATCAATCCAACAAGTGGCACAACATTGTATGCCCCAGAAATCACGTAATGTACGGTAGCAGAAGCATCCAACACCAACCCCTATAGCCGCAGGTCCTACACTTCTGGAAACGAAGCATCAAACATCAGAAGGCAATGGCTATGCATGTGAATGAGAAGGGAATAACAATGAGAAGGTGAGAAACATTGTCAGTATGTCACCCGCTTCTCATTATTCGTCATGGTTTCTGTGTAGTCATCATTATGTGGCCTACGAAACCTGTGATCCCAGCCGCGCACCACACCTTCTGTCCAGCGCTACCCCCAGCCATGGAATGGTCAGCTGAGGTTGTTGAGGTTGAGTGGCTGTGGTGACAAAAGCGGCATGAAAGAAAGGGTATCTGTGAACCATTGTTGAGTATGATTAAGCAACACTGATTATATGATTATATAAATAAACATAAGAACCCATGATCATATATAACTATGATTGTTGAACAATATGATTAAGCAAGAGCGACTAACCACAATAGTATTTGACTACATCCAACCATTACGTCCTGGCTAACCCTGGACGGTTGGGCAGTTTTTGGATGCTTCGGTTTCACTCAATTGAGAGACGAGCCATTAGTAATAATTGCCACTAAATCAAATGAATGGTTGGTTGTTAGTCATTTGAAATTCACTGCTAGCGGTTAGTTGACAATCACTTGCAGCGAGCAAGTTGCGGAATTTCAAAGTTATTTCTAAGCTGGCGGTTGATAATTCTTGGTTGGAAGTTAGGATAGCTCTGACAAATAGCTTATCCGTTGTGCCTACGAGGTTATTTGGTCGTGGAAGTTTCGAGCCCGGGGCTGCCACGCGTGCGGGTCGTTCTTGGCTCCAGCTGCAGGGGCAACGTCAAAACAGGGGGATGTATCAATCACCCTCCTCGGATTCTACAGGACGGCTCGAAATCGTTGGTCGATTTTCACAGATTCATTGACTTCCGTAAGTTCACTTAAGAATTCAATGGAAACTGTTCACTTCAGTCTTTCTGGTCACCGATTCATCAACGGCACTTCCCAAGGACTTCAGTGAAGACTTTCCAGAAAAACATGACAAACTCAAGGCTCAACCAAGCACCCTTTTCGCCGCTGCGGAGATTGACATATCCAGGTCAGGTCTTGCCCATGAACATTCCCCATCTTCAGTCCAGGGCATCCTGCGCCGGAGAAATTGCGTCATGTTTCTGTCTCCAGTCATGCATTTTTGTGTGGTGTTTCATGGGATGCCTTCCAGTACATGCTGGCAATGGAAATCCTCCCGTTTTTTTGGTTTCCCATGGCTTCCCATGGTTTCGCTGTAAAAGACAGTGATGATCCATTTCCAGATTCAAAGGATAATAGGTATCCTCCTCAAGCTTCTTCCGCTGCAAAAAAGAAGTAATTTGAGGTTCACGCCTAGAATTACTAGTTTTCACTTCGGAGCACGCAAACGCCTAAAACGCCTCTTATTCAATGGGTGTTTGTCCTTCTGGCCCAGCCTCAGCAATTTTCCCTTAATTCACCTTTGTTGCCCACACCGCGGCACGCATGTGCGTTTTGAGGGGAACATTGTGTGTTGAGCGCATCAAGCACCACGGGGTCTTGATGACTGCCAAAAAAATTGAAGCATCGGCTAGGTTTTAGTTAAAGTTGCAGTTGCAACGTGCTCCAGCGCAGCTCCTTCGGTAAAACACGCAAAGAGCGCAGCAGACTACTTGGAGTTCAGCATAGCAGACTGAGAAATTGTGGTTTTGATGAAATGGGGTGGAGGGACTTGATTGTTTCATTTTTCTGCGACCAAAACGCCCCGCAAAACGCCCGCAAAAACCCCGCAAACGCCCGCAAAACCCTGCAAACGCCTGCAAATCCTGATTTCTGGTAGTTTAGGGTAATTGGGGTTGCTTTTGAATTTGATAGTGCTTTTGACACACCCTTGTTTTCCTCGATTGGTCGACAATAAGTCCTGCGCTGGGGCACGGATGAAACTGTGTGCCTCCAAGGAAAGGTCATGTGGACGAAAGATTTTCAGGCTTTGAGAGAGATCGGAAACCTCCGAAACAAATAACGCAATAAATGCTATGCTGATAGTTTCCCCTCAAACATGGGCATCAGCACGTGCCTGGGTCACATTCTGAGGTTTAAATTGTCCAGGGAAAATCACGACCAGTTTTTGCCAAAACCGACTTCTTTTCAATTTGTCACGTCAAAACGCCTGATTTATTTGCAAAACGCCTGATTACCCTAAACGCCTACTTTTTTCCATGCACTGGAAGATCCAGGCTCATTGATTGCCCATGTTGATTGCGTATCAATATGATTTCGCTTCATATTCTCTTTGCTGAACAGCCGACCTGCAATCACACGCATAGGCAATGCAATGCGCGTAATTTTTCAAGACGGCGTCTTTGACATGATGACATCTGAAAACGGCGGACAACCGGCCGCGCTTTGGGTCTAGTGAAGTTTCCGACTGGAGACATGTTTCAACAAGAGACTTTTCAAATCTCTGACCTATACAGTGCTGATCGAATAAGTTGCTGGTTGGTGCCTCAAAGATTTAAGCCATCCCAAAAATATGTCTGTCAATCAACCAACCATCCAAAATATCGGGTAAAATAGAAAATGCAGAAAACCATCAACCATCTTAAACACATTTATAACAGCTTTGCACCGCTGAATGATGAATGCATGTTGATGGACAAATTCCTGCAACATAACGGTGGAGCTCAACGCCACGGGAGGAACCATGCATGAATTCTTCCCAATAACAAGCAGTTGATTCAGTCACCAGCATGGATGATGGTCTCTGGTAGCTCTCGGTTTTGCAGTTTCTTGTTACTTATGATTGATCATGGACCATCGTAGGTATTCTGTTCCCCATTATATACGGATTTTCATGATTCGTTGTGGAATCAATCATGTGCCGTCATCGGTATCAATATCAGTTGATGCTGGTTCCCCTGGTTCCCAATGCGGTGCTCCCCCAGCCACATTGACCTCAAAATTACTCTTTTCTCATCCACCTACACCCCCTGCAACCCGTTGAGCAAATCTACGTGTTTCTACTGGTTTTGAGTGATTTCTTCCTTAAATTGTTTTCGTACATTTTGGGAAACAAACAGGCAAGCTACCAGTACTTGCTGATATATAGTCAACATAGTTTACCAGCAAGTATAATGGTTGACAATTATCATTAGTACTTAAATGACCATATCAAATATCATAAGACGGACACATTACATGATATTTATTGATATTTGATTGAAACTTACTACTAAAATCTACTCAAATCATTCCACAATGTCCGTATCACATATTCAAGGTTTATCCAATATGACACTTGTTTTTTCCTACGGACCAAAAACATAGCACGTCTGGTAGGTTCTTGGAGATTATACCCTGTAATCTGTAGAACCGACCTTGACAGTCTCCCTGGCTATTGCTGACGCCACGTGCTTACCTCGCAGCCCGGCGGTCCAGAGGGTTCCCAGCGCCGCAAAGTGTGGTAGCACCTCCCGTGAAGGTCAGAACTCGCCACAGTCGTGGGAAGCGAAGCGTGGTTGCCATGATGAAGTTCGGACACAGAAGCCTCATCGTTCACCATACTTTCAACACTCAACGATTGCGCGTGATCTACAAAGAGGTCCAAAATGTCATCTTCTTGCCAGTAAAGGTCAACACTTCATCATGAGGCTTTTCCAAGCTGTGTGAACCAGGCGCGGCCCGGTAGTAGCAACAGCAGTTGTCAACAGGTCACCCCATTGGTCAGCGGTGAAGAACTCACAGCGTGATTTTGGGCACCAAAACGACAGCCTGCGGCTACGACGCACATGAACGGCGAATCAGTTTGCCCGGCAAAACCAACTGCGGTCAGGTCTGCTCACTTCGGAACTGCAGAGTTAAGCTGCCGATCTTTTCACCTGCTCTTTATTGCGCTTGTGTTCCTGCTTCGAGTGGCAACATTGCAAGTTCAACAAAGTGGTCTCACCTGTGAAGAAAGTTCGTTGATGGACGAGCAAAGATAGATCCACCAAAAAGGTTCATGGGATTATGGGTGGCATGGAAACACATGGTGGAATTCGTCTATTTGTAAGGACAGCCCTACGAGGGTCACCCTGACGGATCTGCGCTCCTCGAAACAATCAATGACCATGGCTGTTGGCTGTCTCCAGTGGTTAAATTGAGAAGCATCTTAGATCTCCAGTGGTAGATGGATGATTTCTCACTTCACCATTGCTTCCAGCCACATTGGCAGCAGCGTCACGTTCCAGTCAAATGTTGATTGTCGTCGTCAATCTGGAGGCTCGCCATCCTCGCCTGCTTCACTGGTTCCATACCATCACAGTTGGCACGCTCGATGTCACTGCCACTGGTGCCGACGAAGGAGGCCCACAACAGAGCAGTGAATCAGTGAAGGACGCTGTGTTCCAATTCTCAAGTTATTGTTGTTGGCTGACCTCCATCAATGATGGTGCTAACCCATCAAAGCTTACAACCTCTTCAGCAAAGAGGTTCTCCTAGGAATCCCAGGTGCTAAGCCAACATGAAAGCTTAGGCACCATCATTGAAAGTTAGGCATTAACGATCGCACCTGATGTCCCTGAGGATTGTTGGACTTTGGATGGGTGTGTCAGCCGCAAAACCAAACCCTTGCACACCTGAGCCGTGTTCTTTTCGGATGGCTCAGAAGTGACGCCAACGCGAAATGTCTATGCTGCGCCTACGCGACGTCGTTTGACTAGGGGTAGGTGTCAGAAGGTTGCCTACGCGGGGCATGCACAAGACCAATCGAAGCTCCTTTTGTGCAGAAAATGCCGTCACGTTGCCTACGCGAGATGCCTATGCGACTTAGGGAAGTGTGTAATATCAGAAAAATCTTCTCATGAAAGAAATATCCGAGTCATCATGGGACTACTTTAGTAGCACTGATGCTTCACAGAATGATGGGATGGCTTTAAAAAACCGGAGCAACCCACCCTGATGGCACATGTCTTCCTACCTGCTCACCTCAAGAATGCACAGTGGCTGAACGGGACCGTGCAGCTTGGTGTGAACATCTCAAGCGCAGCCGTGAATCATTAGCACAAACCCCAGGAACATCCTTTGCCATGCCACAAAGTTGATCCCTAGTCAAAAAGAATTCAAGCAGCCTACAGGGCTTGCAGCTTACTGAATTGCAATGAGTTGCCGATGTGGTGAGCTGCTTTCTTCTTCCAGAAAACACACTTCTGTGGATCCAAGCAACACTTTTGTGGGCCGCAACAGTGTTTGGGTGTGCTGCTTGATGCAAAGCAGCAGTGAATCGGTGAAGGATGCTGTGCTCCATGTTTCAAGTTGTTATCGATGATTAAGCCCCCATCAATGTAGTGCTAACCCACTACCTAAACATTGCACAATTGCTGGATGGGACTGTGAAGGTTGATCGTAGCATCTCCAGCGTAGCTGTGAATCAACAGCACAAACCCTAGGAGCATCCTTTGCCACGCCACAAAGTTGATGCCTAGTCAAAAAGAATTCAAGCAGCCTGCAGGGCTTGCAGCTTACTGAATTGCAAGGAGTTACGGATGTGGTGAGCTGCAGTGAACTGCTTACACCCAGGAAACACACTGCTGCAGATTCAAGTAACACTTTCGTGAGCCGCAACAGTTCACCTGTTGGGGTGTGCTGCTTGCTGCAAAGCAGCAGTGAATCGGTGAAGGATGCTGTGCTCCATGTTTCAAGTTGTTGTCGATGACTAATCCCCATCAAATCCATCAATGTAGTGCTCACCCACTACTGAAAGATTGCACAATGGCTGGAGGGGACCAGGAATGTTGATGGTAGCATCTCAAGCGCAGCCGGGAATCAACAGCACAAACCCCAGCCAGGAGCATCCTTTGCCACGCCAGAAACTTGATGCCAAGTCAAAAAGAATTCAAGCAGCCTGCAGGGCTGCAGCTTACTGAATTGCAATGAGTTGCCGATGTGGCGAGCTGCAGTGTGAACTGCTTACACCCAGAAAACACACTTCTGCAGATCGAAGTGACACTTTTGTGGGCCGCAACAGTTCACCTGTTGGGGTGTGCTGCTCGATGCAAAGCAGCAGTGAATCGGTGAAGGGTGCTGTGCTCCATTTTTCAAATCATAGTTGATGATTAAACCCCCCATTGCTTGCGATAACTGTAATCCATCACCTAAAGATTGCACAGTGGCTGAACGGGACCGGGCAGCTTGGTGTAAACATCTCAAGCGCAGCCGTGAATCATTAGCACAAACCCTAGAAGCATCCTTTGCCATGCCACAAAGTTGATGCCTAGTCAAAAAGAATTCAAGCAGCCTGCAGGGCTGCAGCTTACTGAATTGCAATAAGTTGCCGATGTGGTGAGCTGCAGTGAACTGCTTACACCAAGGAAACACACTTCTGCAGATTCAAGTAACACTTTCGTGAGCCGCAACAGTTCACCTGTTGGGGTGTGCTGCTTGCTGCAAAGCAGCAGTGAATCGGTGAAGGATGCTGTGCTCCATGTTTCAAGTTCTTGTCGATGACTAGTCCCCATCAAATCCATCAATGTAGTGCTCACCCACTACTGAAAGATTGCACAATGGCTGGAGGGGACCAGGAATGTTGATGGTAGCATCTCAAGCGCAGCCGGGAATCAACAGCACAAACCCCAGCCAGGAGCATCCTTTGCCACGCCAGAAACTTGATGCCTAGTCAGAAAGAAGTCAAGCAGCCTGCAGCGATTGCAGCTTACTGAGTTGCAATGAGTTGCAAATGTGGAGAGCTGCTTTCTGCATCCGGAAAACACACTTCTGCGGATCCAAGTAACACTTTTGTGGGCTGCAACGGTTCATCTGCTGGGGTGTGCTACTCAACGCAAAGCAGAAGTGAATCAGGGAGGATGCTGTGTTCGTGTTCCATTTTTCAAATTATAGTCGATGACTGATGCCCATCAAAGCAGGGGCTAACCCATCAAAGCTTACAACCTCTTGAATAAGGAGGCTACTGTAGCCCGTGTTCTAAGTTGTCATAAAGGCTTAGGCGTCATTGTTCAAAGTTAGTCATGGACGATCCCACCCAATGTCCCTAAGGATTGTTGGACCGTGGATGGGTGTATCAGCCACATTCAGCCACAAGACTGGTTCCTTGCACACATCAAGATTGCACAATGGCTGAATGCGACCGACAGCTTGATGGAAGCATTTCAAGCGCATCCGTGAATCAACAGCACAAACCCCGCGAGCATCCTTTGCAACGCCAGAAACTTGATGCCAAGTCAAAAAGAATTCAAGCAGCCTGCAGGGCTGCAGCTTACTGAATTGCAACAAGTTGCCGATGTGGTGGGCTGCTTTCTTCATCCAGAAAGCACACTTCTGTGGATCCAAGTCCTGTTGGGGTCCGCTGCTTGATGCAAAGCAGCAGTGAACCGGTGAAGGATGCTGTGCTCTATTTTTAATTTTTCAAATCATTGTCGATGATTAAACCCCAATCATTGATGGCCTTAACCGTAACCAATCACCTAAAAATTGCACAATGGCTGGATAGGACTGAAAAGGTTGATGGTAGCATGTAGCATCTCAAGCGCATCCGTGAATCAACAGCACAAACCCCACGAGCATCATTTGCCACGCCACAAAGTTGATGCCTAGTCAAAAAGAATTCAAGCAGCCTGCAGGGCTGCAGCTTACTGAATTGCAATGAGTTGCCGATGTGGTGAGCTGCAGTGAACTGCTTACACCCAGGAAACACACTTCTGCAGATTCAAGTAACACTTTCGTGAGCCGCAACAGTTCACCTGTTGGGGTGTGCTGCTTGCTGCAAAGCAGCAGTGAATCGGTGAAGGATGCTGTGCTCCATGTTTCAAGTTGTTGTCGATGACTAGTCCCCATCATTATTGATGGCGATAACGGTAACCCATCACCTACAGATTGCACAATGGCTGAGCAGGACTGGGCAGCTTGGTGGAAACATCTCAAGCGCAGCTGTGAATCATTGGCACAAACCCCACGAGCATCCTTTGCCACGCCAGAAACTTGGGCTACTGAATTGCAATGAGTTGCACATGTGGTGAGCTGCAGCGTAATCAACCAGAAAACACACTTCTGCGGATCCAAGTAACACTTTTGTGGGCCGCAACAGTTCACCTGTTGGGGTGTGCTGCTTGCTGCAAAGCAGCAGTGAATCGGTGAAGGATGCTGTGCTCCATTTTTCAAATCATTGTTGATGATTAAACCCCCATCACTATTGATGGCGCTAACCGTAACCCATCACCTAAAGATTGCACAATGGCTCGATGGGACTGGGAAGTTGGATGGGAGCATCTGAAGCCAGCCGTGAATCAGCAGCAGAAAACCCATGAGCATACTTTGCCACGCCAGAAACTTGATGCCTAGTCAACAAGAACTCAAGCAGCCTGCAGGGCTTGCAGCTTCTCCTACACTTATCTCAGCTAAAGATAGCTAAAGTACAACGATGTAACGGCAAATCTGGGCACTCTGCAGACATGTCACTGCTGCTTTGGTAAAGATCCATAAATCTGCACAAGGAGCGGATAGTGGTGGCACTCCGCTTCGGAAACGTCCTCACGTGGGAGTGTTCCATTTAGCCACTCGAGAGTTTGTTGGGACAGCACAAGCTTCCACGATGTTGCCGTGGAGCCAACTTGTCGCAGGCATCACTCCATCACTAAAAGCTGCCACGCAGTTTCTCTCTTTGCTGATGGCCTGATGAAACATCCCTCCATCAGTGACTTTGATCCCAAATCCTAAAAAAGACACAGCTCCCCTTGACGGTGCTTTTCCAGCCTGGCAGGGCCTAGGAAAGAACACGACCCAGGGGCGGAGTCAGCGATATGTCTTGCCATTTTGATGCCATTTTGCGTGTCATTGATGGAAGTACAGTGACATCTGCTGTCCCAACTCCGCGGTCCCATCAACGTTTGCAGATACAAAATGGCATATGTTGCAGTCACTTGGCCATCCAACGCTGTGCCGCGGTCAAACATTTCCAGGATTGCTTCAGGATCCACGCGGAAAATTCGTTGCTGTCTTAGCTTCCATTGTCAGCAACATTCCATGCGGTCAGCGAAAGACTTTGAGATTGTGATTCGCGGGGTGCTATTCCTGTCAACGTGTTGGAAAGACCTCTGGTGTAGATAAGGACTTCCTCTTGTCACATTCAAGGCTGCAACGATCTGACAAGCAACCATTGCCCCTCACCCTGATGACTTATCATTATAAATCTTACAACAACTGACATGTCTTAGAGAGATTCGTTGGTTTTCAGAAACAACGTACACGAAGAAATCATCTAAGCTGTTTATGTCGAGTGAAACCAATCAGGTGGCGTCGCTGGATGCAGCTGGTGGCTGGTGGGTCTGATCTGCACCAGTCTTCAGACTTGATCCAAGTCATTCAGCAGCCGGGGAAGGATCGCCGACTGAACTTCCAAAGAGCCATGGCTGAGGTTTCTACAAAAGTAGCCTACGCCTACGCATTTCAAAGCGAGAACTTACACACCTTGTGATCTTTTCCATTGTCAGAATTAGTTGCTGGAGCTAAATGTTCAGATTCTTCAAGTCCCTACTTGAGTCTCCACCCAAGTTATTTAACGCCCGCAGAATTGGTTGATGGGCAGAAGTCACTCTGATGCCACCGGCTGTCGCTAGCGCAAGCGCAAGCGTTCCGTGCCGAGGATTTTCGACGCAGATCTGGTGACTAAGTTCAACTTGCTGATGAAAGGAAAACATATTCCAAGCAGCGCCGATGCTGAGAGCAAAGCTGCATCAGCACTACGTGGCGAAAGGTGTCAATGATTCTTCCAACTCAAAACGTGTTGCGACTACCCTGCGCGGGCATTGTGTTGGCACAGACAATTTAGGCCATTGTCAACTTCACAGCTGTCGAATCTGCTGGGCAGGCAAACATTCCAACCGACACTAAAGTGTGTGGCACAGCTCCTTTAGCAACTGCTCTGGTATGGTTCAAGATATCTCCGCGTCCTCAGATCTTATTATTGTATAGCTGGGACATGGGTGGGACATATCCTTTTTTAAAGGGTCAGAATGAATTGATGGGACTACATATTCAAATTCTTTGAGTCAAGGCAAACTCTGAATGCCTGATGGCCCAAGGTAAGGATCTCATCAGCTCCCACAATAGAAGTCGCTGGTCAATCGCACCCAAGTAGACCTGGCTGCGTTCAAAACTTTTGAATGCAAATCTGCACCAGGTGGTTGTCATCCTTTCGGAATCATAGGATACAACAATCCGCAATGACCAAGATTCCAATAAGTTGGAGGCTTCATAACCAACATTGACATTGACCAACTATACATAGGTTCTGTTCAATGAAGTGGGGCAGCAAGCGCTGGCTTGTTAGCACTGCACCTTCCCAACCTCACAACTAGTGGCTTCTTTTAGTGTGCAAACCACCATGGATGAACGTCTCGGTGCAATGACGCAAGGGATCCTTTTATGATCCAAAAGAAGGGATGGAATCGTACAAGTCATCAGAGGCACCAAATAGTACAGGATTAAGCTAGATAGTCAGTCGATACCGATACAACATGTTCATGATTATTGACCCAACTGGTTCGGGGAATCCGGTCGACATCCCACATCGATCATGAAACATGATTATCTGGTTGCGCTGGTCTCACGATCGATCTGGTCATCATAACCGATGAACACCAACGACCATGTAACAACCACAGCCAACCACCGATGAACTAGGAACCACCAAAGTTTTTCATCAATTGCTCCCTGTAAGCTGATTTTTTGGTCGTCGGTGAGGAAACCACACAACCAACCATGAGGCATACTGGTCGTATGTCGATCACCCATTTGGTGGTATGTTACAGATTAATTAGTGATTGGTATACTACGTGTTTATCATTTGAGTTTAGCCAAGTATTGCGGTATCACCAGTGAGCGATTGCGCTAACGGGGGTAGCACGGAGTTGCGACCGTTTTGTTCGCCCAGCACCGAGTCGCATTGTTTGAAATACATTGAAATACGACGTCGGTTTGAAATTCGACGTCGGACGTCGTACATGTTTCGACTCATTAGCTGGGATGGAAACAGCTGACTTCCCATTGAAACCTACGCAGCACGCTACGCAGCATGCTATGAATAACGATGCCATGGGATGCTTTGCCATGCCAGAATCAGTAGCCAAAAATACTGCAGCCTATGAGACCCATTTTCCTAGAGCTGCCTTTGGTGATACCCACGGCTAAGCATGTATTGATTTTCAATGATGGGATACTCATGATCATGGCATCTCACGGCTAAAGTTCCAGTTGATTGCCTTTGTTCATCAACTGTTCATGGCCCTTGTTAATTGATCACATCAGCTACTCGTCAACCATGTCAACCATTGATGATTGTGACCCATGGGTCACTTGTGAAACCGTTCATGAACAAACTATTCTTGACATAGAGGTCGGACAATCGTGCTACCCTGACAAATCCCTAATTCTCTTTCATAGGGTGGTGGTCGTACGGCGTTCAGGGCCTTTGTTAACAACCGCACAGTGCTTCCTGAGGGCTGCCCTTTACTGGCCTGCTTGAAGCCACCATCGTACCCCTGTATCAACCCAGCCATGTTTCGATTCTCGACCATTTTGAATCACTACTCATTCGCAACTACCAAGACCAACAACTCGACCCATTTGTTGTCATCCAGCACTATTCATCAGCACTTGTAAAGCATGATCGATTATCACCAACCGTCAATCATCCTACAACTCTTGCGAACCGCCCCAGAAGTCACGTGACTCATGCCACTGCCTGGACTCACAGATCCTCAGCCAGCTCATCCGAATCGCCTGGTGGCCACGGCAACAAGAAGCTCTCGTTTTTTGATGGGAAAAAAGGGACACCAATGGGTTTGGGATTTGGTTCTGCGTCAATTTTAGCCATCCAAAAAGGCAGGTGAACATCAAAATAGCTTGACTAGTTTGATCATTTATGGGATGCCCGCCAGGGGCACGGGACATTGATCCACAGCCACTTGACGACCCTGAGCCATAGAAAATACATTTGCTCAGTGAGAAACAGCTGTCATGAAATGTGGCAGCTGGTGTGGGGCTAACCTCATAATCTATAGATGCATACACCCATGCCGAGGATGGCTATTTGAAACAGTCAGACACGACGAAGGCATCAACCCTTGTACGTAAGTTGGTTTCCAACTTGGCGAAGCGCTGATCTCCAACGCGAATTGCTGGCCGCTTGAAGGTGGATGGTGAAAACCAATCACTGGATGAACCAGGGAACACTGCACTTGGAATCACCGGAACATAAATCACTAGTTAATCATCAGTATGATAAATCCATTAATCCATTATTATTGTTATTAGTCAATAATCAATGGATGATGGTTAATCAATGTTAATCATTCATCCAACAAACCCTGGAAGTTCTACCCATTCTCCCATCGACCCGGCAGAACGCCCTTCACTGCCACGGTGCCCCTGCCTAGACAGCCACGATACCGGGACTGGTCACGGCCCCCCCCAGCCGCTGGACACACAGCAGTGCCAATAGGTGCAGGCCTTGAATCGTGGGATATCGGGGGCCTGACCACCCAACCTGCGGTTGATCAAAGTTCACTACATTAAGTTGGGTTAATAATGGTGCTTAATGGTCAATAACTAGCAATAATGTGGATAATGATGATAATGCTTAATTAATAATGGTTAATAATGTCATTGAACTGGTCAATGCTGGTTGGACACTTGTCAGTAGATGCACCCTCTGCTAGGCGAAGGATGGTTGATAATGGTTAATTGTGTTTAACATATGGCTAATAATACGCACAGACGCCGTGGTTTGCCCTCTGGGCAAACCACGGCTGTTCCTATCAATTGAACATTGCTCAAAGAATCAGTGAGAAACACTGGCTATACGCAGTGATTTAGGGTTTTAGGGTTTAGGTTTTAGGGTTTTAGGGTTTAGGGTTTAGGGTTTTTTGTTTAGGGTTTATGGTTTTAGGGTTTAGGGCTTCTTGATTCTCAGAGTTTCAAAACAACGGGCCTGCGCAGGGTTTTGAACAGTTGACAAGACTTTTTCTTCTGGGCAGGTCTTGTGCATCCGGGCAAAGCATGGAGTCTTGCCGTAATAATAGCTAATGCCCAACAAACTTATGGCTGAACAACTAGTAACTCGTAGAAACTATGGTTTCCCAAGCTTGGCGACCAGCTGGACATCTTGGATTATAATGGATCAAGAATGCTATGGGTTGAGTTGATCCAAGTTGATCCGAGTTGATCCAAATTGATCTAAGTTGACCACCATTCTTCTTAAACCACGATCAACTTTATCATGTTCGCCAACTGATGATCAATAATTGTTCCAATAATGCTAGTGGTGATCAACAAATGATAGTGGTTGCTTGTGGTTGCTTCATGGTGAGAAATTCATAGGCATCTATAGCCCAGGGCGGTCAATTGTCAACGATTCATAGTTGGCTAATTTCGTTGTGGTTGATGAATGTTGGTTAGTCAATGATTGTTGATCAATCGCTATCCATGGTTGAAGGCTGGTTGGTTATTGATCAGTGCTACCGCTATTCGGGGTTGATGAATAGTGGTCAGATCAAAACCAAGAGATGATGGCGCCATCTTGACACGCAGTAGTGATCAGTAATGGTTCTTAGCTAATGATGAAACACAAATGGGAGCAATGATGTTGATGTTTCATTAAACTAAAAAATTATCCGATGGTTCTGTCTGATAGTTATTGACTTCAGTGCTCACGGGGTTGATCAATAGCAATAGTCCTCCAATGATCAACAATAGTCCACAGCGGTCTACTTATTAGGTAATAACCACTAGAAAAGCAACACTGATTATCATCTCTTGATGGTCGTTGTTGGTGGTTATAGATAGCGGTTCTTGGCTGACTCAGGATGATCAAGGATGGTTGATGATTGTAACGCCACTACAGTATTTATGGTTGATGGATATCAAAAATGGTGTTACTGCTGAGCAATATTCATGGCTCATAGGCTAAGGATTAAACCAAAGTGGTTCAAACTTACTCGAACAACTGCTGGTATTAACAAATTATCTGGCTACCCAACAGTACCACCATGATCAACCACGTTATCTTTGGAACCATCATATTAAATAGGCAGTAATTACCACTATTCTCAACCAGTCTTGATCAACAATAGGCAGTGATGGTCCAAAACATCCAGTGTCAGCATCAGCAGCAACCAACAACGTACTATAATTGACGACACTATAATTGACGACGACGACCACAACAACAACAACAACAACAACAACAACAACAACAACAACAACAACAACAACAACAACAACAACAACAACAACAACAACAACAAACAACAAACAACAAACATGACGACAACAGCGACAGCCACACAGCTACTCTCAAAATACACCACCAGCAACACCACTACCAGCACTAGCAGCACAAGGGTGATCAAAAACACTGCCCTGGACCACCACTAAGCCCAGCCATGAAACCATTCACAAACAGAGCCATCCCCGCGTCCGCCACGCTGGAGAACACCTGGAGAACTGCGAGCGCACTCGCGGGGAATGGACCAGTGTTGTTGTTCAGCAAGGCGAGTGGCGGTCATTGGCTTGGTTGAACCCAAGGATAGGCTCAAAATGGTGATTATGGATGCCATTGGCCGTAGCTTAATTAGTCAATTGATGCTGATTCTTGTTGCATTATCATGGCTACAACTGGTGAATCGCAAGTGATTCTTTTTGCTGGATGATGCTTGGGAGTGCTGCATTGATGATGACTGGTGATGACAAACAAATGCCAACTTGCCAACCACCCGGAAATACCGGCAGCACCTGCGTAGGGCTTAACAGGGTTCACTAGCTTTTGATAAGGGTTCAGCAATCAAATATGTCACCCCCACAAAACATCACAAAACTATAATATGTTGATTAAATATTCCAATGAGGCCACTTCAATGGTGGCATTCTGGGCCACCTGTTTTCGGTGACCTTTCCAGCACATCCCATCACATCCACGAGACATGGATCCTTAGCACCGGAAAGTGTTCGCACCACAAAAAATCGATCCCTTGAGCAACGTCAACGTGAGCTTTGGAAAATGTCTCTGTAAAACAACATGGTCCTCGTGAATATCAGGTCAACTCAACTGCCAAATATTTGCAAAGCAGCTGGGGGATCTGAACCGGTCCTTGAACCATGCTGCCTCCTAAAAATGAGTCATAGTCTACTGGACGCGAACCTCGCTATCAACCAAACAAGTGACACAACATTGTATACGATCGCCGCAGAAATCACAGAATTTTTGTAGCAGATTCATCCAACGCCAATCCCCCTAGCCACAGGTCCTACGCTTCTGGAAACCAAGCATCAAGCATCAGAAGGCAATGACTATGCTTGATAATGAGAAGGGAAAAAGAATGAGGTGAGAAACATGCGTCAGTTTGTCATCCCCAAGAGCTGGCTGTTCTACGACTTGGAATAGGATGTGTTCTGCCAATTAGTTCACCAGCTGGCTCAAGTTTGCAGAAAATTGCAACCTGAGCTTTGAACAAATTTTCTGTTAAACAACATGGGCTTTGTGAGTATATCATGGCACCCAACTGCCAAATATTTGCAAAGCAGCAAGCAGCTGGTGGATCTGAACTGGTAATCCAACAAGCGGCACAACATTGAATGCAATGCCCCAGAAATCACGCAATGTACAGTAGCAGAAATATCCAACACCAATCCCTATAGCCACAGGTCCCACGCTTCTGGAAGGGAAAAATCTCACATCAGAAGGCAATGACTATGCTTGTCTTTGCTTGACAATTACACGGAATAACAATGAGAAGGTGAGAAATGGTGAGAAACATTGTCAGCAAGTGGCAGTGGGCCAAAATCCTGTACCCCTGGTTCCCCTATCATCAGCCATGGTTTTCCTACTATTATTGTTGGTTAGTGACGGTTAGTGTCTGCCATTGTGGTTGGTTAATATTGCCCCATAGCCATGTCATCCCCTTCTCATCGTACCTCGTTGTTGCTGTTTAATCATCGCTACGTTGCCTACGAAACCTGTGATCCCAGCCGCGCACCACACCTTCTGTGCAGCGCTACCCCCAGCCATGGAACGGTCAGCTGAGGTTGTTGAGGTTGAGTGGCTGTGGTGAAACAAGCGGCATGAAAGAAAGGGTATCTGTGAACCATTGTTGAG
Organism: Symbiodinium kawagutii; assembly: GCA_009767595.1. Lineage (NCBI taxonomy): Eukaryota > Dinophyceae > Suessiales > Symbiodiniaceae > Symbiodinium > Symbiodinium kawagutii. The sequence goes on along the minus strand of VSDK01010590.1, from coordinate 183,698 downwards.
TATGATTAAGCAACACTGATTATATGATTAAACAAACATAAGAACCCATGAGCATATAACTATGATTGTTGAACAATATGATTAAGCAACAGCGACTAACCAGAATAGTATTTGACTACATCCAACCATTACGTCTTGGCTAACCCTGGACGGTTGGGCAGTTTTTGGATGCTTTGGTTTCACTCAATTGAGAGACGAGCCATTATAGTAATAATTGCCACTAAATCAAATGAATGATTGGTTGCTAGTCATTTGAAATTCACTGCTAGCGGTTAGTTGACAATCACTTGCAGCGAGCGAGTTGCGGAATTTCACAATTATTGTTGCAAGCTGGCGGTTGATAATTCTTGGTTGGAATTTAGGATAGCTCTGACAAATAACTTATCCGTTGTGCCTATGTGGTTATTTGGTCGTGGAAGTTTCAAGCCCGGGGCTGCCACGCGTGCGGGTCGTTCTTGGCTCCAGCTGCGTCAAAACAGGGGGCAATCACTTCCTCCGCGGATTCTACAGGACGGCTCCAAATGGTTGGTCGATTTTCACAGATTCATTGACTTCCGTAAGTTCACTTAAGAATTCAATGAAAGCTGTTCACTCAAGTCTTTCTAGCCACCGATTCATCAACGGCACTTCCCAAGGACTTCAGTGAAGACTTTCCAGAAAAACATGACAAACTGGGAATCCGCAGTGGGCAAGGCTCAACCAAGCACCCTTTTCGCCGCTGCGGAGATTGACATATCCAGGTCAGGTCTTGCCCATGAACATTCCCCATCTTCAGTCCAGGGCATCCTGCGCCGGAGAAATTGCGTCATGTTTCTGTCTCCAGTCATATGGGATGCCTTCCAGTAGATGCTGGCAATGGAAATCCTCCCGTTTTTTGGGTTTCCCATGGCTTCCCATGGTTTCGCTGCAAAAGACAGTGATGATTTTCCTATTCAAAGGATAACAGGTATCCTCATTGATTGCCCATATTGATTGCGTATCAATATGATTTCGCTTCATTTTCTCTTTGCTGAACAGCCGACCTGCAATCACACGCATAGGCAATGCAATGCGCATAATTTTTCAAGAAGGCGTCTTTGACATGTGATAGCTATTTTTTGATGACATCTGAAAACGGCGGAGAACCAGCCGCGCTGTGGGTCTAGTGAAGTTTCCGACTGGAGACATGTTTCAACAAGAGACTTTTCAAATCTCTGACCCATACAGAGCTGATCGAATAAGTTACTGGTTGGTGCCTCAAAGATTTAAGCCATCCCAAAATATGTCTGTCAATCAGCCAACCATCCGAAATATCGGGTAAAATAGAAAATGCAGAAAACCATCAACCACCTTAAACACATTTATAGCAGCTTTGCACCGCTGAATGCTGAAACCATGTTGATGGACAAATTCCTGCAACATAACGGTGGAGCTCAACTCCACGGGAGGAACCATGAATTCTTCCCAATAACAAGCAGTTGATTCAGTCACCAGCATGGATGGTCTCTGGTAGCTATCGGTTTTGCAGTTTCTTGTTACTTGTGATTGATCATGGACCATCGTAGGTATTCTGCTCCCCATTATATACGGATTTTCATGATTCGTTGTGGAATCAATCATGTGCCGTCATCGGTATCAATATCAGTTGATGCTGGTTCCCCTGGTTCCCAAAGCGGTGCTAGCCCAGCCTTATTGACCTCAAAATTACTCTTTTCTCATCCACCTACACCCCCTGCAACCCGTTGAGCACTTCTACATGTTTCTACTGGTTTTGAGTGATTTCTTCCTTAAAATTGTTTTCGTACATTTTGGGAAACAAACAGACAAGCTCCCAGTACTTGCTGATATATAGTCAACATAGTTTACCAGCAAGTAGAATGGTTTACAGTTATCATTAGTAGTTAAATGACCATATCAAATATCATAAGACGGTCACATTACATGATATTTGATTGAAACTTACTACTAAAATCTATTGAAATCATTCCACAATGTCCGTATCAAATATTAAAGGTTTTTCCAATATGACCCTTGTTTTTTCCTACGGACCAAAAACATCGCACGTCTGGTAGGTTCTTGGAGATTATACCCTGTAATCTGTAGAACCGACCTTGACAGTCTCGCTGGCTATTGCTGACGCCACATCCTTACCTCTCAGCCCGGCGGTCCAGAGGGTCCCAGCGGCGCAAAGCGTGGTAGCACCTCCTGTGAAGGTAGGAACTCGCCACAGTCTTGGGAGGCCAAGCGTGGTTGCTGTCATGAAATTTGGAGACAGAAGCTTCATCGCTCACAGCACTCGTTGATAGTGCATGATTTACAAACAGGTCCGAAATTCAATCTTCTTTCCGGTCATGGCAAACGCTTCATCATGAAGCTTTCCAAGCTGTGTGAACCAGATGCGGCCCGGTAGTAGCAACAGCAGTTGTCAACAGGTCACCCAAGTGGCCAGCGGTGAAGAACTCACAGTGATTTTGGGCGCCAAATGGCAGCCTGCGGCTACGACGCACATGAACGGCGAATCAGTTTGCCCGGCAAAACCAACTGCGGTCAGGTCTGCTCACTTCGGAACTGCAGAGTTAAGCTGCCGATCTTTTCACCTGCTTTTTATTGCGCTTGTGTTCCTGCTTCAAGAGCAGCAAAATTGCAAAGTTCGTTGATGGACGAGCAAAAATTTATCCACCAAAAAGGTTCATGGGATTATGGGTGGCATGGAAAAACATGGTGGAGTTCGTCTATTTGTAAGGACAGCCCTACGAGGGTCGCCCGGAAGGATCGGCTCCCCTCCTCGAAACAATCAACGACCATGGCTGTTGGCTGTCTCTGGTGGTTAAAGGGATAAACATCTTAGAATTCTAGTGGTAGATGTTAGATTTCCAGTGGTAGATGGTTGATTTATAGATGTTGATTTCTCACTTCACCACCGCTTCCAGCAGCGTCACGTGCCAGTCAAATGTTGATTGTCGTCGTCAATCTGGAGGCTCGCGATCCTCGTCTGCCTCACTGGTTCCATACCATCACTGTTGGCACGCTCGATGTCACTGCCACTGGAGCCGACGAAGGAGGCCCACAACAGAGCAGTGAATCAGTGAAGGATGATGTGTTCCAATTCTCAAGTTATTGTCGTTGGTTGACCTCCATCAATGATGGTGAGAACCCATCAAAGCTTACCTCTTCAGTGAAGAGGCTAATCCAGGTGCTAAGCCACCATTAAAGCTTAGGGATCATTAGTTAAAGTAACGATTGCACCCAAATGTCCCTATGGATTGTTGGACCGTTGATGGGCGTGTCAGCCACAAAACCAAATCCCTGCACACCTGACCCGTGCTTTTGGACTAAAAGTGACACCAGCCTGAAATGCCTACCCGGTGCCTACACGATGTCGTTTGGGCGTTACGTACAACAATCGCGGCTTGAATTGTGCGGTGTTCAAAACCCATCTTTAGATTCCTGCTTGCGCCAAACACTTGCGCGGCGCTTGCACCATCCCAACCATTGCTTGCGCGAGGGGTCTATCTTGAGGTTTGCTTGCGCGAGCTCGCGGGGGGATTGAAATGTGTCATTTTCCAATTTTCTGCTTGCGCGGTGTAGGCAAGAGGGCATTTCATACATGTGTGGCAGATGGTAACTGGCATGTTGCTACTCTCACTATTTGGAGCTTGTGCCAACAAAATGCTTGCGCGAGGCTTGCAAAAAGCTTGCGCCATGCAGGCCCGGTGCAACTTTTGCATGAATAAATTCCACCGAAGATTAATGTTAAATACCATAGGTTTTGAACAAAACTCAATTGAGAACGGATGCTGGTGGGCCCTGGGACCTTTGAGAAGAAGGATGCGTCCCTTGGGACGGAACATCTGTCGAAGCGGAAAAACCTCTCCACCATCAGCTTTGCCCGTGGCCCCAAGTTTGGCAGAGAAGAGAGCGCAAACGATGTAGCTGGGATCTTCAGCGAATGGATTGATGTAAATTGTGTTTCAAGGCCTTTGCCAAGGCAAAAACTTTGTGCCTACTTATGTAAATACACTTCAGCCTTCAAAGGATATTGTGCTCCATTTGTCAATTTATTGTCGATGATTTATTACCAGCAACGTAGTGCTAACCCATCACTTAAAGATTGCGCAATGGCTGAACCGCACCGGGCAGCTTGGCGGAAGCATTTCAAGAGCAGCCGTGAAGCCCCAAGAGCATCCTTTGCCGCGCCACGAACTTTATGCCCAGTGAAAAAGAATGCAAGCAGCCTGCAGGGCTTGCAGCTTACTGAATCAGAATGAGTTGCGGATGTGGTGGGCTGCTTTCTTCATCTAGAAAACACTTCTTCTGCGGATAAAGGTAACACTTTTGTGGGCCGCAAAAGTTCACCTGTTGGGGTGTGTAGCTTGATGCAAAGCAGCAGTGAATGAGGGAAGGATGCTGTGCTCCATTTTTCAAGTTATTGTTGATGATCAACTCCCATCAATGATGGCGCTAACCGGAACCCATCAATTGAAGATTGCACAATGGCTGCATGGGACTGGAAAAGTTGATGGTAACTGCTCAAGCGCAGCCGTGAATCAACGGCACAAAGGCCACGAGCAACCTTTGCCACGTGACGAATTTTACCCCTGGTCAAAAAGAATTCAAGCAGCCTGCAGGGCTTGCAGCATACTGAATTACAATGAGTTGCGGATGTGGTGAGCTACTTTCTTCATCCAAATAACACACTTCTGCGGATAAAGGCAACACTTTTGTGGGCCGCAATGGTTTTTGACTGTTGGGGTGCATAGCTTGATGCAAACCAGCAGCGAATCAGGGAAGGATGCTGTGCTCCATTTTTAAAGTTATTGTTAATGATCAACCCCCATCAATGATCGCGCTGATCCATCACCTAAAGACTGCACGGTGACTGCACGGGATTGGGCAGCTTGGCGGAAGCATCTTGAGCACGGCCACCAATCAAGCGCACAAACCCCACGAGCGTTCCTTGCCACACCACAAATTTTTTGCCCGGTCAAAAAGAATTCAAGCAGCCTGCAGGGATTGCACCTTACTGTATTACAATGAGTTGCGGATGTGGTGAGCTGCTTTGTTCATCCAAATAACACACTTCTGCGGATAAAGGTGGCACTTTTGTGGGCCGCAACGGTTCACCTGTTGGGGTGTGCTGCTTGATGCAAAGCAGCAATGAACCTGCGAGGATGCTGTGTTCCGTTCTTCAAATCATTGAATTGTTGATGGTGACTAACACACATCAATGTAGTGGTAACAGATTGCCTAAAGACTGCACGGCAACTGAAAAGGATTGGACAGCTTGGTGGAAGCATCTAAAGCATGGCCACGAATCAACCGCACAAACCCCACGAGCGTCCTTTGCCACACCACGAATTACCCGGTCAAAAAGAATTCAAGCAGCCTGCAGGGCTTGCAGCTTACTGAATTACAATGAGTCGCGGATGTGGTGAGCTGCTTTTTTCCTCCAAATGACACACTTCTGCGAATCCAGGTAGCACCTTTTGTGGGCCGCAACGGTTCACCTGTTGGGGTGAGCTGCTGCTTGATGCAAAGCAGACGTGAATCAGGGAAGAATGCTATGCGTGCTCCATTTTTAAAGTTATTGTCTATGATTTATCCCCATCATTGTAGTGCTAACCCATCACTTAAAGATTGCGCAATGGCTGAACCGGACCGGGCAGCTTGGTGAAAGCATCTTAAGCACAGCCGTGAAACGACTGAGCTGCGTTCTTCACAAATAATAACACTTCTGCGGATCCAGGTAACACTTTTGTGGAACGCCAGGGTTCACCTGTTGGGGTGTGCTGCTTGATGCAAAGCAGCAGTGTGTCAAGGAAGGATGCTGTGCTCCATTTTTCAAGTTATTGTCTATGATTTATTACCATCAACGTAGTGCTGACCCATCACTTGAAGATTGCGCAATGGCTGAACCGGACCGGGCAGCTTGGTGAAAGCATCTCAAGCGCAGCCGTGAATCGACTGAGCTGCTTTCTTCATCCAAATAACACACTTCTGCGGATAGAGGCAACACTTTTGTGGGTCGCAACGGTTCACCTGTTGGGGTGTGCTGCTTGATGCAAAGCAGCAGTGAATCAGGGAAGGATGCTATGGGTGCTCCATTTTTCAAGTATTGTCTCTGATTTATCCTCACCAGTGTAGAGCCAACCCATCACTAAAAGATTGCGCAATGGCTGAACCGGGTTGGGCAGCTTGGTGGAAGCATCTTAGCGCAGTCGTGAATCAACAACACAAACCCCACGAGCGTCCTTTGCTACACCACAGACTTTAAGTCTAGTCAAAAAAAATGCAAGCAGCCTGCAGGGCTTGCAGCTTACTGAATTACAATGAGTTGTGGATGTGGTGAGCTGCTTCGTTCATCCAAATGACACACTTCTGCGGATCCTGGTAGCACCGTTTGTGGGTCGCAATGGTTCACCTGTTGGGGTGCGTAGCTTGATGCAAAGCAGCAGTGAAACAAGGAAGGATGCTGTGCTCCATTTTTCAAGTATATTGTCAATGATCAACCCCCATCAATGATGGCGCTGACCCATCACCTAAAGACTGCACGGTGACGGCACGGGATTGGGCAGCTTGGCGGATGTATCTTGAGCACGGCCATGAATCAAGCGCACAAACCCCACGAGCATTCCTTGCCACACCACAATTTTTTGCCCGGTCGAAAAGGAATCAAGCAGCCTGCAGGGCTTGCACCTTACTGTATTACAATGAGTTGCGGATGTGGTGAGCTGCTTTCTTCATCCACATAACACACTTCTGCGGATAAAGGCAACCCTTTTGTGGGCCCCAACAGTTCACCTGTTGGGGTGTGCTGCTTGATGCAAAGCAGCAGTGAATCAGGGAAGAATGCTGTGCTCCGTTTTCCAAATCATTGTTGATGGTGACTAACACACATCAATGTAGTGGTAACAGATTGCCTAAAGACTGCACGGCAACTGAAAAGGATTGGACAGCTTGGTGGAAGCATCTAAAGCATGGCCACGAATCAACCGCACAAACCCCACGAGCGTCCTTTGCCACACCACGAATTGCCCGGTCAAAAAGAATTCTAGCAGCCTGCAGGGATTGCAGCTTACTGAATTACAATGAGTTGCGGATGTGGTGAGATGCTATGTTCATCCAAATAGAACACTTCTGCGGATAAAGGCAACACTTTTGTGGGTCGCAATGGTTCACCTGTTGGGGTGTGCTGCTTGATGCAAAGCAGCAGTGAACCTGTGAGGATGCTCTGTTTCATTCTTCAAATCATTGTTGTTGATGACTAACACCCATCAACGATGGTGCTAATCTATTACCCAAAGACTGCACAGCGACTGAAGGGGATTGGGCAGCTTGGTGGAAGTATCTCAAGCGCAGCCGTGAGTCAACAGCACAAACCCCACGAGCATCCTAGGCCACGCCACAAACTTTAAGTGTAGTCAATGAGAATTCTAGCAGCCATCGGATTGTGGCGTACTGAATTCCAATGATTTGCGGATGTGGTTTGTTGTTTTCATCCAAATGACACACTTCCGCGGGTCCAAGTCACACTTTTGCGGGCCGCAACGGTTCACCTGTTGGGGTGTGCTGCTCGATGCGAAGTAGCAGTGAATCCGTGAAGGATGCTGTGCTCCATTTTTCAAATTATTTTTGTTGATGGACTAACCCATCACCCACCCCCATCATTGATGGCGCTAACCGAAAACCATCACCTGAAGATTGCACAATGGCTGCACGGGACTGGAAAGGTTGACGGTAGCGACTCAAGCGCAGCCGTGAATCAACAACACAAACCCCACGAGCGTCCTTTGCTACACCACAGACTTTAAGTCTAGTCAAAAAGAATGCAAGCAGCCTGCAGGGCTTGCAGCTTGCTGAATTACTATGAGTTGCGGATGTGGTGAGCTACTTTCTTCATCCAAATAACACACTTCTGCGGATAGAGGCAACACTTTTGTGGGTCGCAACGGTTCACCTGTTGGGGTCTGCTTGATGCAAAGCAGCAGTGAATCAGGGAAGGATCCTATGCACGCTCAATTTTTCAAGTTTATTGTGGATGACTATATAATCCCATCAATGTAGTGCTGCTAACCCATCACCTAAAGACTGCACGGCGACTGAACGAGATTGGGCAGCTTGGTGGAAGCATCTAAAGCACAGCCACGAATCAATCGCACAAACCCCACAAGCGTTCCTTGCCACACCACAAATAAATTGCCCGGTCAAAAAGAATTCAAGCAGCCTGCAGGGCTTGCAGCTTACTGAATTACAATGAGTCGCGGATGTGGTGAGCTGCTTTCTGCATCCAAACAACACACTTCTGCGGATCCTGGTTACACTTTTGTGGGCCGCAATGGTTCACCTGTTGGGGTGTGCTGCTTGATGCAAAGCAGCAGTGAATCAAGGAAGGATGCTGTGCTCCATTTTTCAAGTTATTGTTAATGATCAACCCCCATCAATGATGGCGCTAACCGGAACCCATCACTTAAAGATTGCACAATGGCTGCACGGGACTGGAAAGGTTGTTGGTAGCGACTCAAGCGCAGCCGTGAATCAACAGCACAAACCCGCAGCCAGCGGATTGCAGCGTGCTGAATTGCAATGAGTTGCGGATGTGGTGAGCTGCTTTCTGCATCCAAATAACACACTTCTGCGGATCCAGGTTACACTTTTGTGGGCCGCAATGGTTCACCTGTTGGGGTGTGCAGCTTGATGCAAAGCAGCAGTGAATCAAGGAAGGATGCTGTGCTCCATTTTTCAAATCATTGTTATTGATCAACCCCCATCAATGATGGCGCTAACCGTAACCCATCACCTAAAGATTGCACAATGGCTGCACGGGACTGGAAAGGTTGATGGTAGCGACTCAAGCGCAGCCGTGAATCAACAACACAAACCCCACGAGCGTCCTTTGCTACACCACAGACTTTAAGTCTAGTCAAAAAGAATGCAAGCAGCCTGCAGGGCTTGCAGCTTGCTGAATTACTATGAGTTGCGGATGTGGTGAGCTGCTTTCTTCATCCAAACAACACACTTCTGCGGATCCTGGTTACACTTTTGTGGGCCGCAACCGCTCACCTGTTGGGGTGTGTAGCTTGATGCAAAGCAGCAGTGAATCAGGGAAGGATGCTGTGCGTGCTCAATTTTTGAAGTTATTGTTGATGACTACATAACCCCCATCAATGTAGTGCTAACCCATCACCTACCCTCGTCATTGATGGCGCTAACCGTAACCCATCACCTCAGGATTGCACGTTGGGAGAATGGGACTAGGACGGTTTGCCGCACCACCAAGCTTAATTAAGTCTAGTCAAAAAGAATATAAGCAGCCTGCAGGGCTTGCAGCTTTCTGAATTACCATGAGTTGCGGATGTGGTGAGCTGCTTTCTTCATCCAAATAACACACTTCTGCGGATCCTGGTAAACCCTTTGTGGGCTGCAACGGGGTAACACCTTTGTGGGCCGCAATGGTTCACCTGTTGGGGTGTGCTGCTTGATGCAAAGCAGCAGTGAATCAGGGAAGCATGCTGTGGGTGCTCCATTTGTAAAGTTACTGTCTCTGATTTATCCCCGTCAATGTAGTGCTCACCCATCACCTAAAGATTGCACGATGGGAGATTGGGACCGGGACGGTTGACGGTAGCATCTCAAGCGCAGCCGTGAATCAACAACACAAGCCCCGCGAGCTTCCTTTTCCACACCACAGACTGTAAGTCTAGTCAAAAAGAATGCAAGCAGCCTGCAGGGCTTGCAACTTGCTGAATTACAATGAGTTGCGGATGTGGTGAGCTGCTCTCTTTATCCGAGCGAACGGCAAAACCTTAAACTAAATTCGTAGAATTTGAACATTGCAATCGTTTTTTGGAGTTCGCTATATCCTTCCCCAGTGTTTGGTGACATCGGATACACCTCCACCACACTCTTGATGTGAAGTCATTTTTGTTTTGCTTCAACATCTGGCCCGTCTCAATCTAATTTATTGACCTTTCATCATAGCTTTACTTTCCAGGTCGCTATCTTGGATACTCTCTGCCTGGATAGCCAAACGAAACCACAACGCATCACTGGATGGGCCCATGAGCAACTCATGGAGACAGGACACTTTGTGAATTTGCTGAGTTTGTTTCGTTATCGTTCTGCTTATCATTCCAATTTGCTGTGTATTCTAGAAACACATCTGGATTTTTTCAAGGATTGAATCTATCAAGTTTTCTTCGGTGATCGTTTTTGTATGTTTTTGGGAGTTCACTATATCGTTTTACAGGCCCCCGTGCTTTTTCCTGATCAAATTTTTACAACCGCACATTAAATTCAGTTGCGGAGAGTTTAGCCTTTCTCTCATCATAATAACGCACTTCTGCGGATCGTGGATCCAGGTAACACTTTTGTGGGCCGCAACGGTTCACCTGTTGGGGTGTACTGCTTGATGTAAAGCAGCAGTGAATCGGTGAAGGATGCTGTGCTCCATACTTCAAGTTGTTGTCCGTGATTAAACCTCCATCATTGACGGCGCTAAATCAGTAACCCATCACCTAGATATTGCACAATGACTGAATGGGACAGGGAAGCTCGATGGTAGCATCTCAAGCGCAGCTGTGAATCAACAGCATGAGCTCCACACCCAATCCGTCATGGACTATCCGAAAGGGTCAGCTCCAAAAAGTTGACGGGTAAGGAGCTGACCCTTTTGACCCTTTTGGAGCTGACCCTTTTGTTCACCCAATGACTAAAAAAACCAAAGAAACTCGCTCGAGCTAAGGACAGGTCAGCTTTGCGGGTCTCCTTTTGCTCAAGCAATGCCTAGCCCTGCTTTCTTTTTGGTTTCCCTGAAGGTCCTGAGGTTGAGCTGCCGCCAAAGCGACCCGCGGTTTCATTTTTCAAGTTATTGTCAATGGATAACCCCCATCAATGATGGTGCCAATCCATCACCTAAAGATTGCACGATGGCTGAACCGGACTGGGCAGCTTGGTGGAAGCATCTTAAGCGCAGCTGTGAATTAAAGGCACAAGCCCCATGAGCATCCTTTGCCTCGCCGCAATTTTTAAGCCTACTCAAAAAGAATTCAAGCAGCCTGCAGGGCTTGCAGCTTACTGAATTGCACTGAATTGCAGATGCGGTGGGCTGCTTTCTTCACCCAGGAAACACACTTCTGCGGATCCAATTACTAGTTTCGTGGGCCGCAACGGTTCATCTGTTGATCTCATGATTTTTGTTGGAGCCAGCTGTTGTGGTTAGCCCAACGGCTTGTCTATCAACCATCACTAGTCCTAAAACTGCCATGCTGTCGCATGGAAGCTGGCACTGGGGTATGGACGACTTTAAAATCTCAAATTTTGGGTATGGAATGTGTGTTTCCAAATTTTGATCATAATGTGACAAGGAAAGTCAACGGCAGAACGTCCTTACGCAAAGGTAGGTAGTCAAATCCTCTGCCTAGAAGGTGTTTGCTGTTCCCGTTGCACTTTTTGCACGGCGCAATGAATTTCACAGTGGATGCTTCAATGATTCAATGACGCGTTTTCTTCATTTTGTTTACATCAAACAATGGTTTCAAACTAGCAGCCCCAGCAATGGAAAATCCACAACAGACCTGTTTCAACACTTTGCCTCTCCTACAATCATCTCAGCTAAAGTACAACGATGCAACGGCAAATCTGGGCAATCTCCAGACGTGTCACTGGAGCCTCAGTAAAGATCCATAAATCTGCACAAAGAGCGGATAGTGATGACACTGTGCTTGGGAAACGCCCTGACATGGGAGTGTTCCATTTAGCCACTTGACCTGGGAGTTTGTTGGGACAGTCCGAGCTTTCACGATGTTGCCATGGAGCCAACTTGTCGCAGGCATCACTCCATCATTAAGAGCTGCTACATGCTGCCACGCAGTTTCTCTCTTTGCTGATGGCCTGATCTCTTTGCTGATGGCCTGATGAAACATCCCTCCGTCAGTGACTTTGGTCCCAAATCCAAAGAAAGGCACAGCTCCGACGGCAGCACGGCCTAGGAAAGAATACTACGCAGGATCCCAAGCGATGGCTACCCCGAAGTCCTTACCTTTGCTGTCCCAACTCCACTGTCCCATCAACATTTGCAGCGCATCAATGGTATATGTTGCAGTCACTTGGCCATCCAAGGGTGCGCCATGGTCAGAAATTTTGAGGATGTGTCCGATTGAACTGTCAATGTCACTTGCTCCACGATCCACGAGGCAATTCGTTGCTGTCTTTGCTTCCATTGTCAGCAACGTTCCACGGGGCCATCGAAAGATTTTGAGATTATGATTGGCAGGGTGCTGTTCCTTTCAGCAGTGTTGGAAAGATCGTGTATAGGCCTTTCTCGGCCCAGGTGCAGTCTCTGCCGAGCTCGGTGTAGGAAAGAACATGTGGACCCACCGAAATCAACCTGATGTATGGAGTCCCAACTGATGATTCGTCATGCTCAATCCAACCTCCTGCTGCCTTGCCAAATGTTTGCTGATGGGGTTTCAACTCCATTGTCCTATCAACGTTTGCAGCGCGCCAATGGCATATGTTGCAAACACTTGGCCATCCAAAAGTGCGCCATGGTCAGAAATTTTGAGGATGTGTCCGATTGAACTGTCAATGTCACTTGCTTCACGATCCACGAGGCAATTCATTGCATTTTTTTGCTGTCTTTGCCTTGCTTCCATGGTCAGCAACGTTCCACGCAGTCATCCACACGCGGGGTGCTATTCCTTTTAACATGTTGGAAAGACCTCTGGTGTAGATAAGGCCGTCCTCTTGTCACATTCAAGGCTGTAACAATCTCACAAGCAACCATTGCCCCTCACCCTGATGAGTTCTCATTATAAATCTTACAACAACTGACATGTCTTACTCTTTGAGAGATTCGTTGGTTTTCAGAAACAACGTACACGAAGAAATCATCTAAGCTGTTTATGTCGAGTGAAACCAATCAGCTGGCGTCGCTGGTTGCAGCTGGTGGCTGATCGGTCTGATCTGCACCAGTCTTCAGACTTGATCCAAGTCACTCAGCAGCCGGGGACGGATCGCCGACGGAACTTCCAAAGAGTGATGTCTGAAGTTTCTGCAAAAGGAGCCTGTGCATTTTAAAGCGATACCTGGAACAACTTCTCGACTTCTAAAGGGTCAGAAGTGATTGTTGGGGCTAAATGTTCATATTCTTCAAGTTCCTACTTCAGTCTCCACCCAAGTTATTCAATGCACGCAAAATTGGTTGATGGGCAGAAGTCACTCTGATGCCACCGGCTGTCGCTAGTGCAAGCGGAAACGTTCCGTGAGGAGGATTTTCGACACCGAACTGGCGACTAAGTTCACCCTGCCGATGAAAGGAAAACATGTTCCAAGCAGTGCCGATGCTGAGAGCAAAGCTGCATCAGCGCTACGGGGCGTAAGGCGTTGCTGATTCTTCCAACTCAAAACGTGTTGTGACTACCCGTTGCTGCTGGCATTGTGTTGCCGATTGAAAGACTACTGATTTTCTCAAGGACCAGAATGAATTCACGGGGCTAAATGTTCAGATTCTTCAAGTTCCTACTTCAGTCTCCACCCAAGTTATTTGATCCACGCAAAAGTGGTTGATGGGCAGAAGTCACTCTGATGTGACCGGCTGTCGCTAGTGCAAGCGGAAACGTTCCGTGAGGAGGATTTTCGACACCGAACTGGCGACTAAGTTCACCCTGCCGATGAAAGGAAAACATGTTCCAAGCAGTGCCGATGCTGAGAGCAAAGCTGCATCAGCGCTACGGGGCGTAAGGCGTTGCTGATTCTTCCAACTCAAAACGTGTTGTGACTACCCGGTGCTGCTGGCATGGCGTTGCCGATTGAAACACTACTGATTTTCTCAAGGACCAGAATGAATTCACGGGGCTAAATGTTCAGATTCTTCAAGTTCCTACTTCAGTCTCCACCCAAGTTATTTGATCCACGCAAAATTGGTTGATGGGCAGAAGTCACTCTGATGTGACCGGCTGTCGCTAGTGCAAGCGGAAACGTTCCGTGAGGAGGATTTTCGACACCGAACTGGCGACTAAGTTCAACCTGCTGATGAAAGGAAAACATGTTCCAAGCAGTGCCGATGCTGAGAGCAAAGCTGCATCAGCGCTACGGGGCGTAAGGCGTTGCTGATTCTTCCAACTCAAAACGTGTTGTGACTACCCGGTCCTGCTGGCATTGTGTTGGCATGGTCAATTTAGGCCATTGTCAACTTCACGGCTGTCGAATCTGCTGGGCAGGCAAGCATTCCAACCGACACCAAAGAGTGTGGCACAGCTCCTTTAGCAACTGCTCTGATTTGAATCAAGATATCTCCGCGTCCTAAGATCTTGTTACAGTACAGGTACCAGGTAGCACATAGGTGGGACGGGACTTTAGGGATATTGGGGGGTGCGATTAGAATTGTTTTGGGGCATGCATTGAATGATGAAATCAACCACAGTGAAGATTTTGGATGGTGAAACAATCGCAATCGATGCAGGCCACAGGCATGGCCCAGCAGGTTCGTGTCATTTGACATCAAGCTGGGAAAAGCAGAAAGGAAGACCTCTGTCACGCCCTTGCACAAAAAAACGCCGAATAGGGAAAGGTGTGTGGGGATGCCCCTGGGCAGGGAGTATCCTCTCTTCACTGCACTTCTCTCTGGAGTGAGGAAACTGGCGCAAACAGATTTATTTGTATCTCTCTGCCTCGAATTGGGACGAAAAGACTCTTGTTGCATTTACCTTGCATTTACGCGCTGCAAAGATGGGCATGCTGCGCTAGATAGTTGAGTCTGCGAATCCAGGTGCTAAACAATGTGCTTTGGCCTAGTTGCGAGGCAAGCTCTGAATGCCTCATTTTGCTGCCGACTTATCCGTTTGCCTCCCGTGCGGATTCGCATGGTGATGGCCCTCATCAGGTCCCACAAGAGAAGTCACTGGTCAATCGCATCAAGTTTGGTGACCTGGCGGCGTCCAAAATTGTTGAACGCAAATCTGCAGCGTTTGAATCGTTTCTTAATCACAGGATACAACATTCAACGATGACCAAGTATAGATTGCGATAAGTTTGAGGCCTCGGCATCATGACCAACATTGACCAACTACATAGGTTTTATTCAACTAAGCGGGGCAGGAAGCGCTGGGTTGTTCGCACTCACGTGCACCTTCCAACCTCACAAACGGTGACGTCTTTCAGAGTGTGGAAACCACCATGGAGGAACAGTCGGGTGCAATGACGCAACGGGTCGTTTTATGCGAGAAGGGATGAAATATGATGGGAATATACGAGTCATCATAGCCGCCATGAAATATAGAGTTGGATAAGTTCACAAATTTGTTTACGAGTACTGACCCAACTGGTTAGGGAAATCCAGGCGACATCGCATCGATGATAAAATCCCACCAAATCATCTGGTTGTGATGGTTTTATGATCGATTTGGTCATCATAATCCATTATATAACTGTGCTGGTTGGTGGTTTCAACCCCTATGAACAAATGCTTGTGAACCAACCATTTGTTGGCAATTACTAGGGATAATAATCAAACCACCATCCTGCCCTCTTTCCTCACCACCTTTGAAGCTCAGTTTTTGATCAACCGGTCTCCCTGTGAAGCCCATTGCGACAGCCATGGCCCAATGGCGGACAGCCAGGGCGGACAGCCATGGCGGACAGGGCATCACTAGATTCACTAGGACCTTTCGCCTATGGTGATACCCATGGCGAAGCATTGGTGGATTATTCTTGATGCTCATGGCTAAAGTTACAGTTGATTGTCTTTGGCAATTCCCATAATTAACTATTCATGGCCCATGTTGATTGATCACTGACATCAGCCACTTGTTGACCATGTGAGCCATCACTGTAATGATTGCCTTCAACAGTTCATGAATAGGCTATTGTTCACATGGGGGTCAAACAATTAAACTAGCTTCAATGGTAGGGTTGTGGTCGCGTGGCGTTAGGTCTTTATTGGCAACCGCATAGTGTTTGCTGCTGGCTGCCCATTACTAGCCCGCATGAAGCCACCATTGTACCCTTTTATCATCATTATTAGCCATGATTCGTTCACGATTCTCGACCATTTTGAATCATTACTCATTGACAACTACCAACCAAAACCAACAACCTGACTTATTTGCTATCATCCAGCATTATCCACAAGTACATCGCTCCATGATCAATCATCAAGAGCGCGAACCGCCCCAGAAGTCACGTGACTCATCCCCCTGCCTGGACTCACAGATCCTCAGCCAGCTCATCCGAATCGCCTGGTGGCCACGGCAACAAGAAGCTCTCGTTTTTTGATGGGAAAAAAGGGACACCAATGGGTTTGGGATTTGGTTCTGCGTCAATTTTAGCCATCCAAAAAGGCAGGTGAGCATCAAAATAGCTTGACTAGTTTGGTCATTTCTGGGATGCTCGCCGGGGGCACGGGGCATTGATCCACAGCCACTTGACAACCCTGAGCCATGGAAAATACATCTGCTCAGTGAGAAACAGCTGTCATGAAATGTGGCAGCTGGTGTGGGGCTAACCTCATACTCTATAAATGCATACACCGATGCCGAGAATGGTCATCCAGAACAGTCAGACACGACGAAGGCATCAACCCTTGTACGTAAGTTGGTTTCCAACTTGGCAAAGCGCTGATTTTCCAAGGCGAATTGCTTGCCGCTTGCAGGTGGGTGGTGAAAACCAATCACTGGACGAACCAGGGAACACTGCACTAGGAATCACCTGAACATAACTCAATAAGCATTATCAGAATGATTGATGAGCCATTATTGATAATAAATCACTAGTTAATCATCAGTACGATAAATCCATTAATCCTTTATCATTGTTATTAGTCAATAACCAATGGATGATAGTTAAATCAATGTTAATCATTCACCCAATAGACCCTGGAAGTTCCATCCATTCTCCCATCGACCCGGCGCCCTTCCCTGCCACAGTGCCCCGGCCTAGGCAGCCACGATACCGGGACTCGCCACGCCCAGCCGCTGGACGCACAGCAGCGCTAAGAGGTCCAGGCCTTGAAGCGTTGCCGTGGGCCTGACCACCCAACCTGCGGGTGATCAAAGTTCACTACTTAAGTTGGGTTAATAATGGCTAATAATGGTTGATGGATAATAAGCCATGGTTGACCATCATGAACCATTATTAATTGTTAAATGGTTAATTATTGGTTATCACGGTTTGGGCTCTGACGGCTGGTGAACAGTGGCCCCGTTCCCAGTCGTAGGACCAAAACTTAGCGGGCGATTGCGCCATAGCCCGCGGGTTTCTTTTGGGCGGTGGCCCATCTGCGACCTTCATCTTGGCTGTGTATGACCTGGTGGACTCTGTGCTTGTGGGTGCTTCTCTTTCAGGATCACTCCAACACAGAGGAGAACTGCAAGGCGCCGAAGGGCGTCAGCAAGGCGTCAGTGGTGGCTGTACAAAGCAGGACTTTGTGTCTTGCGACCTCAAGCTTTGAAACGCTTGAGAACCACACTGAGCCGACATCACAGCCAAGACCAGGCGTTCCTCGCGAACATCTCTGCTCAAATGGCGAGAGAAGTGCGCGCGAAAAGGCAACAATACCCCTCGTGGCGCTGTTCAGGACCAGACTGCGGCCACTTAGTGAGCGGAAAGGATGCCTTCTGTGGGAAGTGTGGGGGATCTTGGGAGGAGTATGCAGATCCCAGCTTTCAGTACAGATCGCCATCGACAAAATCCTATCCAAATGCTCCACGGTGGACCTATCAGGAATGGCAATGGACAGACCCGAATGCCCATCAAGAAGAGAAGAAGGAAAAGAAGAAGCCCAGATCGAGACCACCCAAGAAGGAGAAGAAGGACAAGAAGGGAGCCGAGAATTCTGGCGCAAAGCCATCAGGTTCCGACAACCCTTACCAGATGCCACAGATGCCTCCTCCTTGGAACAATCCTTCAGATTCAAGCAACAAGCAAGGATCTCAACAGATGGATCAGGAATGGCTCCAGGCCGTTCGAAGCGCATTCCCAGACACTGCAACGATGCCCGTGGAGCTTCGTGTCCTCGTCGAGAAAAAGACAGATGCACAAGACCAACCGCAGGCCATTCAGCAGCTGAGGAAAGCAACAACGAGGCTCGACAAAAATCAGAAACTTGTCAAGTCGCTCATGGAAAGTCAATCCAGTCATCGGAAATCATGGCAGAAGCACTTGACACAGCAGATGGAAGTTTGGAAGACCCAACTTCAACAATTCGAAGAGCAACAAACCAGTTATCAAAAGAGAATTGCATCAGCAAAGGAGGAAATTGCAGATGCCAGAAGCCAGATCCAGAAGTTGAATGTACAAATTGGAGCCACCACGGAAGCGCTCCCGACTGTGGAGGAGCAAGAACCGACAGAAGAAGGGGATCCCCCAGATCTCGAACAGCTGCAAGCACAAGCAACTGGACTCCTCGAGAAAAGTCTATCTGCGGTGACCGTTGCAGTGGTAGATCTAGAAGCGGACAAGATGGAAACAGAGGACGATCAAGGCAAGGTGAAGGAACCATCACCCAAGCGATCTCGTTCAAGAGAACCAGATGCTACACTTGGTTCTCATGGATTGCATGGCTCAGCGTGAGTGGTGGCAGCGTGGGTACATGTCGACCAGAGAATGTGCCACGTGTGCCTCATCATGCCAAGGTAGTCAGGTTCGATGGCATTGAGGTCTATCATGATTGCAGTTTGGAATCCACTCCAACTAATGTTTATCATGCAACAAGTGCGCGTTGGATCAACAATGACTACCACATTGCAACACCGGCAGATGGATGTCTCTACCCATTTCAAGCAGTGTGCAATGCTATGCTTCTAGCGTATGAAGTCCAAAATGATGCTCCAGTTCAAGAAGGTGCCCAACATCCAAGTCGGACAATTTCTGAAACTATTAGGTTTTCGATTCATGAAAGTGAGTAACCAGAACAACACAAGGCGCAGGATGCGGCTCTCCCTGGCCTTGATGCAATAGAACAAGGAACAACAATCACAACATGGTTCCTCAACCATCGGATGTATCGTGTATGTCCTGAACCTCGTCTGCTGGTTGTCCAAGCAGGCAGACACACGAGAACAACTGAACTCTGTCATTTTTGGCAGGATCTATGTGATGTTAATGTTCCCATCCGTGTCAACCAGGTTTCTGCATTCTTTGAAGACCTGCTCAGCTTAATTAGCACATCAGGGACCGAATCTTGTCATCGAGCAGGAGTGGTTTGAAGGTAGAACTGGTGGTTTGATTTACACCCAACCAGCTCAGGGCCACCATGGTGCCCTTTTGCTTCAGGCATGCTCACTCCCTCGACAGGTCAGCGGTGACATTGTGCAAGAAATTGCAGGAATAGATCGAATATGCAGAGACATGTTCACGTGCTGTACTTTCATGAACTCCATCCCTATCCCGAATGAACAACGAATTGAATCAGCTTCAGGTGCGTTCTACAAGAATGCATTCTTAGAGGTGACACAAAGGAACTTTGCTTTTGATGGACCTGATCATGCATCGTTCATGCAGAAGCGAGCAAGACCCTGTGCAAGATCGTGTGCTGCATCAAGTGATGACATCCTTGACGATGATATAGGTTTTGATGTTGAACCCAGCATCGGCCACCCAGAATTCCCCATGTATGTTGACTCCTTTGAGGATCTTCGTCGATCATGGACAGCAAATGCTGCAACGGAGGTACTGGAGGAAGGACCGGTGGCATATTATATGACCTTCTATCTCCATGGTGATAGATTCGCAGATTGCACACAAGGCAGGGCAGCACGACTCCTAGAGGACCCAGCTCAGTGGAGACATGAGATCATTGAAACATGGCAGGACAAGATTGGCTTCACAGAAAGAGGCATACATGTCCATTTGGTCCTCCCCAAGCCCCCACTGAAGGGCAGGACACCTGCTGGTTGTCCAAAGACCATTGCCACATTTCCGTGCTTATCATGTGTCAGATGTAGGTCGGCATGCTCCACCACACTACTCGGCACACCTAGCACCCACGATGATCGTCAAACCACGTGTGCTGGCCGATACCAATCGGATTGATGATTGCAACCTTGATAGCTATGAGTGCATAGTCTCATACCGAGGACAGATCATTGACAACGAACCATTTCCAACCCACAATGGAATGGGAATCGTCCTTGAAGTCAACGGGATTGACCCAGATGATGATATAGACATGCGCTCACCCAACCATGTCACCATAGATGAAGGACAATCTGTGGACATGCGAGATCAACAGGACACAGAATCTTGTTCAGCAAGCCCCTCAGCTACGGTTGGGATTGAGCCTTTTGGAAGCATGTCAAATGAACGAACAAATCACCACAGATGTGAGGAACCGCAGTCTCTTCGTGAGGCCGTGTTGATCCCTGCTGTGGAAATGATTTCCCCTTGGGATGTGGAACCGCTGTCTCCTTCTGGGGCCGTGTTGATCCCGTCCTTTGGGCATGTATCTCCCAAGCAAAGCACTCCCACTCGTACCATATATGCAGGAATCGATGCAGAGAGTAGGAACCCGATTGCTGAATCGAGTCATCCACCCTTTGTTCAACGACTCCTTGATATCCAACACAGAACTTCATCAGTGGAACCAGATGATGACTCCTTTGAGACGCTAATCATGACTTGGTATCTCCACCACAGCCATCATCGTGTAGCAAACGAGTTCGGCTGAATGGCCCGCCACACCAATGGCAAAGGCAAATCATGCAAGCATGGGATGGGACCTTGGTCATTAGTGAGTTCGTCGACTTCTTTGTGGTGACACCCTCGCCAGCAGTCAGATATGAACATGAGATCAAAACTCATGTGCTCATCGTGCAAGGCCTCCATGAAGAACTGGTAGCCAATTTGGTTACAGTATATAGGACCAATGAGAATGGAGATGCCCAAAGATCGAGGTCAGCATTTTCCATGCCGGAAATGGTAGCTGGATCCGACATCGTAGAGACTGCAATTCACCCAACCAATCGGCCAAGTCAGTATGTAGTGAAACGTGGATGGTTCACCTTTCCACCAGATGCTCGCACTTTCTTGAATCAGAATGGCTATGGATACACTGTCCATTGCGCCACTCAGATGCGACCCATCAATCATCGAGAGAGAAGTAGATCTCCCGAATTGCCAAGCACTGCCACATCCCACAGCATAAGTAGCGATGTACCAACCACTTCCCATACTTTCAGAGATGAGCTGCGACCAGAAGTTCTGACGCAATCAGATGCACATGATTCACTGATCCACCGTCGCAGAATCCTTTTGGAAGATCAACTCCCAGAACAAAATGTCACATGGGTAGACTTTTCACTAGTCCGCCTATGCGCTGAACGCATCCGTGACATTTGGATTCCAACTTGGGACCACTGGCCAGAAGATTTCGCAACTCCCGACCTGCCATGGCCTGAAGTTGAGATGCTTGAGGCTTGGGAAGGCGAGGTGCCCTTGGAATTCATCTTTTACACAGATGGGTCTCAGTCAAAAAAGAAAGGTGTAGGAGCAGGGATTGTGGCCCTGATGAGAACTCGCCATGGAATGTACTGTTGCGGTTTTCTCAGCACATCAGTTCCAGATGCCACCTTTGCATTTGAAGGAGAGCATGCAGCCATGATTTGGGCCCTCATTTGGTCCAACCAACTCAGCACATGGCACATGCAGACCTATTCAGAAGGTGATATCCAATTCACTTTTATGTTTGATGCCCAGGTCACAGGATATCAAGCAGGTGGATTTTGGAGAACGGCTAGCGACAAGCATTGGCAATCAGTGATGCGCAGCTGCGTTCATATTCTCCAAGCCCGACATGGCGTTGATTCAGCAAGATTTGAGTACACTCCAGCCCATCAAGGCGAATACTGGAACGAACTTGCTGACTGTCTAGCGAAGTTTGCAGTCCAATACCCAGAAAGGGTCCCCGATTGTCATGCATGGTGGCATTTACTCGGTCATGAAGACTCCAAACTTTTTCAACAAGTTTGGCTCTGGGAAGAAATGCAAACAGGCAAACCAGATGTGCCCAAACTATTTGGAGACTACATGTGCCACATCTCAACACTTCCAGACCAAGTTGACCTGGCAGCATTTAAAGACAGTAAAGATCCATCCGAATCACAGAATCAAGATCCAGTCACCTTTTCCATCAAGTGTGCATCCGCCAACGTCATGACTTTGCTTGGGAAAATGAAGAATAAACAAAGTCACTCCCATGCAAGAAGTCAAGCATTGATGTACCAATTTGATGAGGCGGGACACCACTTTGTGGCCATACAAGAAACCCGAATGAGGAAACGGCCTCCCGACAACAATGAGTTTTATACCATTGTGTCTGCAAATGCGACTGATGGAGGTCATGATGGTATCCAATTGTGGATCTCCAAACGCCATCAGATTGCACCACAAATCAAGCTTCATCGGGATCATGTTCGAGTTGTCTTTGCTGACCCCAACACGTTGATAGTCAAGCTCGTTCATCCCAGCTGCAGACTGGTTTTAGTTACCACTCACGCCCCACATGGTGACAGACCCATGCAGGAATCTCAAACATATTGGGATCGCATCGACAGTCTTCTCCAGAGCAAGTGTAATGACTTTGATATTCTGTTCTTGGGAGATGTCAATGGGAAGGTTGGTTGTGTACTTTCCACCTCAGTTGGAGGACACCAGGCAGATCGTGAAAGTGACACAGGAAGGAGATTCCACACCTTCCTACAGAAGTACCAACTCTTTCTCCCAGCGACATTTGAAGCACACCACGAAGACCCAGCAGCCACCTTCGTGTGTCCCAATGGAACAGATGAAGCCAGAATTGATTTCATTGCATTGCCTCTTCGTATAGCACCTTTCGGTGTAAGAAGCTTCATTGATGCCGATATTGACATCACTCTCACCAGAGAGGATCATGCTGTCACATCCTGTGTTTTTTGATTCCAAGCTGCGCCAAAGACCCAACGTATTAGGCCACCTCAGGTCAAAAGTGACCCAAGTGCCCTGAGCACCGTGCTGAAAACGTGGGTTGGACAAGTCACATTGGATGAGATGATATCGCCAATCCTGTGGACAACAGATGTTCACACGCATGCGGACACCATTGAACATATGGCGCAGCAAGCTGTGAATATGCTTGCCCCAAGGACTGAGAGGATTTGGAAGAAACGTCACCTGCTTCCATCCACTCGTGTTCTCATTGACAACAAGCGTCAGTGCTTCAAACAGGTGAAAATCGCCAAACAAGTGCATCGTGGCACATATCGTCAACATTTGTTCACCATTTGGCGTCATAGGAAATGAAGGCAAAACGTTTGAAGAAGCCACCACCCCTGGTCACCATGGACCAGGTCCTAGAATCGTGCAGGCAATGGTGGCAGAGGTGGGATCGTTACCAAGCCCAACTTCTAGCCCAATACCGCAAGCTCTGCCAAGAAGCACAACATGCCTTGAAGACAGATGATCAACAGTTCTTTGCTGACTTGGCTGAGCAAGCCTCCAGAACGTACTCCCAAGAAGGCCTGCAAGGCCTGTGGAAAAGCCTGAAGTTTGCTCTGCCGAGACATAAAGCAAAGCGCAAACAGATCCCATATGACATTGATGAGGACCTTCAAGGGCATTTTGCAAAGCTTGAAACAGGCACCCTGGTCAAGAAGTCCGTTTTTGTTCAGGATTGCTTAGCACGGCAGAAGCAACACCAACGAACTCAACCAGACAATCGATGGATTCACATCGATGAGCTCCCTCGACTGTTTGAAATCGAGTCCATTTGTCTTCGACAGAAGCATCATCGAGCACCAGGACCAGATGGACTGTGCCCAGAACTGTGCAGGTATGGTTCTGGTGCCATAGCGCCGCGCCTTCAGAAGTTGCTTCTGAAATGTTTTCTCTCCATGTGTGAACCATGCCCCTACAAAGGTGGGCTGCTCCGAACCATATACAAGAAAGGCCCTTGTGACCAGGCCCAATCCTATCGAGGGATACTCTTGGCCAACAGTTTCGCCAAAATCCAGCACTCATGGAGCAGAGGGAGAACACTGAACGTCTTGCAGCAAGTCCATTTTGAAGGCCAGACCGGAGGGCTCCCATCACAACAAACCAACACCGGCATTTCGATCATCAAGACGTTCAACAGGGTTGGCCGTTTGAAGCATATCTCAACAGCCACCATCTATCTAGATATCCATGCTGCCTTCCATCATCTCCTGCGCGAATGGGTGTTTTCAATCAGCAACCCCATCGTGCAGAGTGAACTTGAACGAATCTTCGATCCCAATGAGAGGGATGTTGCTGCCCTGGCACAGCAACTCATCGAAGCATGTGATCGGGATGATATTCCATTTCCAGATGGCCTCAGGCAATTTTTGCATGACACACACCAGCACACGTTTTTCCAGATGCAATGCCATGATCCCAGCATCACACACACACGCAGAGGGACTCGTCCAGGGTCCCCCCTTGCAGATGTGGGGTACAATCTACTGATGGCAAGGATTATGCATCGTGTGTCAGAGGAACTCCATGCCATACCCATGTACACAGCAGGGATGAACAAACTTGGAGTCTCCATCCCACCCATCGTATGGGTGGATGACGTTGCATGTCCCATTGCAACGACACATGCATCAGAATTGCAATGTGCCATTGTCATTTTGCATCGGGTGTTCATGCAACATGGACTCACACCAAACCTTAGTCGAGGCAAGACGGAAGTGATCATGATGCACAGAGGACCATCCTCTGACCAACATCGTGCTGCTCTTTTCAATGCAGATCACATCCCTGTTCTTGTTCCAGCCACAGATGACCACATATTGAGTGTTCGAGTAGTAGCGAGCTACAAACACCTTGGAGCTCGCCAAGGCATGAATGCCGACATCAATGAAGAGGTCAAAGCGAGGCTGGCTCATGCCCGTCAGGCTTATGAAGAACTGCGGAGACCAGTCTTCAAAGGACCTGGACTATCAAGTGCGGTCAAGCTCAAATTGTTCCAAAGTCTCATCCTGAGCAGACTGCTGTATGGATGTGGAGTGTGGTCTGACATCCCCAAGACCCTCCTTCGCACTTTGGAACACAGTTTGGTCCAGCACTACCGTACCATACTGAATGATGGATGGTGGAATGCGGCCTGCTCCACCACCCCAGAGCTTTTAGCACAGCATAAACTGCCCACATTCCGTGTCATCCTTGCTAAGCATCGGTTGCTGTATTTGAGGCACCTTGCCATGCATGGGAAATCTTTTCATTGGACCTTACTCCACACCGAACATCAAAGTGGAGGAGGCTGGCTGAGCGAAGTATACTGTGACCTCCAATGGATGGCTAAAGTGGTCTGCCTGGCCTTTGACTGTGCTTCACCCACACCACAGTGGGACGTGATTGTACCAGCCATTGCTGCATGCCAACCGTGGAAGGCTTGGGTACGACGTGCTGTCCTGCGTCATACCACACAGGAACACATTGCTCATGTTACAAATCACCTTCACCAAGCTGTTGCTGAGGAGATGACCTCTCTTGGCATAGCAATCGATTATCAGGAATATGAAGGCCCGGCTGATCTTGACCTTCATGTGTGTCACCACTGCTCAGCCAAGTTCCCGACCAAAAGGCAGTTGTCCACACACCAATGGACCAAGCATCAGCTACATTCTGAGGAGAGTCTTTATATTCAATCCAGCGTGTGCGCTGGATGCCTCAAACAACATTGGACCTCACACCGTGTGAGGCAACACTTGAAGTACCGTCCCAATGGCTGCTTTGACAGGCTCAAAGATGCCAGGAACCGGATGAGCCCCTGGTTGTGCATGCCCCACCTCACCTGAAGGGTGTTAAGAGGATGCCATCCCAGAGGTTTCATGCAGGCCCGTTGAGGCCCAGTTCACAACAGAGACGAAGAACGCAACTTCGCACTCAGATCCGGGAAGTGCAACAACAAGGTGAATACTCGTTTGCTTGGTGGTGCCCCCAGGACTTTCCAGAAGTAGTCCAGCCAGTGTGTTCTGCATTAACTGCTGCCTTGCAGCAGTGGCTTGACGACCCAGATGCCACCACCGAAGATGCATTCCATAATGCCATGCTGGGTGTTTTGTTGGATCTCCCCATGTCACATTTCCAATCAGGCAGGATTTTTATGCATTGGGTGGAACATGACATGCATGACATCCTTGCAACTAGCCTTTCTGTTTTGCACCTAGAAGTTGCTGATCGTGCCCACTACTCGCTCTTGTATGAGATCGATTGTTGGCACTATCGATGTAAGATGCAGGAACTTGCCAACCACCTTCAAAACCTATCCGATGAGGTTGAATTTGAGTGGCAGCAGTCGCATGGACCTGTGCCTGACCTGGGTCACCTGCATCCCATTGAAAGCCACTACACGGCAATGCGTGACGAGGAAGCAAAGAGAAGACTGTGGAAACTTCTTTCACCTCCGACCATCGAACGCAAGCTGCGTGGCCGCAGATACCTGGCTATCCACCTGTACTCTGGAAGAAGAAGGGAAGACGACTTTCATGCCCATCTTCAGGCACTCCTGCCCGTCTCAGACATTGAGGTTGCAATTGTGTCCCTGGACACAGCAATCTCACCACTGATGAATGTCCATGACGAGACCTTATGGCAGCGCATTGTTGCTGCTGCCAGACAACGACGAGTTGCATCACTTTTACTTGGTCCTCCATGTGAGAGCTGGTCAAGTGCTCGTCACAGGGCGGTTGAGTCCCCAGATGAGGAGGGAACACGCCAAGGACCCCGACCCTTGAGGTCGGCCGAATCACCATGGGGATTGGAACGATTGACGGTCCCGGAGCTGATGCAGCTTCTGACGGGAACTGGATTGCTTTTGAAAGGCATTTTCCTGGTTGTGATCGTCGCATCGTATGGAGGGCTCACAATTTGTGAGCACCCCGGCTTGCCTGGAGACCCTACCTACGCAAGCATTTGGCGAACGGGACTTCTACAAATGCTATGCCGTCACGGCTGGTACTTGAAGTTGTGCGCCATTGCGCAGTGGCGTTATGGTGCCCCCGGCATTAAGCCGACCAACCTCATGTATTCCGGTGTTCAATTGCCTGCACTACTCAGACGATTCGAACTGAGCGGGATTGCTAAACCCACTCAGTACGTGATTGGAAAAGACAGCAGTGGAGCTTTTCGCACATCCTCTGCCAAGGAATACCCCAATCAATTGAGCAAAGCGTTTGCTTGTGCGGCATATGAGAACCTGATCCAACTCACCAAGGACCCGCTGCCGGACGAGACCAGCTGGGACCAAGAATGGATCGGTGAATTAGTGACTTTGTCCGCCACCATTGCACAGACCGAGTGGTTGCCGGATTATCAACCGGAAAGGTTGATGTCTTGAGCCAGGACTGTCACTGCATGTTTTTGACCCTGCACGAGGTACCCTCAGAAGCAGCGCAATGGAAAAAATTATTGGTTATCAATAATGGTTAATATTCTTAATATTGCTAAAAATGGTTGATGATGGTTAATAACTAGCAATAATGTGGATAATGATGGCTAACAATTTTAATCAATATGGCTAATAATGGTTCATGATGGTTAATAACTAGCTAAGGATGTGGATAATGATGGTTAATAATGGTTAATCATGTCGTTGAACTGGTCAATACTGGTTGGACACTTGTCAGTAGACGCACCCCCTGCCAGGCGAAGGATGGTTGATGATGGCTAATTGTGTTTAACATATTTATTAGTTGATGAGCAACAAACTTATGGCTAAACAACTAGCAGAAATTGTGGTTTCTCAAGCTTGGTGACCAGCTGGACATCTTGACTTCGATTATAATGGTTCAAGAATGCTATTGGTTGAGTTGATCCAACTTGATCCGAGTTGATCCAAATTGATCTAAGTTGACCAACATTCTTCTTAAACCATGATCAACTTTATCATATTCGTCAACTGATGATCAATAATGGCTCGAATAATGCTAATGGTGATCAACAAAGGATAGTGGTTGCTTGTGGTTGCTCCATGGTGATCAATTCATAGGCATCTATGGCCGTCAATTGTCAATGATGAATACTTGGCTAATTTTGTTGTGGTTGATGAATGTTGGTTACAGTAGTCAATAATTATTGATCAATCGTTACCCATGGTTGATGGTTGGTTGGTTATTGATCATTGCTACCACAATTCGGGGTTGATGAATAATGGTCAAAACAAGAAATGATGGCGCCTAAACATCATGACAGGCAATACTGATCAGTATTGCTTCTTAACAAATGATCAATGGGAAGAATGATGTTTCATTGAAGAATATGATAATATATAGTTCTGTCTGGTGGTTATTAACTTCAGGGCTCACGGGTTCGATCAATAGCAATAATCCACAAATGATCAACAATGATCCGTAGTTGGCTAAGAACTAATAAGCACGAATGAAATGAAGCAACGCTGACTGCTCTCTCTTAATGGATGTTAATCTTGTTGCTGGTGGCTATACATAAGCTATCAATAATGTAAATAGTGGTTATTGGCTGACTCAGGATGATCAAGGATGGTTGATGATTGCAACGCCACTACAGTATTGGTGGTCGATAGATATAAATGTTGCTGCTGAGCAATATCAACGGCTGATTTGCTAACGATTAAACAACAGTGGTTCAAACTTAATTGAACAACTGCTGGTATTAACAAATTTTCTGGCTACCCAACAGTACCACCATGATCAACCACATTATCTTCAGAACCACCGTATTAGCAGTGCCACTATTCTCAGCCAGTCTTGATTAAAAAATGGGCAGTCATGATCCAAAACATCCAGTGTCAGCATCAGCAGCAAGCAACAACGTACTATAATTGACAACGACAACAAAAACACCACCAACAAGCAAAAATGACGACAACAGCGACAGCCACACAGCCACTCTCAAAATAT
Source organism: Symbiodinium kawagutii (assembly GCA_009767595.1). Taxonomy (NCBI): domain Eukaryota; class Dinophyceae; order Suessiales; family Symbiodiniaceae; genus Symbiodinium; species Symbiodinium kawagutii. The sequence goes on along the minus strand of VSDK01010590.1, from coordinate 154,848 downwards.
GCCACCAGCAACACCACTATCAGCAACAGCAGCACAAGGACCACCACGAAGCCCAGCCATGAAACCATCCACAAACAACGCCATCTCTGCGTCCGCCACGCCGCAGAACACCTGGAGAAACTCCGAGCAGCGCACTCGCGACACGTGGAAAGGACCGGCGATTGAGCAAGGCGAGTGGCGGTCACTGGCTTGGTGAAACCCAAGGATAGGCTCAAAATGGTCAATATGGATGTCACTAGGAATGATAGTTTTGTCAATTGATGGTGATTCTTGTTGCACTATCATGGCTACAACTGGTGAATTGCAAGTGAAAATTATGCTGGATGATGCTTGGGAGTGCTGCATTTATGATGACTGGTGATAACAAACAAATGCCAACTTGCCAACCACCCGGAAATACCGGCAGCACCTGCGTAGGGCTTGACAGGGTTGATAAGGGTTCAGTAATCAAATATGTCACCCCCGCAAAACTATATGTGAATTGAATATTCCAATGAGGGGACTTCAATGGTGGCATTATGGGCCACCTGTTTTCGGTGACCTTTCCAGCACATTCCCTCCACGAGAAATGGATCCTTAGCACTGGAAAGTTTTGGCACCAAGAAAAATCGATTCCCGGAGAAACGCTAGCCTGAGCTTTGGAAAATGTCTCTGTAAAACAACATGGGCCTTGTGACTATGAGGGCACCCAACTGCGAAATATTTGCAAAGCTGCTGGTGGATCTGAACTGGTCCTTGAACGATCCTCCCTCAAAAGAATGGTTCATAGATGTCCATAGTCCACTGGACGCGACCCTCCCATCAATCCAACAAGTGGCACAACGTTGTATACAATGCACCAGAATTTACGTCATGTACCGTAGCAGAATCATCCAACGCCAATCCCTACAGGCACAGGTCCTACAATTCTGGAAACGAAGCATCGAGCATCAGAAGGCAATGACTATGCCTATCTTTGCTTGACAACGAGACGGGAATAACAATGAGAAGGTGAGAAACATTGCCAGTACTTCATCCCCTTCACATTATTCGTCATTGTTGCTGTTTAATCATCGCAACGCTGCCTACGAAACCTGTGATCCCAGCCGCGCACCACACCTTCTGTCCAGGGCTACCCCCAGCCATGGAATGGTCAGCTGAGGTTGTTGAGGTTGCGTGGCTGTGGCCCAAAACAAGGGGCATGAAAGAAAGGTTATCTGTGACCAATTGCTGAATATGATTTAACAACAATGATTATCTAACCTATAACCAATGATCATATATACATAACCATGATTCTTGAGTGTGATTGAGCAACAGTGACTAATTAAGAATAATGGTTGACTACAAACAGTTTTTGGATGCTTCGGTTTCACTCAAACCAGAGGCGAGCCATCAATGATGATTACCACTATGAAACAAAACAAAATGAATCACTCCAATCACCATATGTAAAATTAATATTGCCAATATTTAAGTATTGGTTGCTAGTCATTGGAAATTGCCTGCTAGCTAGCGGTAAATGGACTCGTGCGGCTAACAAGTTCTGGAATTTTCAGCTTGCTATTCTAAGCATATTGGGGGTCGGTCGGATAGTGCTGACAAATGACTTCTTCGTTGCAAATCAATACGCCAACATTTCGTCGTGGAAGTTTCAAGCTAACCTTGCGTCACCCCGCATCTGGTGGGAGCCAGTCAGGTGCTGCCCGCCGCGCCCGCGGGCCGTTTGGAGGGCTCTGTCGGCAACCTTAAAACAGGGGAATGTATCAATTACCAAGTGCGGATGACCGTGTCTTGAAATCGTTGGTAGGTTTTCAAGATTCATTGACTTCTGTAAGTTGGCGTATTCAGAGTTCAATGGAAGCTGTTCACTTAAGTCTTTCTAGTCAACAATTCATCAACAATATTTGCCAAGGACTTTAGTGAAGAGCTTCCAGAAAAACATGACCACTTGGAAATTCGCAGTGGGCACGGCTCAACCAAGCACCCTTTTCGCCGCTGCGGAGATTGACATTATCCAGGTCAGGTCTTGCCCGTGAAAATTCGCCATCTTCAGTCCAGGGAATCCTGCGCCGGAGAAATTGGGTCATGTTTCTTTCTCCAGCCATGCATTTTTGTTTGGTGTTTCATGTTATACCTTCCGGTAGATGCTCACATGCTCACCTAGCAATGGAAATCCACCCATTTATAGCTGGTTTCCCATGGTTTCCAATGGTTTTGCTGTACAGTGATGATCCATTTCCAGATTCAGAGGGTGGTTCATTGCCTATGACATATGAACAATTGATGGCGAATCAATATGATTTCGCCTCTAATCCTCCTGGCTGAACAACTGACCTGTAATCACACGTATAGGCAGTGCAACGCGCCCAGGCTTCAGAGAGAGTTTCATGATTTCAATGCTCGAAGACACGGTCTAATCAGGTTGGTTGGTTTCCTCCGCATCCAAATCAAACACATGGATCTGGTCCAAAGTTGTGGGGACCTGGCACACACAACGCGCATTCCAAGGGTCAAGCCGAACTATTCTTGTCTTGCGGACATCTCCTGTATTTCAAGACTATATCATTGACATGTGATAGCTATTGATGATCTCTGAAAACGGCGGAGAACCAGCGGCAGTGTCGGTCTGGTGAAGCTTCTGCCTGGAGAGATGTTTCAACAAGCTTTGGCAGATCTCCGACCCATAAAGTGCTGATTGAATGACGTACTGATTGGTGGTTAAAAGTTGTAAGTCATCCGAAAAATCCGCTTGCCAATCAGCCAACCATCCACCATCAACCATCTTAAACGTTTTATACCAGTCTTGCACGGCTGAATGTTGATGCAGTGTTGATGCACAAATTCCTGCACCATAGCAGTGGAACTGCCAACACCACGGGAGGAACCATGAACTCTTCCCAATAATGAGCAGTTGAGTAAGTCATCAGCATGGACGATGGTCTGGTCTATGGCACGAGTAGCTCTTGGTCTTGCAGTTTGTTGTGATTCATTATTGATCATGGACCATTTTTGGCATTCTGCTTCCCATTTTATACGGTTTCTTATCACTTTTCATTGTGGAATCAATCATGGACCATCATTTGTTGTGCCTGTCATCATCAGTATCAATATCAGTTGATGCTGGCTCCCCCTGTAGAACAATACGGTGCTTTGCCAAAAAGAGCCGGTCCAACAGAAAGCAAACGCAGCCACATGACCTCAAAATTACTATTCTCACATCCACCTGAACCCTCTGCAATCGGTTCACATGAGCAGTTCTACATGTTTCTGCTTGTTTTGAGTGATTCATTCCTTCAATTGTTTTCTTACATTGAGCAGGACTGGCTGAGATATAATCAACATACAGTAGTTTGCCAATGTTTACCAGCTAGCAGAATGGTCTCCAACTATCATTAGTGATTCCATATCAAATATCATAACACGGTTACATGTCATAACGGTGTTTTGAACTTACCACAGTACTAAGATCTACTCAAATCATTCCACTATGTCCCTTGCCTTTTCCCACGGGCCAAAAAACATATCACATCTTATAAATTCTTATGGATTACAGTACCCTGTAGAACCGACCTTGCCAGCCTCGCTGGCTATTGCTGACGCCACATCCTTACCTCGCAGCCCGGCGGTCCAGAGGGTCCCAGCGGCGCAAAGCGTGGTAGCACCTCCTGTGAAGGTAGGAACTCGCCACAGTCTTGGGAGGCGAAGCGCGGTTGCTGCCATGAAGTTTGGACCCAGAAGCCTCATCGTTCACTATACTTGCAACACTCCTTGATTGTGCATGATTTACAAACAAGTCCGAAATTTCATCTTCTTTCCGGTCAACACTTCATCATGAGGCTTTCCAAGCTGGCTGAACCAGGGGCAGCCCAGCAGTAGCAACAGCAGTTGTCAACAGGTCACCCAAGTGTCCAGCGGTGAAGAACTCACAGCATGGTTTTAGGCGCCAAACGGCAGCCTGCGGCCGCAACGCAAATGAACGGCGAATCAGTTTGGCCGGCAGAACCAACTGCCGTTAGGTCTGCTCACTTCGGAACTGAAGAGAAAGTGCCGATATTTTCACCTGCTTTAAGGGCTTGCGTTGGTGCTTCGAAAGCGGCAAAATTGCAGGTTCAACACAGGGGTCCAACCTATGAAGAAAGGTGGCTGTTTCTTGAAGGACCGACGACCAAAGATAGATCCACCGAAAAGGATCATGGGTGGCATGGAAGCACATGGTGGAGTGTTCGCCGAAGCACACAGATTGGTGGCCTGCGAGGGCAGCCTTGTTTTTAGAGCTGCCGGATCGGCGCCTCAAAAGGATCAATGACCTGCCATTGGCTGCTGTCTCCAATGGTTATAAGATGTTATAAGGGATAATCATCTTAGATCTCCCAGTGTTAGATGGTTGATTTCTCACTTCACCACTGCTTCCAGTCATATCGGCAACAGCGTCACGCGCCCGTCAAATGCTGATGGTCGTCGTCAATCTGGAGGCTCGCAATCCTCTCCTGCTTCACTGATTCCGTACCATCACAGTTGGCGTGCTCATGAGATGTCAGTGCCGCTTGTGCCAACTAAGAAGGCCAACGACAGAGCAGTGAATCAGCGAAGGATGCTGTGTTCCAATTCTCAGGTCATGGTTGTTGGTTGACCTCCATCAATGATGATGCTACCCCATGAAAGCTTACAACCTTTTCAGCAAAGTAAAGAGGCAAACCCAGGTACCATCATCGAGGCCTAGGCATCATTATCAAAAGTTAGGCATTAGCGATCGCACCCTATGTCCCTAAGGATTGTTGGACTGTGGATGGGTGTGTCAGCCGCAAAACCAAATCCTTGCACACCTGGGCCGTGTTCTTTTCGGATGACTAAGAAGTGACGCCAACGCCAAATTTAAATGCATATATGCTGTCATTTGGCTTGCAAACGCGGAGGGTAGGTGTCAGAAGGGGGCCTACGCGGCGCCTACACAAGACCGATCGAAGCCCTTTTTGTGCAGAGGATGCTGTCACGTTGCCTACGTGAGATAATTATGCGGCTATGCGACTTCGGAAGGTATATAGTGTCAGAAAAATCTTTCTCACAAAAGAAATTTCTGAGTAATCGGGCTACTTTGGAAGCACCAACGCTTCAGATATTGATGGGATGGCTTTCAAAAACCGGAGCAACCAACCCTGGTGGCACATGTCTTCCTAAGCTTTCCTTGGGCAACCCTGTTGTATGAATTTGAGGCCGTCAAAAAATGCAGCTCACCTCAAGATTGCACAATGGCTGAACAGGACTGGGCAGCTTGGTGGAAGCATCTCAAGAGCAGCCATAAATCAGCAGCAAAAACCCCACGAGCATATCCCCCTGTGCAGTAAAGGGGGGCTGTCATATCAAGCAAGCCTTCAGAAAGTACCAAATGGTGTTTCAAAATTCATTTTGTAGAGGGCATGGGTTTACTGCTTTGTTGATTTTTGCTGGGTCAAAACGCGTAAAAATTGCACAATGGCTGCATGCGATTGGGAAGGTTGATGGTACATCTCAAGCGCAGCCGTGAATCAACAGCACAAACCGCACGTGGATCCTTTGCCACACCACAAACTTTATGCCTGGTCAAAAAGGATCTAAATAACAAACTACGGCAAATCCAAGTAACACTTTTGTGGGCCGCAACGGTTCACTTGTTGGGGTGTGCTGCTTGATGCGAAGCAGCAGTGAATCAGTGAAGGATGCTGCGCTCCATTTTTCAAATTATTCATGGTGATGATCAACCCCCATCAACGATGGCGCTAATCTATCGCCTAAAAGAATCCCACTATGAAATGATGGGAATGGGAAGGTTGACGGTAGCATCTCAAGCGCAGCTGTGAATCAACAGCGCGAACGGCACGAGCATCCTTTCACGCCACAAACTTTATGCCTGGTCAAAAAGAATTCAAGCAGCATGCAAGGCTTGCAGCTTACTGAATTGCAATGGGTTGCGGATGTGGTGAGCTGCTTTCTTCATCCAGAAAACACATGTCTGCAGATCCAAGTAACACTTTTGTGGGCCGTAACGGTTCAACTGTTGGGGTGTGCTGCTTGATGCAAAGCAGCAGTGAATCAGGGAAGGATGCTGTGGGTGTTCCATTTGTAAAGTTATTGTCTATGATTTATCCCGATCAACGATGGTGCAAACCAATGACCTAAAGATTGCACAATGGCTGAATGGGATTGGGCAGGTTGACGGTAGCATCGCAAGTGCAGCCGCGAATCAACAGCATGAGTTCCACGAGAATCCTCTGCCAGGCCACAAACTTTATGCCTGGTCAAAAAAGATCTAAATAACAAACTACGGCAGATGCAAGTAACACTTTTGTGGGCCGAAATGGTTCACCTGTTGGGGCGTGCTGCTCGATGCAAAGCAGCAGTGACTCAGGGAAGGATGCCATGCTCGACTTCTCAAGTTATTGCCGATGATCTAACCCCAACAATGTATATAGTGCCAACCCATTTCATAAAGATTGCACAATGGCTGGATGCGATTGGGAAGGTTGATGGTACATCTCAAGCGCAGCCGTGAATCAACAGCACAAACCGCACGTGGATCCTTTGCCACACCACAAACTTTATGCCTGGTCAAAAAGGATCTAAATAACAAACTACGGCAAATCCAAGTAACACTTTTGTGGGCCGCAACGGTTCACTTGTTGGGGTGTGCTGCTTGATGCAAAGCAGCAGTGACTCAGGGAAGCATGTTGTGCTTCATTTCTCAAGCTATTGTCGATGATTTCGTCCCATCAACGTAGTGCTAATCTATTACCAACAGATCCCCTTTGCCATTTGGGGGGTGCTCTTGGACACCTCACTTCCTAGAAGAAAAAACAGATTTGCAAGAAAAGACTATCCTGACAAGTATCTTCATGTTTTGTGAAGGATGCTGCGCTCTATTTTTCAATTTATTGTTGATGATTTATTCCCATCAATGCAGTGCTAACCCATTCTCAAAGACTGCACGCTTTCTGAACGGGATTGGGCAGCTTGGTGGAAGCATTGCAAGCACGGCCGTGAATCAACAGCACAAACCCCACGCGCATCTTTTGCCACGCCACAAACTTTATGCTTAGTCAAAAAGGAATTCAAGCAGCCTGCAGGGCTTGCAGCTTACTGAATTGCAATGAATTGCGGATGTGGTGAGCTGCTTTCTTCATCCAAATAACACACTTCTGCGGATCCTGGTAACACTTATGTGGGCCGCAACGGTTTACCTGTCGGAGTGTGCTGCTTGATGCAAAGCAGCACTGAATCAGTGAAGGATGCTGTGCTCCATTTTCAAAACTATCGTTGTCGATGACCAACCCCCATCAATGATGGTGCCAATCTATCACCTAAAGACTGCACGCTTTCTGAACGGGATTGGGCAGCTTGGTGGAAGCATTGCAAGCACGGCCGTGAATCAACAGCACAACCGCCACGCGCATCTTTTGCCACGCCACAAACTTTATGCTTAGTCAAAAAAGAATTCAATCAGTCTGCAGGGCTTGTAGCTTTCTGAATTGAAAGGGATTACGGATGTGTTGGGCTGCTTTCTTCATCCAGAAAACGCACTTCTGCGGATGCAAGTAACACTTGTGTGGGCCCCAACGGTTTACCTGTTGGGGTGTGCTGCTTGATGCAAAGCAGCACTGAATCAGTGAAGGATGCTGTGCTCCATTTTCAAAACTATCGTTGTCGATGACCAACCCCCATCAATGATGGTGCCAATCTATCACCTAAAGACTGCACGTTGACTGAATGGGATTGGGCAATTAGGTGGAAGCCTCCCAAGTGCAGCTGCGAATCAATAGCACAAAGCCCCACGAGCATCTTCAGCACGCCAAAAACTTTATGCCTAATTAAAAGGAATTCAATCAGTCTGCACGGCTTGCAGCTTACTGAATTGCAATGACTGAGAGAAATGGTTCTCCAAGAAAATACTCGTCTCGATGCTGCTTCTTTTTTTGAAAAAGAACTTCTGGGGATCCAAACAACGCTTTCGTGTGCCGCACTGGTTCACATGTTGGGGTTTGCTGCTCAATGCGAAGCAGCAGTGAAACAGTGAAGGATGCTGTGCTCTATTTTTCAATTTATTGTTGATGATTTATTCCCATCAATGCAGTGCTAACCCATTCTCTAAAGACTGCACGCTTTCTGAACGGGATTGGGCAGCTTGGTGGAAGCATTGCAAGCACGGCCGTGAATCAACAGCACAACCGCCACGCGCATCTTTTGCCACGCCACAAACTTTATGCTTAGTCAAAAAGGAATTCAAGCAGCCTGCAGGGCTTGCAGCTTACTGAATTGCAATGAATTGCGGATGTGGTGAGCTGCTTTCTTCATCCAAATAACACACTTCTGCGGATCCTGGTAACACTTATGTGGGCCGCAACGGTTTACCTGTCGGAGTGTGCTGCTTGATGCAAAGCAGCACTGAATCAGTGAAGGATGCTGCGCCCCATTTTTCAAGTTAATTGGCCCTTTGCTGCAGCAAAGTCATCAAGAGATTGAGGGTTCCACCGGCAACAGCTACGTGTATGGAAAATCTTCAGTGTCTACTCAATGGTTTTGGCATCCCTCATGTTCTCAAGCGTTGGATTCCTGGCTGCAGCACCTACTGCCCACCTGGAAATGGTGCGCAAAGACTCCAACACCAGGTGTGAAAATAGACATGCGAGGCACAGCAAACTTGACCAAACATGGCGGCTGAGCTTCATTGTGGTTTAGCGAGCACCGAGCTGCCAACGGGAATCCAGCAATCTCAAACTTCAAACGGCTGTGTCTGATCTGTAGGGGCAAATCTTCCAAGTCCAAAGGAACGACAGAAGGATTCAAAACACTGATCAAGTCTGCTGAGGCACATTGAGTTGCTCGGATCTTGGCACAGAAGTGTTCACCATGTTTTCTATCAATGTGAATGACTGAGCCTCACATAGTCTTACCCCCTCTTGTGGACATGTTTCATGAGATTTCATCAGGTTGATGTTTCCTGCGGTCAGCTCAGGAAACTCACAGCCGCGCAACCGAACGACCCAGTGGCGAGCGCAGTGTGACTCTGGAACATCGGAAGGTGCACCTCTTAACCATTCGACTCATCCTTAAAGTCGCCTACATCGGACCCATCGTCTACGCGAACTGTGCAATCGTATATGCAGAGTCATCGACAGGTGCCTCCGCAAAGCCTACCCGAGGCTATGCCCAATTCATGATAGCCCATGCGGTGGATGGTAATTACTTTCAAAAAAACGCTGCTCAGCTGAGACTCCGGCCAACCAGAATGATGAAGGTTGGTATCGATGACGTGGTGACGTCTTTGCTGGCAAATCTTCAAAGAATCCGGGCAATGGCAATGTGTTTCCAAATGTCATGGGCTGCTGACGGGACAGGCACAAAAACAACCTCACTGGTTCTGCTCAACGCGTGCGCTTCTTTCCTAGCAACATTGGAGCCCCGAGGGTTTGGATCAATTGCAACACAGGTCATCCAATCACATTGCGGAATGCGACCGTGCAGCGGGAAAGCGCTGAACTTCGCAGCTTTTAGGGGTACGGTGAAAGCCAATCAACAACCAATTGGATGGGTCGGATGGTCGGATGGGTATGTTTGCCCAGCAGAATCTGACCTGTTTCTGCACTTGCCAAAGTTATTGCTTGTTTAGAAACCATATTTTGAAAAAATATTCTCTATGGGGTTCAAGTGGCTTGTTGATGAAGATCTGTCGGATGTACAGCAATCAGAAAGGTGAAACATTCCGTGCCACATCACAAAAAACAGCCAGCTCCAAGTCTATGATTCGATCTGGTGGAGACGCACCATGAGTTTCATGCAGATTGAGTCTAAGGGAACAAATGGGTGAACTTTTCAAGCACCCACAGGTCTCAAAAAACCTGGCCACAAACCGTTCCAGGGCACTGCAATGAGTGGCTTGATGCTGTCGGTCCCAGTGAACCTTTGCAGCAAACTGCAGTGGGTCAGTGACATCCAAGGATCTTCGCGTGTGCAAGTCACGGTTTCCAGCAACATCACCCAATCCATCATGGACCATCTATCCGAAAGCATCAGCTCTAAATCGTGACTGAAAAGCCCTAAGGACCCAAATCACGAGCTAAGGACATGTCAGCTTCGTGGGGACTCCCTTTACAACTGCAGCAATGTCTAGCACTGCTGGTGAATGTGGGCCCCAGGCTTGAGCTGCACGACCCATACTCTATCTCATGGCTTTTTGTGAGGCATTTAGCTGTTGTGGTTAGCCCAACGGCTTGTCTATCAACAGTCACCAGTCCTACAACTACCGCTGTTGCATGTAGGCTGGCACTGCAGCATGGACGACTTGAAAATCTCAAACTTTGGGTACGGAATGTGTATTACCAAATTGTGGTCACATGATAATGTGACATGGAAAGTAAACGGCAGAACATCCTTCTGCAAAGGCAGGAAGTCAAATCCAGGGCCAAGAAGGTGTTTGCTGTTCCCATGGCACCTTTTGCACGGCGCAATGAATTTCACATTGGATGCTTCACTGATGCGATTTGTTCAAGTCCTTTTTAGACACCACACAATGGTTTGAGACTGGTAGCCCCCGGCCAGGTAAAATCCACAACAAACTAACGGACCAGCACAAGCTTTCAAGATGTTGCCATGGAACACGGACAACGTGTGGTGGGCATTACTCCATCATTCAAAGCTGCCACGCAGCTTCTTTGCTGATGGTCCTGATGAAACAATCATCGCTCCATCAGTATGTGTGGTTCCAAATCCCAAGAAATGGCACAGCTCCCCCTGACGGTGCTTTTCCAGCCGGGCACGGCCTAGGAAAGAACACCTGGACCCACCGAAGTCAACGATATGTCTCGCCATTTTCACGTGTCCATCCTTGCGAGGGTCCCAACTCAAGGCTTGCTTCATGATGCTTCATCCCACGTCCTGCTGCATTGCCAGCTGACTCCTGATGGGGTCCCAACTCCACTGTCCCATCAACGTTTGCAGCGCGTCGATTGCATGTGTTGCAAACACTTGGCCATCCAACAGTGTGCCGTGGTCAGAAATTTCGAAGATGGGTCCCATTGAACTGTCAATGGCACTTGCTTCACGATCCACGAGGCAATTTGTTGCTGCCTTAGCTTCCATTGTCAGCAACGTTCCACGCGGTCATCAAAAGACTTTGATTTTATGATTTGCAGGGTGCTATTCCTTTCAACAGTGTTGGAACAATTGTGTAGATAGGGCCTTCCGACTGCCACGCTCAAGGCTGTAACGATCCCACAAACAACCACTGCCCCTCACCCTGATTGGTTCACATTAGAGATCTTAAAACATCTTAAAACAACTAACCTGTCTCACTCTTCCGCGTGCCCATGGGTTTTCAGAGACAGAAGACTTTCCAAAGAGATCATCTAAGCTGTTCATGTCAAGCAAAACCTACACCAGTCTTCAGACTTGATCCAAGTCATTCAGCAGCCGGGGATGGATCGCCGACTGATCTTTAAAAGAGCGATGACTGAAGTTTCTACAAAAGTAGCCTGTGCATTTTAAACAATTAACTTGAAAAACTTCTGAACTTTTCAAGGGTCAGAAATAATTGTTGGGGCTAAATGTTCAGACTCTTCAAGTGTCCACTTGAGTCTCCACCCAAGTTATTCAGTGCACGCAGAATTGGTTGATGGGCAAAAGTCACTCTGATGCCATTGGCTGTTGGAAGCAAAAGGGCAAGCATGCCACATGGAGGATTTTTGACGCAGATCTGGTGACTAAGTTCAACCTGCTGATGAAAGGAATACATTTTTCCAAGCAGTGCCGATGCGGAGAGTAAAGCTGCATCAGCACTACGTGGCGTAAGGCGTCATTGATTCTTCCAGCTCAAAACGTGTTGTGACTACCGGGTGATGCTGGCATGATGCCGGCACAAACAATCTATTCCATGGTCAACAGCTCCTGCAGCAACTACTCTGATTTGAATCAAGATATCTGCGTGTCCTAAGATATTGTTACGGTTTAGGTGGGACATATGCGGGACATAGGTGGGACTTTAGGGATCTTTAGGGGATGCGATTGGAATTGTTTTGCGGCAAGCGTTGAATTATTGAATCAACCCCGGTGAAGATTTTGGATGGTGGTTGTTCGTCCAAGCAAACAACATGGAACAATGGCCATCGATGCATGTCACAGGCATGGCCCAGCAGGTTCATGTCATTTGACATCAAGCTGGGAAAAGCAGCAAGGAAGACCTCAATGCCCTTGCACAAAAAGAAGCCGAATAGCGCAACGTAGGTGAGAATGCCCCTGGGCAGGGAATATTCTTTTTTCACTCCCACTTCTCTCCGGAGTGAGGAAACTGGCGCAAACAGATTTATTCCTATCTTTCTGCCTCGAATTGGGACGAACAGACTCTTGTTGAATTTACCTTGCATTTACACGCTGCTAACATGGGCATGCTGCGCTAGATAGTTGAGTCTGCGAACCCAGGTGCTAGACAATGTGCTTTGGCCTGGTTGCGAGGCAAGCTCTGAATGCCTCATTTTGCTGCCGACTTCTCCGTTTGCCTTCCGTGCAGATTCGCATGGTGATGGCCCTGGGTAGGGAGCTCATTAGGTCCCACGACAGAAGTCGCTGGTCAATCGCATCAAGTTATGATGACCTGGCAGCGTCCAAAATTGTTGAATGCAAATCTGAACCAGGTGGTTTGAATCGTTTCCTAATCACCGGATCCAATCAACCATGACCAAGCATAGATTGCGATAAGTTGGAGGCTTCATGACAAACATTGACCAACTACATAGGTTTTGTTCAATGAAGGGGGGCAGGAAGCGCTGGGTTGTGAGCATTGCACCTTGTAGCCTCACAACTGGTGACTTCTTCCGTACTGTGTAGACAAACCACCATGGATGAACGGCTCGGTGTCCAATGACCCAAGGGGTCGCTTGCCAGAAGGGATGGGATATGATGGGAATATACGAGTCATCATAGCCGCCATGAAATATGGGGTTGGAAAAGCTTGATAATCAGTCAATACAATTTGTGGGGGATTATCTAACTTTTGATTGACCCAACCAGTTATGGCTATAAGTTAGACGGTGGTTTCTCAAAGAAGTGGTACCCCCCAAATCATCCCATCTTAATCAGTGTTTGTTAGTAAACCAACCATATGCATACCTTTGGGGTCCCCTACTTGAAGCAACCACCAAATAACCAGTTAGAGTATTGACCCAACAACGGTTAGGGAAATCCGGAAGGATCCCACATCGAGGATCCATCGATCAAACTGAGTTCATCTGGTGGCCATGATCGGTCTGGCAATCGATAAACACTGTGCTGGTTGGTGGTTAATGGTCCGCGGGTCGGTTATTATCCTCTATCCATGATGGTTTAATGATAGTAGAGGACAATAACCAGCAATAGAGTTCAAACCAACAATAGAGAACTATAACCAACAATAACCAATAATAACCAACAATCATATAGTGCGTTATAATAGTTGGTGTTTTTTCACCCCGTCATGAACCATTTGCACATTTGTCAACTCCAACCATAGCTCGACAGCCATGGTCTCCCCGTTGAAGTCGTAACAGCCATGGCGGCTTCGCGACCCGCCACCACATGCGGTCCCGGTGTTTCACCCATGGCTAAGCATTGATTGCATTAGTCGTGATGCTCATGGCTAAAGTTTTCAGTGGTTTGAGTTGATTGGTTGCATATCAATTTACAATTGATATTGATTGATCGCGGGATATACTAGTTGATTGAGTTGATTGTCTTTGTTAATTGAATGGTAATGGCCATTGTTAATCGCTGACATTAGCTACTCGTCAACCATGTCAACCATTCATGATTGCCGTAAACAGTTGATGAATAGACTATTGTTGACAGAGGGGTCAAAGAATCATCTTCAATAGTAGGGTTGTGGTCGTACAGTGTTAGGCCTTTGTTGACAACCACACAGTGTTTGCTGCTGGCTGTCCTTTACTAGCTCGCATAAAACCATCATCATACCTCTTTATCAACCATCATCAGCTATTATTTATTTATTGACGATTCTCGACCGTTTGAATCATGGCTGATTGACAACATGGCCAACCAAGACCAAACTTGTGACTCATTTACCACCATCCAGCGTTATTCATCAGTACTCGTGAACCATCATTAATCATCACTAACAATTGCTGTAATCATTATCAATCATCACTAACACTTACAGCAACCATCATTTTAACCATCATCAGCAATCATTAACCATCATTAACCAGCATTAATCATCACTAACCATCACTAGTCAGACTACGTAGTCAACCATCATACCACCCTTGCGACCCACCACAAGTCGCGTAACTCATGCCACTGCCTGGACTCACAGATCCTCAGCTAGCTCACCCCAATCGCCTGGTGGCGACTACACAGTTGAGTCGCTCGTTTTGGATGGGAAAAAATGGAGGAAACCAACGGGTTTGGGATTTCGTTGTGCGTCAATTTTAGCCATCGAAAAAATGGCAAGTGAACATCCCAACAACTTGACTAGTTACTAGTTTGGTCATATATGGCATGCTCAGCGGGGGCACGGCATATTGATCCACGGCCATTTGACGACGCTGAGTCATTGGAAGCGAATGGCATCACCCATGTCTATAAGTTGTGATTTACAAGTTGGCGAAGGGATGATTTTCCAATGTGAATTACTTGCACATGCAGGTGGAAGGTGAAAACCAATCACTGGACGAACCACCAAACACTTGGAATCACCTGAACATTACTATTGATAAGCATTTTCATGACTATTCATGAACCAGTAGTGATCATAAATGATGATCATCACTCACTAATCAGCACCACTAATCGATCAAACTCTGGAAGTTCCATCCATTTTCCCATCATCCACCCACTCCCTACCCCGGCCACGGTGCCTAGGCAGCGCTACCGGGACCCTCCATTGAAGTGGCCACGCCCAGGCGTTGGACGCACAGCAGGGCCAAGAGGTCCAGGCCTTGAAGCGTTGAAGGTCGTGGGAAGGGCCTGACCACCCAACCTGCGGTTGATCAAGGTTCACTACTTAAGTTGGGTTGATAATGGTTTATAATGGTCAATAACTAGCAATAATGTGGATAATGATGATTAACAATTTTTTAGTTAATGATGGTTAATAATGGTTTTTGATGGTTAATAATGGTTAATAATGGTTAATAATGGCTAATAAAGGTCAATCATTGTTGATAATGGTTGATAATGGTTGATAACTGGACAACATGTGGATAATGATGGGTAATGATGGTCAATAATGGTTAAGTTGATCAACATTCACGAGTTTAGTTGGGTTAGTATACTGGATAATAGTGAACAAAAATGGAACCCAACCTGCAGTTGATCAAAATGAATTGGTGACCTTCTGGACATCGTGGATCAATGCAATGGTTGAAGAATGCTATTGGTGTATCTAGTTCATCCAGATTCATCCAAGTTGATCCAAGTTGACCATTATCATCTTTCTGGAAGCACGATCAACTTGAGAATATTCGTCACCTGATGATCAGGCTCATCAAGAATAATGCTAGTGGTGATCAGCAAATTGCAGTGGTTGCTTCATGGCGAACAATTTATTGGCATCTATGGCCATCAATGGTTGTTGATTAATAGTTCGTTCATTTTGTTGTTGACCGTTCTTTCCATTATTCGCGGTTGATTAATAGCAATCAAAGCAAGAGATGATCGCGCCTCAACATCATGACAGGCAATAGTGGTCAGTGGTGGTTATCAACTAATTAATGATCAACACACATGTTAATAATGGTGTTTCATGAAGAATCCGATGGTTCTGTCTAGTGGTTTTTAACTTCAGTGCTCACGGGGTTGATCAATAGGAATAATCCACCAATGATCAACAATGGCGCTTCATGGGCTCCAAGCTGATAACCACTAATGAAGCAACACTGACTATTATCTCTGTATGGATGTTAATGAACGTTGTTGGTGGTTATATGTAAAGTAAAGAGTGGTATTGACGGACTAAGGATGATAAATGATTGCAACACCACTTCAGTATTAGCGGTTGATGGATATCAATAATGCTGTTAACGGCTCATGGGTGGTTATTGGCCAAGGATTAAACACAAGTGGTTCACACTTATTGTAACAACAGCGGAGCGGACATCAAGAACATTCATTCTGGTGAACAGAACAATGGTGTTACTGACATTCACAAAAAATCTGGCTACCAACAGTACCACCATGACCAACCACATTATCTTCAGAACCACCATATGAGCAGTACCACTATTATCAACCAGTCTAGATCAACAATAGGCAGTGATGGCCGAAAGCATCAAGTGTCAGCATCAGCAGCAACCAACAACAAGAAGCAAAAATGACCACGACGACAGCGACAGCCACACAGCTACTCTCAAAATACACCACCAGCAACACCACTACCAGCACTAGCAGCACAAGAGTGATCAAAAACACTGCCCTGGGCCACCACTAAGCCCAGCCATGAAACCATTCACAAACAGAGCCATCCCCGCGTCATCCATGCTGCAGAACACCTGGAGAACTGCGAGCGCACTCGCGGGGAATGGACCAGTGATGTTATTCAGCAAGGCGAGTGGTGGTCATTGGCTTGGTTGAACCCAAGGATAGGCTCAAAATGATCATTATGGATGCCATTGGCCGTAGTAGCTCAATTAGTCAATTGATGCTGATTCTTGTTGCATTATCATGGCTACAGCTGGTGAATCGCAAGTGAAAATTATGCTGGATGATGCTTGGGAGTGCTGCATTGATGATGACTGATGATGACAAACAAATGCCAACTTGCCAACCATCTGGAAATATCGGCAGGCTTGATAGGGTTTACTGTCTTATGATAAGGGTAATCAAATATGTCACCCCCACAAAACTAAATGTTGATCGAATATGTCAATAAGGGACTTCAATGACCTGTTTTCGGTGACCTTTCCAGCACTTGCGTCCCCTCCGTGT
This sequence comes from Symbiodinium kawagutii, assembly GCA_009767595.1. Lineage (NCBI taxonomy): Eukaryota > Dinophyceae > Suessiales > Symbiodiniaceae > Symbiodinium > Symbiodinium kawagutii. The sequence goes on along the minus strand of VSDK01010590.1, from coordinate 137,928 downwards.
TGAAAACCTGCATCACTAGACATGGATCCCTAGCGCTGGAAAGTAATTTTTGGCACCAAGAAAAATCGATTCCCGGAAAAAACGCCAACGTGAGCTTTGAAAAATGTCTCTGTAAACCAACATTAGCCTTGTGACTATGAGGGCACCCAACTGCGAAATATTTGCAAAGCGGCTGGTGGATCCGAACGGACCTTGAACCACCCTTCCTCCAAAATATGGTTCATAGATGTTCATAGTCCGCTGTACGCGAACCTGCCATTCCAACAAGTAGCACAACATCGTATACAATGCCCATGTAATGTAGGGTAGCAGAATTATCCACCACGGGTCCTTCAGAATCAGAAGGCAATGACTATGTTTGACAATGAGAAGGGAATAACAGTGAGAAAGTAATAAGCATTGTCAGTATAGTACCCCTGGTTGCCCCATTGTTTTTCCTATAGTTTGTTGGTTATTATCCACCATCATTGATGATGATTAATATTGACCCGGAGCCATATTGTCAGTTTATCATCCCCTTCTCATTGTTCGTCATAGTTTCTGTTTAATCATCGCTAGATGGCCTACGAAACCTGTGATCCCAGCCACCACCACACCTTCTCTCCAGTATCCGAGCCAGCCATGGAATGGTCAGCTGAGGTTGTTGAGGTTGCATGGCTGTGGCACAAAGCAAGGGGCATGAAAGAAAGGGCATGTGGAAAACATTGGTGAGTATGATTAAGCAACAATGATTATATAATTCTATAACCATAATAACTATACAGTAATGATCACATAACCATGATTGTTGAGTATGATCGAGCACCAATGATTAAGCAAAACGGTTGACTACATCCGACCATTACATCTTGGTTCACCCTGGGCCGTTGGACAAACAATTTTTTGATGCTTTGATTTCACTAAATTGAAAAAACGAGCCATCAGTAATAATTGTCACTATGAAAAAAGATAAAATTATGATAAACTTACTGATATATATATATATACATATATACATATATACATATATATATATACAGCCATAGTGGCAACAAACATATAGCCACTATGATACTAAAATAAATGGTTGGTTGCTAGTCATTTGACATTTACTGCTAGCGGCTAGTTGACTCTTGCAGCTAACAAGTTCTGGAATTTTCAGCTTGTTGTTCTGAGCATATTGGGGATCGGATAGCGCTGAGAAAATGAGTATGCGCCAAAATAGGGTACCCAATAGCCCACCAAGAAATGATCATTTTACTAGGAAACCATGGGTCTTGGGGGCGACACTATTTTGGCACATACCCAAATAATCTATTCAATGCAAATTATGGATATTTGGTTGTGGAAGGTTTAGGCTAACCTTGAGTCACCCGGCCAAGGTCAAGGGTGGGAGTCAGTTAGGTACTGCCGCGCCTGCGGCTGTTCGGAGGGCTCTGTCCGGCTGCAGGGGCGGCAACGTTCAAACAGGGGGATGTATCAATTACTAAGTGCGGATGCCCCTGTCTTGAAATCGCTGGTAGATTTTCATTCATTGACTTCCGTTAAGTAAGTTCACTAAAGAATTCAATGGAAGCTGTTCACTTCAGTCTTTCTAGTCACCGACTCATCAACAGCACTTGCCAAGGACTTCAGTGAGGAGCTTCTACATCACCACCTGGGACTCCGCAGGCACGGCTCAAGCGAGCACCCTTTTTGCCACGGAGATTGACATCCAGGTCAGGTCTTGCGCGTGAACATTCGCCATCTTCAGTCCAGAGAATCCTGCGCCGGAGAAATTGCGTCATGTTTCTTTCTCCACTCATGCATTTTTGTTTGGCGTTTCATAGGATACCTTCCGGTAGATGCTCACATGCTCACCTAGCAATGGAAATCCGCCCATTTATAGCTGGTTTCCCATGGCTTCCAATGGTTTTGCTGTAGTCATGATGCATTTCCAGATTCAAAGGATACTGGGTATCCCGGCTGATTGCCAATGAACAGTTGATTTCCTGTCAATATGATTTCGCTTCTAATCCTCTTTGCTGCACAACTGATCTGCAATGACACGTGCAATGTACAATGTGCATACGCAGGAGAAAGAGTTTCATGATTTCAATACTCAAATGCAGAGTTTACTCACGTATTGGTCTAGGCCAAAGTTTCAGGGACCTGTCTAATCAGATTCGCTGGTTTCCTCTGCATCTAAATCTAATACATGGATCTGGGACAAAGTTACTGGGACCTGGCACACAACACACATGGTAAGGCAAGCCGAACTTTTTGTGTCTTGAGGACATAGCACATATTCTTTATTGTCCTTATTTCAAGACCGCGTCATTGACATGTGATAGCTACTCATAACAGGAAAAACGACGGAGAACCAGCCGCCCTATCCGTCTGGTGAAGTTTCCACCTGGAGACATGTTTCAACAGGAGACTTTTTGCATATCTCTGACCCACACAGTGCTGATTGAATGACTTACCGGTTGGTGGTTAAAAGTTATGAGCCATCCCAAAAATCTGCTTGCCAATCAGCCGACCGTCCAAAAATATAATCATAAACCATCAGCCACCTTAAAGACTTTGTAAAATCTTTGCACAGCTGAATGGTGATACAATGTTGATGGACAAAATTCCTGCAACACAACGGTGGAGCTGCCAACACCACGGGAGGAACATGAATTCTTCCCGATAATCAGCTGATTCAGTCACCAGCATGGATGATGGTCTCTGGTAGCTCTTGGTTTTGCAGTTTCCTGTAATTCATTATTGATCATGGACCATCGTCGGTATTCTGTTTCCTTTTATATACCGTTTCTTGTGAATTGATCATAGACCATCATTTATTGTGCCCGTCATCATCAATATCAATATCAGTTGATGCTAGTTCCCCCTTAGACCAATACGGTGCAACGCCAGAAAGAGCCGGACCAACAGAAGGCAAGTGCAGCCACATGACCTCAGAATGATTTTTTCACATCCACCTATACCCTCTGCAACCTGTTCACGTGAGCAGTTCTACATGTTTCTCCTTGTGTGGGTGATTTCTTCCTTTGATCGTTTTCGTACATTGTGGGAACCACACAGGTAAGGCTGGTATGAAATCAAGGTGGTTTACCAGCCAGAAGAGCGGTTTACAGCTATCCTTAGTATTATAACTATATGACTCATATCAAGAATCATAACACATTTACATTGTGGTGCTTTAAATTTACTGCTAAAATCTATCAAAATCATTCCACTATGTCAGACATCAATATTAAAGGTTTGTCCAACATAAGCCCTTCTTTCCTACAAACCAAAAGATGTATTACGTCTTTTAGATCCTTATAAATTGCCCTATAGCCTATAGAACCAACCTTGTCAGCCTCGCTGGCTCTTGCTGATGCCACCTCCTTACCTCTCAGCCCGGCGGTCCAGAGGGCTCCCAGCGACGCGGAGTGTAGTACTGTACCTGTAGCACTTCCTGTGAAGGAAAGAACGCGCCACAGTTTCGGGAGGCGAACCCCGGTTACCGTGGTAGAGTTTGCACACAAAAGCCTCATCGTTCACCTTACTTTCAACATGCGTGGCGCATGATCTGAAAACAGGTCCGAAATTTCATCTTCTTTCCGGTCATGGTAAACACTTCATCATGAAGCTTTCCAAGCTGGCTGAACCTCAGCCCAGCACGGGCAACAGTTGCCAACAGGTCACCCGATCAGCGGTGAAGAACTCACAGCATGGTTTTGGACGCCAAGTGGCAGCCTGCGGCCACTCCGATCAACGGCGAATCAGTTTGGCCGGCAGAACCAACTGCCATTAAATCTGCTCACTTCGGAACTGGAGAGTTAAGCTGCCGATCTTTTCACCAACCTTTTTATTGTGCTTGTGTTCGTGCTTCAAGAGCGGGTCGCTCTTGAAAGATGGACGATCAAAAATAAATCTAACAAAACAGTTCATGGTGGCATGGAAACACACGGTGGAGTGTTCGCTTAGGCACAAAGATTGTTCGCTACCAGATATGTCCTGCTGGATCGGCGTCAAACTTCAAAAGGATCAATGACCATTGCCGCCGTTGGCTGTTGTCTCCAATGGTTGAAGAGAGAATTAAGCATCTTAGATCTCCCAGCGGTACAGTGGATGGTTGATCTCTCACTTCACCACTGCTTCCAGTCTCATTTGTAACTGCGTCACAGGCCCGTCAAATGCTGATGGTCGTCATCAATCTGGAGGCTCGCGATCCTCGCCTGCTTGACTGGTTCCATACCATCGCAATTGGCATGCTCACGAGATGTCATTGCTGTTGGTGCCAATGAAGGTTGCCAGCGACAGAGCAATGAATCAGTTAAGGATGCCGCGTTCCAATTCTCAAGTCATTGTTGCTGGTTGACCACCATCAATGATGGTGCTAACCCATCAAAAGCTTACCACCCCTTCAGTAGAGAGACTAACACAGGTACCATCATGAAAGCTTGGGCACCATCATTGAAAGTTAGGCATTAACGATCGCACCCAATGTCCGTGAGGATTGTTGGACCGTTGATGGGTGTGTCAGCCACAAAACTACATCCTTGCACACCTGAGCCGTGTTCTTTTTGGATGACTAAGAAGTGACGCCAACGCGAAATACCTACGCGGTGCTTACGCGACGTCGTTTTACTCAGGGTTTGGCCTACGCGGAGGGTAGGTGTCAGAAGGTTGCCTACGCGGCTCCCATGCAAGACGGATCGAAGCTCCTTTTGTGCAGAAGATGCCGTCACGTTGCCTACGCGAGATGCCTATGCGACTTAGGGAGGTGTGTAGTGTCTGAAACAAATTGCTCATGAAAGAAATATCCGAGTATATCCGAGTAACAGGGCTACTTTGAAAGCACTGACGCTTCACATAATGATGGGATGGCTTTCTAACACCTTTCAAAAACCGGAGCAGCCCACCCTGGTGGCACATGTCTTGTTAAGCTTTCCCGGAGCAACCCTGTTGTATGAATTTGAGGCCGTCAAAATATGCAGCTTACCTCAGGATTGCACAATGGCTGAACGGGCCCAGGCAGCTTGGTACAAGCATCTCCAGCGAAGCCGTGAATGAACAGCATAAGCCCAACAAGATCCTTGGCCACGCCACCCCAAACTTTCTGCCTAGTCAAAAAGAATTCAAGCAGGCTGCAGGGATTGCAGCTTACTGACTTGCAATGACTTAGAGAGGCGGTTCTCCCAAAAAACAATTGTCTTTGAGCTGCTTCTTCACCAAGAAAAGCCACTTCTGCGGATCCAAATAACACTTTTGTGAACTGCAACGGGTCACCTGTTGGGGTGTGCTGCTTGATGCAAAGCAACAGTGAATCGGTGAAGGATGCTGTGCTCCATCTTTCAAATCATTGTTGATTAATTCACGCCCATCATTGGTGGCGCGAACCGTAACCCATCACCTAAAGATTGCACAATGGCTGGATGGGACCGGGAAGGTTGATGGTAGCATCTCAAGCGCAGCTGTGCATCAACAGCGCAAGCCCCACGAGCATCCTTTGCCATGCCACGAACTTTATGCCTATCCAAAAATGATTCAAGCAACCTGCAGGGCTTGCAGCTTACGGAATTGCACTGAATTGCAGATGTGGCGGGCTGCTTTCTTCATCCAGAAAACACACTTCTGCGGATCCAAGCAACATTTTTGTGGGCTGCAACGGGTCACCTATTAGGGTGTACTGCTCGATGCAAAACAGCCTTGAATCAGTGAAGGATGGTGTGCCCCATTTTTCATATTATTGTTGATGATTGACCCGCATCAACCATGGTGCTGATCCATCACCGAAGTGGGAAGCTCGGTGGAAGCATTCGCTGCAGTGAATCAGCAGCGCAAACCCCGTGAGCATCCTTTGCCATGCCACAGACTTGAAACCAAGTCAGAAGAATGCAAGCAGCCTGCAGGGTTTGCAGCTTATTGAATTGCACTGAATTGAGGGTGTGGTGAACTGCTTTCTTCACCCAGAAAACACACGTCTGCGCATCCAATTAAAACTTTTGTGGGCCGTAAGGGTTCGCTTGTTTGGGTGCGCTGCTTCATGCAAAGCAGCTGTGAATCAGGGAAGGACGCTGTGCTCCAGCGTTCAAGTTATTGGCGATGATTTATCCCCATCAATGTAATGCTAACCCATCACAGAGGAAGGTGAGAGGTGTGACTGGTAGCGCAAAAACATGTTCTCCTGCGTGGAACTCGGTAGGCACGGCCAAAATGTGCCTAGGTATGCTTACTTCTGTTTTCCCTACTGTATCTTTGGTTTTCATTAATGATTTTGCAGCATTGGAACGTGCGTTCGTATTGCTGAATCACAATAGAATCTCCAACATAGAAGACCAGTGTTGCCATGATGCCCCTGACTTCAATGTCTGTCCGTCAATTGCAAATCCTCATGGAACTCGGCTTACAGCCCACATCTGCACAAGATGCATGCAATAAGCGGAACCCAGTTTCAAATTCCCCCATGGAACTCCGACTAAGCACGCCTTCCGTCGTTCGCTTCCCCCAAGCATCGACGTTTGAATTACACAAGTGGGGTTGGGACCCCCATTTTCGTCGGTAAGGTTGTACCCATCCCCAGGCATCCCCAGACCTACAAAATGGTTGAGCCCATCCCAAAGAAAAATCAGCAGGCTACAAAATGGCTCCTGAATTTTGTCGAGAATAATGCTATGTTGATAAATTTGCGGGCGACAAATGTGATTGGCACCGGTTTCGAGATGTTCCCCCAAGCTATTCAACGGATTTCTATGCAGCGGGCACACCTTTCTCCACTGACTGTAGACAAGCATCCTCATGTTTTGTGAAGGATGCTGTCCTCCATTTTTCAAATCATTGTTGTCGATGATTCACCCCCATCAACGATGGTGCTACAAGCAACAAATCACCTACATAAAGATTGCACAATGGCTGAATGGGACTGGGCAGCGTGGTGGAAGCATCTCAAGCACGGCCGCGAATCAACAGCACAAAGCCCCACGAACATCTTTTGCCACGCCAGAAACTTTATGCCTGGTCAAAAAGAATTCAAGCAGCCTGCAGCGATTGCAGCTTTCTGAATTGCAATGAATTGCGGACGTGGTGAGCTGCTTTCTTCATCCAATTAACACACTTCTGGGTATCCAAGTAACACTTTTGTGGGTCGCAGCCGCAGCGGTTTACCTGTTGGGGTGTGCTGCTCGATGCAAAAAAGCAGTGAATCAGTGAAGGATGCTGTGCTAATTTTTTCAAATTATTGTTGTTGATGACCAACCCCCCTGGTCAAAAAATATCAAGCAGCCTGCGGGGATTGCAGCTTACTGAATTGCAATGAGTTGCGGATGTTGTGAGCTGCTTTCTTCATCCAGGTAACACACTACTACGGATCCAAGTCGCACTTTCGTGGGCCGCAACGGTTTACCTGTTGGAGTGGGCTGCTCGATGCAAAGAAGTGGTGAATCAGTGAAGGATGTTACGCTCCATTTTTCAACTTATCGTCGATGATTAATCCCCATCAATGCAGCGCTCACCCAATACCTAAAGATTTCACACTGGCTGGATGGGACTGGGAAGGTTGATGATAGCATCTCAAGGGCAGCGTTCATCAACAGCACAATCGCCACGAGCATCCTTTGCCTCGGGACAAACTTTATGCCTAGTCAAAAGGAATTCAGGCAGTTTGCGGGGCTTGCAGTAGGCATGGTTTAGGTGTGCCTAGGCATGCTTACTTCTGTTTTCCCTATACTGGAACTTTGGTCTTCACTCATGATTTTGCAACATAGGAAGGTGGGTTCGGTTTGCTGAATCACTGTAGAACTCCAACATAGAAGACCAATGTTGCCATGATGAACCTGACTTCAATGTCTGTCCGTCAAATGCAAATCCTCATGGAACTCAGCTTGCAGCCCACATCTGCACAAGACGCATGCAATAAGCGGAACCCAGTTTCAAATTTCCCCCATGGAACTCCGACTAGGCACGCCTTCCGTCGTTCTCTTCCCCAAGCATCGAAGTGGGGTGGTGCTAATCTATCACCTAAAGACTGCACGTTGACTGAACGGGATTGGGCAGCTTGGTGGAAGCATCTTAAGCACGGCCGCGAATCAACAGCACAAACCCCACGAACATCTTTTGCCACGCCAGAAACTTTATGCCTGGTCAAAAAGAATTCAAGCAGCCAGCACGGCTTGCAGCTTACTGAATTGCAATGAGTTGCGGATGTTGTGAGCTGCTTTCTTCATCCAGGTAACACACTACTACGGATCCGAGTAACACTTTTGTGGGCTGCAACGGTTTACCTGTTGGGGCGTGCTGCTTGATGCAAAGCAGCAGTGAGTCGGGGAAGGATGCTGTGCTCCATTTTTCAGGTTGAGCGGCATGGTGGGAAACCCTTTGCTTCAGGAAAGGCATCAAGAGATTTCGGGATCCACCAGCAACAGCTACATTCATGGAATATCCTCGGGGTCTACTCGATGGTTCTGGCATTCCTCACGTTCTCAAGCATACACCTTGCTGCAATACATCACCCACTGCCCACGTGGCAACTGCAGACAAAAAGACTCAGGCTGGCACCAGGTGTGCAAACAAACATGCAAGGCACAGCGAACTTGACCCAACATCGTGCCTGATCTTCAATGGAGCTTCCAACTGGAACCAAGCAATCTCAAACTTCAAACGGCTGTGTCTGATCTGTAGAGGCAAATCTTCCAGGTCCAACGGAACGACAGAAGGATTCAAAACACTGATCAAGTCAGCTGAGGGACACAGAAGCCTGAGAACGGGAACCTGTGAGAGTTAAAATGGCCATGTTTCAGGGATATTGAATTGCTGGCGATACTAGCAACTCGTCAGAAATTTCAATGCAGAAGTGGTCACCAGCTTTTCTAAAAATGTGAATGACTGAGCCTTAACCCCCTCGTTCTGGACATTTTCCATGAGATTTCATGAGGCTGATGTTTCCAGTGGTCAGCAGCTGGATTTTAGAGGGCACCGAACGAAGGAACCTGGGAGCCCAGCAGTTGTGTAATCCAGTAGCTGGGGAGACTTGAAGGTACCCCTTGGGCACAGCCCTGAAGCTTACCTCCAGGGCTGCGTGAGCGCAGAGCCATGTGCCACTCTGAAACTTGGATCATTCAACAGTGCCCTTAACCATTCTTCACCAGGGTGTTCAGGGGTCTTCTGTGTGAAGCACTATTACAAATCATCAAACATGATTGAATATGTCGTGTTTCTGCATCAAGATCTGACCGTCTCGAAACATTAATGTAAAGAGGGGCGACCTTGACATTGCTCCATTGGTAGCCAAAGTGCTCCACAAGCATGCCCCTCCACTTGGTGACTGGGAAGCATGACCACCACCGACGTGTCATGGATACAGTTTTGAGTGTAAAGAATCAGCTGCTTGGAGCTTCCTCCTGGGACTCCAACCAGGACATTGAAACTTGGGATCGATGACGTGGCACCTTTGTGGTGGGCAAAACTTCAACAGATCCGGGCAATGGCAATGTCTTCACCGGCTGATGGGGCCCTTGCATCTGGCCCAATGCAAACATGACAAAAGTAGCGGCAAACGTGCTTGTGGCATGTGTGGTCGCCAATCCTTTACAGCGAAAAATCAGCTTCCATCCTGAGCGTCTTCAAAAGAACTGCGCACAACTCCGCAGCTCGATGGCCTTTGCAGGTAACCAAAATTGCAAGTTTCAAGGCCGCTTCCTGGAACCGCACGGGTTCAGCTCAACCAAACGTGTGCGCTTTTTTCATACGGGCTGGCTCGGATGGAGCCCACCACGGCGTGTGGCAACACAGGTCATCCAATCGACTAGAAAGGCCCGCATTCCATCCGTACCGAAGATCTTGAGGCAAACCGCGCCAATCACCTGTGTCCCGGGAAGACTTAAGCGGACACCATCAGACTTCCGAAGGCCATCTGGAACTGCTGCATCACCTCCATGTGCTTTGCGAACCTGGGAGATACCATCCCTACAGGCTCTCCCCTCGTCGCAGATTTGATGGCTAAAAGCCTGGTCCAATCAGGTGTGCTTGGAAGCACAGCTTGGAAACATGCGCATAGATGAGATGGTTTGGGATGTTTGAGGCCTCATGTGGCTTCATGACCAACATTGACCAACTACATAGGTTCCGTTCACTGCTGCAGGGCAGGAAACGCTGGGTTGTCAGCCCAGGAATGTGAGGCAAGATCTTGTGTACAGAGGTGTTGGGTATGCTTGGATGTGACGCCCTGTAGTGATCGTAGATGGTCAGTCCGCGGGGATCTACAACCAAGAGGTTTTCCCACTGGTCAAGAAAACTCTGAACATATGCGAATATACTGTGGTAAAGTCTGCAAGCGAGGCTACCCACGCGTACCCAACATGAGCATGCTTTAGACTCATTGTGTTGTGGGATGTTTTGGGCGGACCTCCAGTTCTAAAGATATCAATGTTGTTTCTTTTTCGAGGGGGCTTGTTGGGATATACATTTTTGTTTCCGAAGCTCGGATTAAACAAGAACCTGGCAGCACGGCAAGCCTGACAGTTGGCAATACATGCAATACAAGGCTTATCTGAATCTGGTCATGTCGTTGAAGTACCATCCCCAAAAAGGCTGAAGTCGAAGTAGGGATGGAAATGGGACATTGTTGAAACAAAGAGCTATCATTCAAAAATCATTGAAAACTGCCGTCAGAAAAGCTGCAGCTCCTCTCTTTGCTGATGGCCCTGATGAAACAATCATCACTCCATCAGTATGTTTGGTCCCAAATCCCCAAAAAAGGCACAGCTCCGCTTGACGGTGCTTTTCCAGTCCGGCACGGCCTAGGAAGGAACACGACCCAGGCGCGAAGTCAACGATATATATGTCTTGCCATTTTCACGTGTGCACCCTTGGGAGGGTCCCAACTAATGGCTTGCTTCATCATGCCTTATCCCAACTCCCCTGTCCCATCAACGTCTGCGGCACGTCAATGGCATATGTTGCAGACACTTGGCCATCCAAGGGCGTGCCATGGTCGGAAATTTCGAGAATGGGTCCTATTGAACAGTCAATGGCACTTGCTTCACCTTCCACGAGGCAATTGGTTGCTGTCTTAGCTTCCATTGCCAGCAACGATCCACGCGGTGAAAGACTTTGAGATTATGATTTGCACAGTGCTATTCCTTTCAACATGTTGGAAAGATCGTGTAGATAAGGCGATCCAACAACCACTGCCCCTGACCCTGATTGTTTCACATGAAAAATCTCAAAACAACTGACCTGTCTCACTCTTCCAGATGACCATGGGTTTTCAGAGACAAAAGACTTTCTGAAGTGATCATCTAAGCTGTTCATGTCAAGCGAAACCTACACCAGTCTTCAAACCTGATCCAAATCATTCAGCAGCCTGGGATGGATTGCCGACTGAGCTTCCAAAGAGCAAAAACTGAAGTTTCTACAAAAGTACCCTACGCACTTTAAAGCGAAACCTTGAAAAACTACTGATTTTTTCCATTGTCAAAATTCATTGTTGTGGCCAAATGTTCAGATTCTTCAAGTGTCCACTTGAGTCTCCACCTACGTTATTCAATGCACGCAGAGTTAGTTGATGGGCAAAAGTCACTTTGATGCCACCGGCTGTCGCTAGCGCAAGCGCAAGCGTTCCGTGCGGAGGATTTTCGACGGAGATCTGGTGACCAAGTTCGACAAGTTCACCCCGCTGATGAAAGGAATACAGTGTCCCAAGCAGTGCCGATGCTGAGAGCAAAGCTGCATCAGCACTACTTGGCGTAAGGCGTCACTGATTCTTCCAACTCAAAACGTGTTGTGACTACCCGGTGCTGCTGGCACTGTGCCGGCACGGACAATTTAGGCCATGGTCAACAGCCCCTGTAGCAAGTAGCAAGTGCTCTGTTTTGAATCAAGATATCTCCGCGCCCTGAGATCTTGCTACCGTATAGGTGGGACATAGGTGGGACATATATGGGACTTTAGGGATCTTGTGGGGATGTGATTGGAAGTCTTTCGGGGCATGCGTTGAATGATTGAATCAGCCCCAGCGACGATTTTGGATGGTGAAACAATGGCAATCGATGCAGGCCACAGGCATGGCCCAGGTTCATGTCATTTGACATCAAGCTGGGAAAAGCAGCAAGGAAGACCTCAGAGTCCTTGCACAAAAAGAAGCCGAATAGCGCAAGGTAGGTGGGAATGCCCCTGGGCAGGGAGTATTCTTTCTTCACTCCACTTCTCTCCGGAGTGAGGAAACTGACGCAAACAGGTTTATTCCATTTTATTCCTATCTTTCTGCCTCGAATTGGGACGAACAAACTCTTGTTGCATTTACCTTGCATTTACATGCTGTAGACATGCTGCATGCTGCGCTAAATAGTTGAGTCTGCGAACCCAGGTGCTAGACAATGTGCTTTGGCCTAGTTGCGAGGCAAACGCTGAATGCCCCATTCTGCTGCCGACTTCTCCGTTTGCCTCCCGTGCAGATTTGCATGGTGATGGCCCTGGGTATGGACCTCATCAGGTCCCACACCAGAAGTCACTGGTCAATCGCATCAAGTTATGGTGACCTGGCGGCGTCCAAAACTGTTGAATGCAAATCTGCACTAGGTGGTTTGAATCGTTTCTTAACCACAGGATACAATCAAGGTGGCCAAGTATAGATTGCGATAAGTTGGACGCTTCATGACCAACATTGACGCACATTAGGTTTTGTTCAATGAAGGGGGCAAGAAGCCGTGTAACCTCACAACTGGTGACTTCTTTCATAGTGTGTAGACCACCGTGGATGAATGGCTCCGTGTCCAATGACGCAAGGGGTTGTTTTATGCGAGAAGGGATGGGATATGATGGGAATATATGAGTCATCATAGCCGCCATGAAATATAGGGTTGGAAAAGTTTGGTAATCAGTCGATACAACTTGTGAAGGGATTATCTAACTTTTTTATTGACCCAACCAACCAGTGAGGGCTATAAGTCAGATGATGGTTTCTCAAAAGAGGGGTACCCCAAAATCATCTCATCTCAATCAGTGCTTGTTAGTAAACCAACCATAACTTTGGGGTCCCCTACTTGAAGGAACCGCCAGATAACCAGTTAGAGTATTGACCCAACAACTGTTAGGAAAATCCGGATCCCACATCGAGGATCCATCGATCAAATTGAGTTCGTCTGGTGAGCCATGATCGGTCTGGTCATCGATGAACACTGTGCTGGTTGGTGTTTAATGGTCGTGCTGGTCGGTCATTATCCTCTATGAAACATGGTTCAATGACAATGGAGGACAATAACCAACAATAGTAGTTAAACAACTACTGGTTGGTGGTTTTCACCACCCTGTCATGAACCATCTGCGCGTTTGTCAACTCAAACCACAGCTCTTAATGGCCTGCCCGTCGAAGCCCCGACAGCCATGGCCATGCCATGGCTATGACATGGCACCGCGAAGCGACCCGCTGCCGCATGCTACGGTGTTTCACCCATGGCTTGATTGATTAGTCGTGATGCTCATGGCCAAAAGTGTTTGAGTTGATTGAGTCGATTGGCTACATAAGAATATACAATTGATATTGATTGATTGCGGGATACATTAGTTGATTGAGTTGATTGTCTTTGTTAATTGACTGGTCATGGCCCTTGTTAGTCGCTGACATCAGCTACTCGTCAACCATGTCAACCGTTCACGATTGCCTTCATGAATAGACTATTAATTGTTGACATAGGGGTCAAAGAATCATCTTCAATAGTAGGACTGTGGTCGTATGGTGTTAGGCCTTTGTTGACAACCACACAGTGTTTGCTGCTGGCTGTACTTTACTAGCCTTCATAAAACCATCATCGTACCTCTCTATCAACAATCATCAGCTATCATTTCTTGACGGTTCTCGACCGTTTGAATCATTGCTGATTGACAACATTGCCAACAACCTACAAACTTGTGACTGATTTAACATCATCCAGCATTATTCATCAGTACTCGTGAGCCATCATCAATCATGATTAACGATTACAGTACAGTAACCATCATCAATCATGCGTAACCATCATTAAGCATCATTCACAATTACTAACCATCATCAGCAATCATCAACCAACACTGATCAAAACTGACCATCACTAGTCAACCATCATAACACTCTTGCGACCCCACAAACTCGTTGTGACTCATGCCACTGCCTGGACTCACAGATCCTCAGCTAGCTCACCGCAATCGCCTGGTGGGGACTTCACAGTTGCGTCGCTCGTTTTTTCATGGGAATAAAAGGGAAGCCAATGGGTTTGGGATTTGGTTGTGCATCAATTTCAGCCATCGAAAAAAAGAGGCAAGTAAACATCCCAACAGCTTGACTAGTTACTGGTTTGGTCATATCGGATGCTCACCGGGGGCACGGGATATTGATCCACGGCCATTTGACAACGCTGAGTCATTGGAAGCGATTGGCATCACCCATTGTACGTCTATAAATTGGTTTACAACTTGGCCAAGCGATGATTTTCCAACGTGAATTACTTGCCCCCTGCAGGTGGAAGGTGAAAACCAATCACTGGAGGAACCACGGAACAGCACCGGAATCACCTGAAAAGTTCTTAGTATATAAGCATTATCACAATTATTGATGAACTGTCATTGACGATAATCAGTAGTCAATAATCAGTATTAGGAATCCAACGGACTCAGATTATGATCGATATTCCTGATCATATGATTCTGATTCAATTATCATAAATGATGATCATCACTCACTAATCAGCATCACTAATCGATCAAACTCTGGAGGTCATCTATTTGGCAGTGGGTCAAAACCCCGTACCCCTGGTTCCCCTACTATTAACCATTATTTTCCCTTTAAAATGGTTGGTTATCATCCCCCATTATTGCTGATTAATATTGACCCATAGCCATTTTCCCATCATCGACAAACTCCACCAGCCCGCCGTCCACGGTGCCTAGGCAGCGCCGCAGGGACCTTCCTTCGCGGCGGTCACAGCCGCTGAACGCACAGCAGCGCTGTAACAAGGTCCAGGCCTTGGCGAAGCGGTTGGGGTTTCTCAAGCCATAGGGTACCCCCAAAATGGTTGGTTTATAGACTATAGATGGTTAATAGTGGATGATTTGGGGGTACCCCCCTATTTTCCCCCCAATCATCCACTAGTAGTCATTTCTAGTAGTAAACCCACCATTTTTGGGGTCCACCATTTTGAGAAACACCCACTTGGAGATGACCAACTGAACATCTTGGATCAATGCATGGGGGTTGAAGAATGCTATTGATTGAATTAATCCTAGTTTATCCAAGTTGACCATTGTGAGTTTTCTTGAACCACCATCAACTTGATAAGCTTCGTCAACTGATAATCAGGTTCATCAAGAAAAATCTTAATGGTGATCAGCAAATTACAGTGGTTGCTTCATGGCAAACAATCAATTGGCATCTATGGCCGCCTGTGGTTCTTCACTCATGGTTCGATAATTGTTGTTGACCATTATTTCCACTATTCGCGGTTGATGAATCGCAAGCAATCAATCCAATAGATGATGGCGCCTAGACATCATGACACGCAATAGTGATCAGTAATGGTTATTAACTAATTGATGATCAACACATGTTAATAATGGTGTTTCTGTCTGGTGGTTCTTGAATTCAGGGCTCGGGTTTGGTCCACAGGAATGATCCACCAATGATCAACAATGGTGCTTAATGGGCTCCTAGCTGATAACCACTAATCAAGCAACACTGACTATGTTCTCTGTATGGATGTTAATGGACGTTGTTGGTGGTTATATGTAATGTAAATAGTGGTATTGGCAGACTAAGGATGATTCAAGATGGTTGATGATTGTAACGCCACTACAGTATGAGTGGTTGATGGATATCAATAATGGTATTACTGTTGAGCAATATTAAGGGCTCATGGGTGGTTATTGGCCGAGGATTAAACAAAAGTGGGTCACACTTGCTTTAACAACAGCGGTCATCAAGAAAATTCATTCTGGTGAGCCCAACAATGTTGATTACTGGTATCAACAAACAATCTGGCTTCCAACAGTACCACCATGACCAACCACGTTATCTTCAGAAGCACTATATTAGCAGTACCACTATTATCAACCAGTATCGATCAACAAGAGGCGGTGATGGCCGAAAGCATCAAGTGTCAGCGTCAGCAGCAACCAACAAGAAGCAAAAATGACGACGACCACAGCGACAGCCACACAGCCACTCTCAAAATACTCCACCAGCAACACCACTACCAGCACTTTGGAAATCTGTAAAACAACATGGGACTTGTGACTATAAGGGCATCACCCAACTGCAAAATATTTGCAAAGCATCTGGTGGATCCCAAATGATCCTTGAACCACCCTCCCTCCAAGATATGTTCATAGTCCATCGAACGCGAACTTCACTATCAACGCAACAAGTTGATCACAGAGTTTACGGTAGTAGAATCATCCATCGCCAACTCCTATACCCTCAGGTCCTACGATTCTGGAAAGGAAGCATCAAACATCACAATGCAATGATATGTTAATCTTTGCTTGACAATGAGACGGGAATAACAATGAGAAGGTGAGAAACATTGTCAGTCCGTCCTCCCCCTCTCATTGTCCCTCATTGTTATTGTTTAATCGTCGCAACGTTGTCTACGAAACCTGTGATCCCAGCCGCGCACCACACCTTCTCTGCAGCGCTACCCCCAGCCATGGAACGGTCAGCTGAGGTTGTTGAGGTTGCGTGGCTGTGGCCCAAAACAGGGGGCATGAAAGAAAGGGTATCTGTGAACCGTGTTTGAATGTGATTAAGCAACAATGATTGTATGAATTTAAAATCTATAATCACCAATGATCATAGAACCATGATTGTTGAGTAAGATTGAGCGACAATGATCAAACATGACGGTTGACTGCATCCGACCATTGCGTTTTGGTTAACCCTGGGCCGTTGGACAAGCAGATTCTTGATGCTTTGGTTTTACTCAATTGAACAACGAGCCATCAGTAACAATTGTCACTATGAAACAAATAAAATCATTGATATAGCCATAGTGGAGATTCAAATATAGCCACATGATGTTAAAATGAATGGTTGTTTGCTAGTCATTTGAAATTGACTGCTAGCGGCTAGTTGACTCTTGCAGCTAACGAATTCTGCAAATTTCACTTAGCTGTTCTAAGCATATTGGGGGTCGGATAGCGCTGACAAATAATTTCTTCGTTGCAAATTATGGTTATTTCGTCATGGAAGTTTCAATGTAACCTTGAGTCACCCGGCCAACTTCTTGTGGGAGTCAGTTAGATGCTGCCGCGCCCGCGGACCATTCGGAGGGCTCTGTCCAGCCGCAGGGGCGGCAAAGTTCAAACAGGGGGATGTAGCAATGACGAAGCGCGGATGCCCGTGCCTTGAAATCGTTGGTAGATTTCACTAATTCATTGACTTCCGTGAAGAAAGTTCACTCAAGAATTCAATGGAAGCTGTTCACTTCAGTCTTTCCATTCACCGTCTCATCAACAGCACTTGCCAAGTACTTGAGTGAAGAGCTTCCAGAAAAAACATGACCACCTGGGACTCCGCAGTGCGCACGGCTCAACTAAGCACCCTTTTCGCCGCGGAGATTGACATTATCCAGGTCAGATCTTGCGCATGAACATTTGCCATCTTCACTCCAGGGAATCCTGCGAGGGAGAGAAATTGCCTCATCATGTTCTTTCTCCACTCAAGCATTTTTGTTTGGTGTTTCATGGGATACCTTCTGGTAGATGCTCACCATGAAAATCCACCAATTTATAGCTGGTTTCTCATGGCTTCCCATGGTCTCCCTGTACAAACAGTGGTAATCCATTTCCAGATTCACAGGATGGTTGATTGCCTGTGACATATGAACAAGTGATGGCGGATCAATATGATTTCGCCTCTAATCCTCGTTGCTGAACAGCTGATCTGTACTCACACGTATAGGCAGTGCAACACGCATAGGCTCCAGAAAGAGTTTCATGATTTCAATGCTCTAAGACAGGGTCTAATCAGGTTGGTTGGTTTCCTCCGCATCCAAATCAAATATGGATCTGGTCCAAACTTGTGGGGACCTGGCTACACAACGCACATTCCAAGGGTCTCGCCGAACTATTCTTGTCTTGAGGACATTTCCTGTATTTCAAGACTATATCATTGACATGTGATAGCTATTGATGATGTCTAAAAACTCCGGAGAACCAGCAGCGCTATTGGTCTGGTGAAGTTTCCGCCTGGAGACATGTTTCAACAAGCTTTGGCAGATCTCTGACCCAAAAAGTGCTGATTGAATGACTTACTGGTTGGTGGCAAAAAGTTGTAAACCATCCCAAAAATCTGCTGGCCAATCAGTCAACCATCCAAAATATCGGGGAAAATAAACAGATTTTAAAACCATCAACCATCTTAAACATCTTGTACCAGTTTTGCACGGCTGAATGTTGATACAGTGTTAATGGACAAATTCCTGCACCACAACAGTGGAATTGCCAACACCACGGGAGGAACCATGAACTCTTCCCGATAATGAGTAGTTGAGTAAGTCATCAGCATGGATGACTGTCTCTGGTACGAGTAGCTCTTGGTCTTGCAGTTCGTGATTTTTCATTGTTGATCATGGACCATTTTTGTTTCTTATTACTTTTCACTGTGGAATCTTTTGTTGTGCCCGTCATCATCAGTATCAATATCAGTTGATGCTGGCTTCCCCCCACGGTGCTTTGCCAAAAAGAGGCTGTCCAACAGAGAGGCAAGCGCAGCCACATGACCTCAGAATTACCCTTTTCACATCCACCTACACCCTCAGCAATCCGTTCACATGAGCAGTTCTACATGTTTCTACTTGTTTTGAATGATTTCTTCCTTTAATTGTTTTTGTACATTGTGGGAAACACACCGGTAAGCTACCAGTACTGGCTGATGTATAATCAATATAGTTAGCCAGCCAGCGGAATGGTTTACAACTACGATTAGTAATGAATGACCATATCAAATATCATAGCACGGCATAACACGGCTACATTTTATGATGGTCTTTTGAACTTACTATTAAAAGCTATTCAAATCCTTCCACTTTGTCCTGTGTCCATATCAAAATATTAAAGGTTTATCCAACATGACCCTTGTTTTGTCCGACGGACCAAAAAACTTATCACATCTTATACCATCTTATGAATTCTTATGGATTACCCCGTAGAACCGACCTTGTCAGCCTCGCTGGCTATAGCTGACGCCACATCCTTACCTCTCAGCCCGGCGGTCCAGAGGCTTCCCAGCTTCGCAAAGCGTGGTAGCACCTCCTGTGAAGGTAGGAACTCGCCAAAGTCTTGGAAGGCGAAGCGTGGTTGCTGTCATGAAATTTGGAGACGGAAGCCTCATCGTTCACCATTTTTTCAACACTCGGTGATTGTGCATGATTTACAAACAGGTCCGAAATTTAATCTTCTTTCCGGTCATGGTAAACGCTTCATCCTGCAGATTCCAAACTGTCTAAACCGCAGCCCAGCACTGGCAACATTTGTCAACAGGTCACTCAATTGGCCGCAAGGAACTCACAGCACGGTTTTGGGCGCCAAGTGGCAACCTGGGGCTGTGGCGGCGGCCACGCCGATCAATGGCGAATCAGTTTGGCCGGCAGAACCAACTGCCATTAGGTCTGCTCACTTCGGAACTGAAGAGTTAAGCTGCCGATCTTTTTACGCATTTTTTATTGGGCTTGTATTAGTGCTTCAAGAGTGGTAACATTCAAGTTCAACAGAGGGGTCCCACCTATGAAGAACGGTCGCTCTTGAAAGATGGACGACCAAAGATAAATCCACCAAAAAGGTTCATGGGAAACTGATGGCGGAGTGCTCGCCCAAGCACGAAGATTGTTGGCTACCAGCCCTGCCAGAGTAGCCCTGTTTTTAGGAATGTTCTGCCGGATCCGCGCCAAAATTCAATACAATCAATGACCACGGTTGCTGTTGGCTGCTGTCTCCGATGGTTGAAGGGATAAGCATCTTAGATCTCCAGTGGTAGATGGTTGATCTCTCACTTCACCACTGCTTCCAGTCACATTGGCAACAGCATCACGGGCCCGTCAAATGCTGGTCGTGGTCAATCTGGAGGCTCGCGATCCTGGCCTTCACTGGTTCCATACCATCACAGTTGGCGCGCGCTCCAACTGCCGCTGGTGCCAACGAAGGGGGCCAATGACAGAGCAGTGAATCAGTGAAGGATGCTGTGCTCCAATCCTCAGTGTGGTGCTAATCCATCAAAGCTCAAAAGCTCCTCGGAAAAAAAGCTCCTCGGTAAAAAAGCTAACCCAGGTGCCATCATCGAAACTTAGGCAACATGATTAAAGGTTAGGCACTAACGATCACACCCAAGGATTGTTGGACCGTTTATGGGTGTGTCAGCCACAAAACCAAATTCCTGCACACCTGAGCCATGCATTTTCTTGGTGATTAAAAAGTCACAACAATGCGAAGTGCCTACGCTGCGCCCATGCGATGTCACCTTGGTAGGGGTTTTGCCTACGCAGAGGGTAGGTGTTAGAAGGTTGCCTTTGCGGCGCCTACGCAAGACCGATCAATTTTTTGCGCAGAAAATGCCGTCACGTGTTCTACGCAATCAACAACACAAACCATCATGCCGCGCTTTCAAATGTTGGAATGTATGTATGCATTTGGATATCGGTCAGTGATGATAACATGAAACACCCGCAATTCCACAGTATGCATCTGATGTTGTGCGTTCAAATATCAGTGGTCCATTGTTATGGGATCTCCCACGGCAAAAGGTTACGCACAACCATCGCGGCTTGAATTGAGAGCTGACCAGGTGGGCCCTGGGACCTTTGAGAGGAAGGATGCGCCCGGCCGCAACATTGGTCGAAGCGGAAAAACCTCTCAACCTTTAGCTTTGCCCGTGGCCCCAAGTTTGGCAGAGGAGGGAGCGCAAATGATGTGGCTCCTCGGATCTTCAGCAAATGGATTGATGTGAATTGTGTTTCAAGGCCTTTGCCACGCCACAAACTTTGTGCCTACTTATTGAGGAAGGTGAAAGGTATGCCTTGTAGCGTAAAAACTTGTTTTCCCCCAAAAAAGTTGGTAGGCACGGCTTATGCGTGCCTAGGTGTGCCTATTTCTGTTTTTCCCCTTGGAATTCCGGTTTTCATGCATGATTTTGCAACATTGGAACATGAATTCTTTTTGCTGAATCAGAGTAGAACTCCAACGTAGAAGACCAGTGATGCCATGATGAACCTGACTTCAACCTCATGGAACTTGGCTTACAGCCCACATCTTCAATAGGTGCGCAAGATGCAAGCAATAAGTGGAACCCAGTTTCCAATTTTCCCCATAAAACTCCGACTAGGCACGCCTTCAGTTGTTCGCTTCCCCTTCCCCCAAGCTTTTTAAGGGATTTCTATGCAAAGAGCACGCCTTTCTCCACTGTAAACACACTTCAAGCAACCTGCAAGGCTTGCAGCGTGAATCAGTGAAGGATGCTGTGCTCCATTTTTGAAGTTATTGTCGATGAGTCGATGACTCATTCCCATCAATACAGTGCTGACCCATTGCCTAAAGATTGCACAATCACTGCATGGGACTGGGAAATTTGATGGTACCATCTCAAGCGCAGCCGTGAATCAACAGCACAAAGCCCCACGAGCATTTCTAGCACGCCGATGTGGTGGGCTGCTTTCACCGAGAAAACACACTTCTGGGGATGTACGTGACACTTTTGTGGGCGGCAACGGTTCATCTGGTGGGGTGTGCTACTCAATGCAAAGCAGCGGATGCTGTGCTCCATCATTCAAATTATTGTTGATGATTTATCCCCATGAATGATGGTGCGAACGGATCACCTAAAGACTGCACGGTGACTGAACGGGATTGAGCAGTTTGGTGGAAGCATTTCAAGCGCAGCCGCAAATCAACAGCACCAAACCCCACGAGAATCTTTAGCACGCCAAAATTTATGCCTACTATATTGAAAGGAGTTCAAGCAGCCTGCAGGGCTTGCAGCTGACTCACTTGCAATGACTTAGAGAGGCGGTTCTCCAAAAAATCCTTCGTCTTGGAGCTGTTTCTTTTTCATGAAAGGGCACCCCTGGAAAACCAAGTAAGGCTTTCGTGGGCCGCAACGGCTGACCTGTTGGGGAGCGCTGCTCTATGCGGAGCAGCAGTGAATCAGTGAAGGATGCTGATGCTGCCTTTCATTTTTCAAATTATTGTTGTTGATGACTTTCTCCACTGACTGTATCTCCTGCACTCTTGAGTAGTTTTCTTTTTGAACTAAAAGGTGAGACCAACGGTAAATGGGTATGCTGTGCTTATGCGATATCGTTTTACGACGCGGTTTTGCCTACGCCGAGAGCAGGTGTTAGAAGGTTGCATCCTGCGCCAGACCGATCGAAGCCCCTTTTGTGCAGAAGATGCGGTCACATTGCCTATGCGAGATGACTACGCGGCTTTGCGGCTTCGGGAGGTGTATACTGTCAGAAAAATCTTGCCGTGAATGAAATTTCCAAGTAATCGGGCTACTTTGATATTGAGCACTGACGCTTCACATAATGATGGGATGGCTTTCAAAAACCGGAGCAACCCACCCTTGTGGCACATGTCTTCCTAAGCTTTCCTTGAGCTACCCTGTTAATTGAATGAATTTGAGGCTGTTAAAAAAGGCAGCTCACCTGAAGATTGCACAATGGCTGAATGGGACCGATAGCTTGATGGTAGCATCTCAAGCGCAGCCGTGAATCAACAGCTAAAACCGCACGAGCACCCTTTGCCACACCACAAACTTGATGCCTCGTCAAAAAGAATTCAGGCAGCCTGCAGGGCTTGCAGCTTACTCACTTGCAATGACTTAGAGAGGCGGTTCTCCAAAAAATCCTTCGTCTTGGAGCTGCTTCTTTTTCATGAAAGGGCACCCCTGGAAAACCAAGTCAGGCTTTCGTGGGCCGCAACGGCTGACCTGTTGGGGATTGCTGCTCTATGCGGAGCAGCAGTGAATCAGGGCCGTGCTCCATTTTTCAAGTTATTTCTCCATTTTTCACTTGAAAATGGCACAGTGGCTGATGGGACAGGGCAGCTTGGTGGTAGCATCTCCAGCGCGACTGTGAATCAACAACACACACCCGACGACTATCTGAGCCTAGTCAAAATTAAAAAGGACATCTGCACAGATTGCAGCTTACTGAATTGCAATTGACTCAAGGGAACTGCTTCTGCAAAAATTGTTTGGTGTTACCTCATGTTTGCAAAATTTCTTACAACCCATGGCAGCCGAATGCTAATTCTTAAATTACCTGAGTTTTGACGGTTGCTCACATGGCTAACGGGACGAGTCAGTTTGGTGGCAACATTTGAAGCGTAGCCAAGAATCAGCAGCACAAGCCCCACGAGCATCCTTTGCTACGCCACAAATTTTGAGCCTACTCAAAAAGAATTCAAGCAGCCTTCCTAAGTTGCTTTCTTCACCGAGAAAAAAACACTTCTGGGGATCCAAGAAGCACTTTCGTGGGCCGCAACGGTTCAACTGTTGGGGTGTGCTGCTCGATGCAAAGCAGCAGTGAATCAGTGAAGGATGCTGCGCTCCATTTTTCAAGCTCTAGTCAATGGTTAACCCCCATCGACGATGGTGCTACTCCATCACCTAAAGATTGCACGAAGGCTGAATGGGATTGGGCAGCTTGGTGGTAGCTTTTTAAGCGCAGCCGTGAATCAACAGCACAAACCCCAGGAGCATCCTTTTTCAGGCCGCAAACTTTTTGCCTAGTCAAAGAAATCAAGCAACCTGCAGGGCTTGCAGCTTACTGAATTGCAAAGAGTTGCAAATGTGATGAGCTGCTGTCTTCATCCAGAAAACACACTTCTGGGGATCCAAGTGACACTTTTGTGGGCCGCAACGGTTCACCTGTTGAATTCTGCTGCTCGATGCAAAGCAGCAGTGAATCGATGAAGGATGCTGTGCTTCATTTTTCAAATTATTGTCCATGTTTGACCCCCATCAACGATGGTGCTACTCCATCACCTAAAGATTGCACGATGGCTGAACGGGACTGGGCTCCTTGCTGGAAACATTTTCAGCGCAGCCAAGAATCAGCAGCACAAACCCCACAAGCAAGTTTTGCCATGCCACACATTTTAAGCCTACTCAAAAAGAACTCAAGCAGCCTGCTGGGCTTGCAGCTTACGAATTGCGAATGTGGTAAGCTGTTTTTTCACGCAGGAAACACACTTCTGCGGATCCAATTAGCACTTTCGCTGGCCGCAACGGTTCGACTGTTGGGGTGTGCTGCTCGATGCAAAGGAGCAACGAATGAGTGAAGGATGCTGTGCTCCATTTTTCAACTCATTGTCGATGATTAACCCCCATCAATGATGGCGCTAATCCGTCACCTACAGAGTTCACAATGACTCAATGGGATTGGGCAGCATGGTGGCAACATTTGAAGCGCAGCCAAGAATCAGCAGCACAAGCCCGACGAACATCTTTTGCCACGTCGCAAACTTTAGGCCTGGTCAAAAAGAATTCAAGCAGCCTGCAGGGCTTGCAGCTTACTGAATTGCAATGAATTGCGGATGTGGTGGGCTGCTTTCTTCATCCAGAGAACACACTTCTGCGGATCCAAGTAACACTTTCGTGGGCCCCAACGGTTCAACTGTTGGGGTGTGCTCCTCGATGCAAAGCAGCAGTGAATCAGTGAAGGATGCTGTGCTTCATTTTTCAAGTCATTGTCCATGTTTGACGCCCATCAACGATGGTGCTACTCCATCACCTAAAGATTGCACGATGGCTGAACGGGACTGGGCTCCTTGCTGGAAACATTTTCAGCGCAGCCAAGAATCAGCAGCACAAACCCCACAAGCAAGTTTTGCCATGCCACAAATTTTAAGCCTACTCAAAAAGAACTCAAGCAGCCTGCTGGGCTTGCAGCTTACGAATTGCGAATGTGGTAAGCTGTTTTTTCACGCAGGAAACACACTTCTGCGGATCCAATTAGCACTTTCGCTGGCCGCAACGGTTCGCCTGTTGGGGTGTGCTGCTCGATGCAAAGCAGCACCGAATGAGTGAAGGATGCTGTGCTCCATTTTTCAACTCATTGTCGATGATTTACCCCCATCAATGATGGTGCCAATCCGTCACCTACAGAGTTCACAATGGCTGAATCGTTCACCCAGAAACGACACTTCGGCGGATCCAAAGAGGACTGGCTGCAACGGTTCACCTGTTGAATTGTGCTGCTCGATGCAAAGCAGCAGTGAATCCTCATGGAACTCGGCTTACAGCCCACATCTGCACATGCAATAAGTGGAACCCAGTTTCCAATTTCCCCAATGGAACTCTGTCTAGGCACGCCTTCCGTCGTTTGCTTCCCCCAAGCATCGACGTTTGAATTACGCTAGTGGGGTTGGGACCCCCATTTTCGTAGGTATATAAAGGTTGTACCCATCCCCAGGCATCCCTAGACCCCCACTCTACAAAATGGTTGAGCCCATCCCATGGAAAAATCAGGAGGCTACAAAATGGCTCCTGAATTTTGTCGAGAATAATGCTATGTCGAGAAATTTGCAGGCGACCAATGTGGTTAGCACCAGCTTCGAGATGTTCCCCCAAGCTATTCAACGGATTTCTATACAAAGGGCACATCCCTTTCTCCACTGACCGTAGACAAGTATCCTCATGTTTTGTGAAGGATGCTGCTCCATTTTTCAAATTATTGTTGTTGATGATTCACCCCCATGAATGATGGTGCTAGTCCATCACAAAAAGGGAGCACGTTGACTGAACGGGATTGGGCAGCTTGGTGGAAGCAACTTAAGCATGGCCGCGAATCAACAGCACAAAGCCCGACGAACATCTTTTGCCACGCCGCAAACTTTAGGCCTGGTCAAAAAGAATTCAAGCAGCCTGCAGGGCTTGCAGCTTACTGAATTGCAATGAATTGCGGATGTGGTGGGCTGCTTTCTTCATCCAGAGAACACACTTCTGCGGATCCAAGTAACACTTTCGTGGGCCCCAACGGTTCACCTGTTGAATTCTGCTGCTCGATGCAAAGCAGCAGTGAATCGATGAAGGATGCTGTGCTTCATTTTTCAAATTATTGTTGTTGATGACCAGCCCCCATGAATGATGGTGCTAATGTATCACTTAAAGACTGCATGTTGGCTGAACGGGATTGGGCAGCTTGTTGGAAGCATCTTAAGCATGGCCGCGAATCAACAGCACAAAGCCCGACGAACATCTGTTGCCATGCCGCAAACTTTAGGCCTGGTCGAAAAGAATTCAAGCAGCCTGCAGGGCTTGCAGCTTACTGAATTGCAATGAATTGCGGATGTGGTGGCTGCTGTCTTCATCCAGAGAACACACTTCTGGGGATCCAAGTAGCACTTTCGTGGGCCGCAACGGTTCACCTGTTGAATTCTGCTGCTCGATGCAAAGCAGCAGTGAATCGATGAAGGGTGCTGCGCTTCATTTTTCAAATTAAGTGGCACAGTGGGAAACCCTTTGCTTCAGCAAAAGCATCAAGAGATTTAGGGATCCACCAGCAACAGCTACATTTATGGAATGTCCTCGGTGTCTACTCAATGCTTCTGGCATTCCTCATGTTCTCAAGCATACACCTTGCTGCAATACATCACACACTGCCCACTTGACAATTGCGGACAAAAAGACTCAGACTGGCACCAGGTGCGCAAACAAACATGCAAGGCACTGCAAACTTGACCAAACATTGCGGCTGATCTTCAATGCGGTTTCGCGAGCACTGAGCTACCATCTGGAATCCAGCAATCTCAAACTTCAAACGGCTGTGTCTGATCTGTAGAGGCAAATCTTCCAGGTCCAAACGAACGACAGAAGGATTCAAAACACTGATCAAGTCAGCTGAGGGACACAGAAGCCTGAGGACGGGAACCTGTGAGAGTTAAAATGGCCATGTTTCAGGGATATTGAGTTGCTGGTATCGCCATGTAGCAAACTCGTCAGAGATTTCAATGCAGAAGTGGTCACCATCTTTTCTAAAATTCTGAATGACTGAGCCTTAACCCCCTCGTTCTGGACATGTTTCATGAGATTTCATGAGGCTGATGTTTTCCGCAGTCAATAGCTGGATTCTAGAGGGAACCGAACGCAGGAATG
>VSDK01010590.1:31731-102020 GCA_009767595.1 Symbiodinium kawagutii | reverse complement strand
GCAGCCACCACTGGCCGCGGATGGTCGTGGTTGAGGTCCGGCAGCCACCAGTAGGCATACATGATCGTGGTTGAGGTCCGGCAGCCACCACTAGTCGCGCTTGGTCGTGGTTGAGGTCCGGCGAGAGGAGGAGGAGGATGAGGAGGATGAGGACAGGAGGAGGAGAAGAAGTCAGCTCTGATAAAATCTAACAACCCTCACCTGACAGGTGGGGAACAAATCTCGAACAGAACAAAGTTGATTGCTGCTGTATTCAGAAGTAATCTGACTACCAACAGTACCACTGCATGTGACCAACCACGCTATCTTCAGAACCACCATGCTGACAGTACCACCACTATCAACCAGTATTGATCAACAATAGGCCTGATGGCGGGAAACATCGAGTGTCAGCATTAGCAGCTAACAAGACAGCAGCAAACAACAGCAACAACGACAGCAAGAAGCAACAATGACGACGACAGCGACAGCCACACAGCCACTCTGGAAACCACCAGCTACGCCACCAGCAACACAAGGGTGAACAGAACCCCTGGACCACAGCCCAGCCATGAAACCATTCACAAATGGCGCCATCCTCGCGTCCACGGAGAACTGCCAGGCCTGGGGAACCAGTGACAAGGCGATGGTGGTCAAACCTAAGGTTAGGCTGATAATGGTTGACGTCATCAGCCATAATAGCTTACTCAATTGATGGTGTTTTTCGTTGCATGATTATGGTTAATTAAGCATGTTTCTGGATGATGCTTGGGAGCCCTGCATTGATGACAAACAAATGCCAACCACTTGGAAATACCGGCAGCACGTGCGTAGGGCTGGTATCAAATATGCCACCCCCAACAAAACCATTATGTCGATTGAATATTTCTTCAACAGCGCAGTGGAATTACATGGGCCACCTGTTTTCAGTGACCTTTCCAGGACGTCCCCTCCGCGTTGACAACGCGCATCACCAGACATGGATCTTCATGCGGGCACTGGAAAGTATCGGCACCACAAAAAAATCAATCCGTGAAGAAACGTCCCGACACACGTTCGGGCATAGCACAAGGGCTGGCCGTTCTATGACCTGGAAAAGGATGTGTTATACTGATTAGTTACCAGCTGGCTCAAGTTGGCAGAGATTTGCAACCTGAATTTTGGAAATCTGTAAAACAACATGGGCCTCGTGAATATCAGGGCACCACCCAACTGCAAAATATTTGCAAAGCATCTGGTGGATCCCAACTCATCCTTAAACCACCCTCCCTCCAAAATATGTTCACAGTCCATTGGACGCGAACCTCACTATCAACCCAACAAGTTGTGCAACATTGTCTATAATGCCGCAAAAATCACGGAGTTCACGGTAGCAGAATTATCCGACACCAATCCTTATAGCCACAGGTCCGGAGATTCTGGAACGAAGAATCGAACATCAAAAGGCAATGATATGCTTATCTTTGCTTGACAATGAGACGGGCATAACACTGAGAATTTGAGAAATATTGTCAGTACTTCATCCCCTTCTCATTGTTCGTCATTGCTGCTGTTCAATCATCGCTACGTTGCCGACGAAACCTGTGATCCCAGCCGCGCACCACACCTTCTGTGCAGCGCTACCCCCAGCCATGGAACGGTCAGCTGAGGTTGAGGTTGCGTGGCTGTGGCCCAAAACAGGGGGCATGAAAGAAAGCTTATCTGTGAACCATTGTTGAATATGATTAAGCAACAATGATTTTATAATTCCAAAACGCTAATCACCAATGATCATATACCCATGATTGTTGAGTATGATTAAGAAACAATGATTAAGCATGACGGTTGACTGCATCTGACCATTGCGTTTTGGTTAACCCTGTGCCGTTGGACAAGCAGTATTTCGATGTTTTGGTTTTAATTACTCAATTGGAAGAAGAACCAGCAGTAACAATTGTCACTATGAAACAAATTAAAGATGACTGATATAGCCACAGTGGAGATTCAAATGTAGCCGCTATGATATTAAAATCAATGGTTGGTTGGTAGTCATTTGAAATTGACTGCTAGCGGCTAGTTGACTCTTGCAGCTAACAAGTTCTGGATTTTTTAGCTTGTTGTTCTAGGCATATTGGGGTTCTGATAGCGCTGACAAAGAATTCTTTCTTTGCAAATTATGGATATTTCGTCGTGGAAGTGTCAAGCTAACCTTGAGTCACGCGCCAACTTCAAGGGTGGGAGTCACTTCGGCAATGCCGCGCCCGCGGGCCGTTCGGAGGGCTCTGTCCAGCTGCGGCGGCAACGTTCAAACAGGGGGATGTATCAATCACTGAGTGCGGATGCCCGTGTCTTGAAATCACTGGTAGATTTTGATTCATTGACTTCCGTGAAGAAAGTTCACTTAAGCATCCAATGGATTTCAATGGAAGCTGTTCACTTAAGTCTGTCTAGTCACCGATTCATCAGCAGCACTTGCCAAGGACTTCAGCGAAGAACTTCAACATCACCACTTGGAGATCCGCAGGCACAGCTCAACCAAGCACCCTTTTTGCCGCGGAGATTGACATCCAGGCACGAACATTCGCCATCTTCAGTCCAGGGAATCCTGCGCCGGAGAAATTGCGCCATGTTTCTTTCTCCACTCATGCATTTTCATTGGGCGTTCCATGGGATACCTTTTGGTAAATGCTCACCATGGAAATCCACAAATTTATAGACTATGTAGATGGTTTCCCATGGCTTCATGGTTTCGCTGTACAAACAGTGATGATCCATTTCCAAATTCAGGGGATGGCTGATTGCCTATGACATCTATGACATATGAACAAATGATGGCGGATCAACATGAAACCGCCTCTAATCCTCATTGCTGAAAAACTAACCTGTAATCGCACGTATAGGCAGTGCAACGCGCCTAGGCTTCAGAGAGAGTTTCATGATTTCAATGCTCGAAAACAGGGTCTAATCAGATTGGTTGGTTTCCTCCGTATCCAAATCAAACACATGGATCTGTCCAAAGTTATACTGTAAGGACCTGTCTACATACAACACAGGATCGAAGGGTCGAGCCGAACTATTCTTGTCTTGCGGACATCTCCTGTATTTCAAGACTACATCATTGACAGGTGATAGCTATTGCTGCCGTCTAAAAACGGCGGAGAACCAGCGGCGCTATCGGTCTGGTGAAGTTTCCGCCTGGAGACATTTTTCAACAAGCTTTGGCAAATCTCTGACCCATACACTGCTGATTGAATGACTTACTGATTGGTGCTTAAAGGTTATAAACTATCCCAAGAATGCGCTTGCCAATCAGCCAACTATCCAAAATGTCAGGGGAAAAATATAAAACCATCAAGCATCTGAAACATCTTATACCAGTTTTGCAAGGCTGAATGTTGATACATTGTTGATGGACAAATTCCTGCAACACAACAATGGAACTGCCAACACCATGGGAGCAACCATGAACTGTTCCCAATAATGAGCAGTTGAGTAAGTCATCAGCATGGATGGTCTCTGGTACGAGTAGCTCTTGGTCTTGCAGGTTCTTGCTGTGCCCGTCATCATCAGTTGATGCTGGGTCCCCCTTAAACCAATACGGTACTTTGCCAAAAAGAGCCGGTCCAACAGAAACGCAAGCACAGCCACATGACCTCAAAATTACTCTTTTCACATCCACCTACACCCTCTGCAATCCGTTCACATGAGCAGTTCTACATGGATCTGCTTGTTTTGAGTGATTTATTCCTTTAATTGTTTTTGTACATTGTGGGAAACACACCGGTAAGCTACCAGTACTGGCTGATGTATAGTCAACATAGTTTACCAGCCAGCAAAAAGGTTCACAACTATCATTATAGTAATTAAAGGACCATATCAAATATCACAACACGGTTACATTTCACAATGGTATTTTAAACTTACTACTAATACTCAAATCATTCCACTTTGTCCATAGCACATATTACAGGTCGATCCAATATGACCCTTGATTTTTCCCGCGGACCAAAAACACATCACATCTCACAAATTCTTTGGGATTACCCTGCAGAAGCGAACTTGTCAGCCTCGCTGGCTATTGCTGACGCCACATCCTTACCTCTCAGCCCGGCGGTCCAGAGGGTTCCCAGCGGGTAGCACCGCTTGTGAAGGTAGGAACTCGCCACAGTCTTGGGAGGATGCGTGGTTGCTGTGATAAAATTTGGACACAAAAGCCTCATCGTTCACCATTTTTTAAACACTCGTTGATTGTGCATGATTTACAAACAGGTCCGAAATTCAATCTTCTTTCCGGTCATGGTAAACGCTTCATCATGAAGCTTTTCCAAGCTGTCTGAACCGCGGCCCAGCACTGGCAACAGCTGTCAACAGGTCACCCGATCAGCGGCAAAGAAATCACAGCATGGTTTTGGGCGCCAAGTGGCAGCCTGCAGCCACGCCGATCAATGGCGAATCAGTTTGGCCGGCAGAACCAACTGCCATTAGGTCTGCTCACTTCGGAACTGAAGAGTTAAGCTGCCGATCTTTTCACGCATTTTTATTAGGCTTGTGTTCGTATTGTTGCTTCAAGAGCGGCAACGTTGAAGTTCAACACAAGGGTCCCACCTATGAAAAAAAGGTCGCTCTTGAAAAATGGCCAACCAAAGACAAATCCACCAAAACGGTTCATGGGTGGCATGGAAGCACTTGGTGGAGTGTTCGCCAAAACACAAAGATTGTTGGCTACAAGCCCTGCGAGGGTAGCCCGGTTTTAGTATATCCTGCCGGATCCGTGCCGAACTTCAAAGAGATCAATAATCAATCACTATGGCTGCTGTTGGTTTCTGTCTCCAATGGTTAAAGGGAGAAGCATCTTAGATCTCCAGTGGTAGATGGTTGATTTCTCACTTCGCCACTGCTTCCAGTCAAACTGGCAACAGCTTCACATGCTCGTCAAATGCTGATGGTCGTCGTCAATCTGGAGACTCGGGATCCTTGCCTGCTTCACTGGTTCCATACCATCACAGTTGGCGTGCTCATGAGATGTCACTGCTGCTGGTGCCAACGAAGGCAACTGTTGTTGGTGGTTGACCTACGTCAATGATGGCGCCAACCAATCAAAGCTGACAACCTCTTCAGTAGAGAGGCCAACGCAGGTACCATGATGAAAGCTTAGGCACCATCATTGAAAGTTAGGCATTAACGATCGCACCCAATGTCCCTGAGGATTGTTGGACCGTTGATGGGTGTGTCAGCTACAAAACCAAATTCTTGCACACCTGAGCCGTGTCCTTTTTGGATGGTTGATAAGTGACACCAAGGCGAAATGCCTATGCTGTGCCTACGCGATGTCGGAGGGTTGCCTACACAAGACTCATCGAAGCTCCTTTTGCGCAGCTGTCATGTTGCCTACGCAAGATGCCAACAAGCGACCTAGTCAAGTGTGTAGTGTCAGAGAAATCTTTCTCATGAAAGAAATGTCAGAGGAAAGCACTGACGCTTCACATAATGATGGGATGGCTTTCAAAAACCTTTCAAAAACTGGAACCACCCACCCTGGTGGCACATGTCTTCCTAAGCATTCCCGGAGCAACCTTGTTGTATGAATTTGAGGCCGTCAAAAAAGGCAGCTCACCTCAAGATTGCACAATGTCTGAACCGGACCGGGCAGCTTGGTGGAAACATCTCAAGTGCAGCCGTGAATCAACAACGCAAACCCCACGAGCATCCTTTGCCATGCCACGAACTTTATGCCTAGTCAAAAAGAATTCAAGCAGCCTGCAGGGCTTGCAGCTTACTGACTTGCAATGACTCAGAGAGGCGGTTCTCCAGAAAATCCTTCGTCTTTGAGCTGCTTCTTCATCCAAACAACACACTTCTGCGGGTCCAAGTCGCATTTTCGTGGGCCACAACGGTTTTCCTGTTGGGGTGGGCTGCTTGATGCAAAGCAGCAGTGAATCGGCGAAGGATGTTGTGCTCCATCTTTCAAATCATGATTGATTAATTCACCCCCTCATTGATGGCGCTAACGGTGACCCATCACGTAAAGATTGCACCGTGGCTGGATGGGACCGGGAAGGTTGATGGTAGCATCTCAAGCGCAGCCGTGAATCAACAACGCAAACCCCGCAAGCATCCTTTGCCATGCCACAGACTTGAAACCAAGTCAGAAGAATGCAAGCAGCCTGCAGGGTTTGCAGCTTATTGAATTGCACTGAATTGAGGGTGTGGTGAACTGCTTTCTTCATCCAGAAAACACACTTCTGGGGATCCAAGTAACATTTTTGTGGGATGCAACGGTTCACTTGTTAGGGTGCGGTGTTTCATGCAAAGCAGCAGTGAATCAGGGAAAGACGCTGTGCTCCAGCGTTCAAGTCATTGGCGATGATTTATCCCGATCAATGTAATGCCAACCCATCACAGAGGAAGGCGAAAGGTATGAGTAGCGTAAAAACATGTTCTCACCCATGGAACTCGGTAGGAACGGCCTAGGTGTGCCTAGGTATGCTTACTTCTGTTTTCCCTACTGTATCTTTGGTTTTCATGAATGATTTTGCAACATTGGAACGTGGGTTCGTTTTGCTGAATCACAATAAAACTCCAACATAGAAGACCAGTGTTGCCATGATGAACCTGACTTCAATGTCTGTCCGTCAAATACAAATCCTCATGGAACTCGGCTTACAGCCCACATCAGCCCACATTTGCACAAGATGCGTGCAATAAGTGGAACCCAGTTTCAGATTTCCCTCATGGAACTCCGGCTAGGCACGCCTTCCGTCGTTCGCTTCCCTCAAGCTATTCAAAAGATTTCTAAGCACAGAGCACACCTTTCTCCACTGACTGTAGACAAGTATCCTCATGTTTTGTGAAGGATGTTGTGCTCCCATTTTCAAATTATTGTTGTCGATGATTCACCCCCATCAATGCTGGTGCAAACCAATGACCTAAAAATTGCACGTTGGCTGAACGGGATTGGGCAGCTTGGTGGAAGTATCTCAAGCACGGCCGCGAATCGGCAGCACAAAACCCCACAAACATCTTTTGCCACGCCGCAAACTTTAGGCCTGGTCAAAAAGAATTCAAGCAGCCTGCAGGGCTTGCAGCGTACTGAATTGCAATGAATTGCGGATGTGGTGGGCTGCTTTCTTCATCCAAATAACACACTTCTGCGGATCCAAGAAACACTTTTGTGGGCCGCAACGGTTCACCTGTTGGGGTGTGCTGCTCGATGCAAAGCAGCAGTGAATCGGTGAAGGATGCTGTGCTTGATTTTTCAAATCAAGTGGCACAGTGGGAAACCCTTTGCTTCAGCAAAAGCATCAAGAGATTTAGGGATCCACCAGCAACAGCTACATTTATGGAATGTCCTCGGTGTCTACTCAATGTTTCTGGCATTCCTCATGTTCTCAAGCATACACCTTGCTGCAATACATCACACACTGCCCACGTGGCAATTGCGGACAAAGAGACTCAGACTGGCACCAGGTGTGCAAACAAACATGCAAGGCACTGCAAACTTGACCAAACATTGCGGCCGATCTTCAATGTGGTTTCGCGAGCACCGAGCTACCATCTGGAATCCAGCAATCTCAAACTTCAAACGGCTGTGTCTGATCTGTAGAGGCAAATCCTCCAGGCCCAAAGGAACGACAGAAGGATTCAAAACACTGATCAAGTCAGCTGAGGGACACAAAAGCCTGAGAACGGGAACCTGTGAGAGTTAAAAGGGCCATGTTTCAGGGATATTGAGTTGCTGGTATCGCCATGTAGCAACTCGTCAGAGATTTCAATGCAGAAGTGGTCACCATCTTTTCTAACAATGTGAATGACTGGGCCTTAAACCCCCTCGTTCTGGACATGTTTCATGAGATTTCATGAGGCTGATGTTTTCCGCAGTCAATAGCTGGATTCTAGAGGGAACCGAACGGAGGCCCGGCAGTTGTGCAACCCAGTAGCTGGGGAGACTTGGAGGTTACCCCTTGCGTCTTTGCTGTGAGCAAATCTTTAAAGGATCCGGGCAATGGCAATGTCTTCACAAATGTCATTGGCTGATGGGTCAGGTGCAAAAACAACCTCACTGGTTCCGCTCAACGCGTGCGGTTCTTGCGTAGCAACATTGGAGCCCCGAGGGCATGTATCAAAGGCAACACGGGTCATCCAATCACATTGCAGAATGCGACCGCGCAGCGGGAAAGCGTTGAAGTTCGCAGCTTTTAGGGGTACGGTGAAAGCCAATCAACAACCAATTGGATAGGTCCGATAGGTATGTTTACCCAGCGGAATCTCACCTGTTTCTGCAGTTGCCAGACTTTTTGATTGTTTTACAAGCTTTGCTATGCCACATTTTCTTGCCTGTTGGGTTCAAGTGGCTTGTTGATGAAAATCTGTAGGATGTACAGCAATCAGAACGGTGAAGCATTCCGTGCCACATCGCAAAGAACAGCCAGCGCCAAGTCTATGACTTCATCCGGTGTAGACGCACCATGAGTTATCATGCAAATTGGGTCTAAGGGAACAAATAGGCTAACTTTTCAAATACCCACAGGTCTCAAGCCTCGCCACAGACCACTCCAGGGCACTGCAGTGAGTGGCTTGATGCTTTCGGTCCCAGTGAACCTTTGCAGAAAACTGCAATGGGTCAGTGACATCCAAGGATCTTCGTGTGTTCAAGTCACGGTTTCCAGCTACATCACCCAATCCATCATGGACTATCTCTCCGAAAAGGTCAGCTCTAAATCGTGACTGAAAACACCTAAGGACCTAAATCACGAGCTAAGGACATCCTCCCTTTACAACTGCAGCAATGTCTAGCACTATTTTTGTGGCGAATGTCTGCCCCAAGGTCGAGCATTCAGCTGTTGTGGTTAGGCCAACGGCTTGTCTATCAACAGTCACCTGTCCTACAACTGCCATTGTCGCATGTAGGCTGGCACTGGGGCATGGACGACTTCAAGATCTCAGACTTTGGGTATGGTATGGAATTTGAATGTGTATTAACAAATTCTGATCACATGATTGTGACAAGGAAAGTCAACGACAGAACGTCCTTGTGCACAAGTAGGAAGTCAAATCCAAGACCAAGAAAGTGTTTGTTGTTCCCCTGGCACCTTTTGCACGCCGGCGCAATGAATTTCACATTGGATGCTTCACTGATGTGATCTTTACAAGTTTTTTTAGACATCACACTATGGTTTGAGATTGGTCGCCCCCGGCAAGGCAAAATCCACGACAGACTAACAGACTAACAGACCTGTTTAACACTTTACCTCTCCTACAATCATCTCAGCTGAATTACATCGATGCAACGGCAAATCTGGGCACTCTCCGGACATGTCACTGCTGCTTTGGTAAAGATCCATAAATCTGCACAACGAGCGGATAGTGATGACACTCCGCTTGGGAAACGCCCTCACATGGGACGCATGGGACTGTTTGATTCAGCCACTCGGGAGCTTGTTAGGACAGCACAAGTTTTTACGATGTTGCCATGGAACACGGACAACTTGTCGCGGGCATCACTCCATTATTCAAAGCTGCCTTGCAGCTTCTTTGCTGATGGTCCTGATGAAACAATCATTGCTCCATCAGTATGTGTGGTCCCAAATCCTAAGATAAGGCACAGCTCCCCCTGACGGTGCTTTTCGAGCCGGGCACACAAAGAACACGACCCAGGGGCGAAGTCAACAATATGCATTGCAATTTTCACATGTGCATCCTTGCGAGGGTCCCAACTCAAGGCTTGCTTCATCATGCTTCATCCCACGTCCTGCTGCATTGCAAGCTGACTGCTGATGGGGTCCCAACTCCACTGTCCCATCAACGTTTGCAGCGCGTCGATGGCATGTGTTGCAAACACTTGGCCATCCAACAGTGTGCCGTGGTCAGAAATTTCGAAGATGGGTCCCATTGAACAGTCAATGGCACTTGCTTCACGATCCACGAGGCAATTCGTTGCTGTATTAGCTTCCATTGTCAGCAATGCTCCACGTAGTGATCGAAAGACTTTGAGATTATGATTGGCGGGGGCTATTCCTTTCAACATGTTGGAAAAAATGTGTAGATAGGGTCTTCCGTTTGCCACGCTCAAGGCTGTAACGATGCCACAAACAACCACTGCCCCTCACCCTGATTGGTTCACATTATAGATCTTAATACATCTTAAAACAACTAACCTGTCTCACTCTTCCGCATGCCCATGGGTTTTCACAAACAAGACACCTTCCGAAGAGATCATCTAAGCTGTTCATGTCAAGCAAAACCTGCACCAGTCTTCAGACTTGATCCAAGTCATTCAGCAGCCCGGGATGGATCGCCGACTGAACTTTCAAAGAGCACTGGCTGAAGTTTCTACAAACGTAGACTGAAGTTTCTTTTAAAGAGATCACTTCAAAAACTACTGATCTGTTTTAAAGCATCAGAATGAATTGATGGGGCTAAATATTCAAATTCTTTAAGTCAAGGCAAGCTCTGAATGCCTGATGGCCCCAGGTAGGGATCTCATCAGCTCCCACAACAGAAGTCGCTGTCAATCGCACCCAAGTAGACCAAATGGCATCCAAAACTGAACAACATTGACCAACTACATAGGTTTTGTTCAATGAAATGGTGCAGGAAGCACTGGGTTGTGAGACCAGGAATGTGAGGCAAGATCTTGCGTATAGAGGTGTTGGGTATGCTTGGATGGGATGGCCCTGTAGTGATCATAGATGGTCAGCCCGCAGGGAGCTACAACCAAGAGGTATAGCCCACTGGTCAAGTAGTCTGTGAACTTATGCGAATACACTGTGGTAAAATCTGCAAGTGAGGCTACCCGCGCATACCCAACATGAGCATGTTTTGGATGGAAATCATTATGTTTTGGGATGTTTTGGATGGGCCTCCAGTGCTAAAGATCCATGATTTTTTCTATTTTCGGGGGAAGGGAGGCTTGTTGGGAGACACATTTTTGATGGCGAAGCTCGGATTGAACGGGGACCTAGCAGCACGGCAAGCCAGACAATCATATACAGTAGTTGGCAATACAATGCTTATCTGAAGCTGGTTATGTGGTTGAATCGAAGTACCAGTCCCAAAAAAAGTTGCAATCGAATTGCTTCTAGGGATGGAAATAGAACATGGTCACATGGTTGAAGCCAGGAGCTATCATTCAAAGCTGCCATCAGAAACTCTGCAGCTTCTCTCTTTGCTGATGGCCCTGAAGAAACAATCAGTAACTTTGGTCCCAAAGTCTTTGGCTGAAAGGGCACAGCAGGTCAAGGTGTGGTCTCGGCCCGGCACAGCCTAGGAAAGGACACCTGGACCCACCGAAGTCAACGATATGTCTTGCCATTTTCACGTGCGTATCCTTGCGAGGGTCCCAACTAATGGCTTGCTTCATCATGCTTCATCCCACGTCCTGCTGCATTGCAAGCTGACTGCTGATGGGGTCCCAACTCCACTGTCCCATCAACGTTTGCAGCGCGTCGATGGCATGTGTTGCAAACACTTGGCCATCCAACAGTGTGCCGTGGTCAGAAATTTCGAAGATGGGTCCCATTGAACAGTCAATGGCACTTGCTTCACGATCCACGAGGCAATTCGTTGCTGTATTAGCTTCCATTGTCAGCAATGCTCCACGTAGTGATCGAAAGACTTTGAGATTATGATTGGCGGGGGCTATTCCTTTCAACATGTTGGAAAAAATGTGTAGATAGGGTCTTCCGTTTGCCACGCTCAAGGCTGTAACGATCCCACAAACAACCACTGCCCCTCACCCTGATTGGTTCACATTATAGATCTTAATACATCTTAAAACAACTAACCTGTCTCACTCTTCCGCATGCCCATGGGTTTTCACAAACAAGACACCTTCCGAAGAGATCATCTAAGCTGTTCATGTCAAGCAAAACCTGCACCAGTCTTCAGACTTGATCCAAGTCATTCAGCAGCCCGGGATGGATCGCCGACTGAACTTTCAAAGAGCACTGGCTGAAGTTTCTACAAACGTAGACTGAAGTTTCTTTTAAAGAGATCACTTCAAAAACTACTGATCTGTTTTAAAGCATCAGAATGAATTGATGGGGCTAAATATTCAAATTCTTTAAGTCAAGGCAAGCTCTGAATGCCTGATGGCCCCAGGTAGGGATCTCATCAGCTCCCACAACAGAAGTCGCTGGTCAATCGCACCCAAGTAGACCTGGCAGCGTTCAAAGTTTTTGAATGCACATCTGCGCCAGGTGGCTTTAAATCGTTTCCGAATCATAGGATACAACAATCCGCAATGGCCAAGATTCTCAAAGGTTGGAGGCTTCGTAGCCAACATTGTCATTGACCAACTCCACATAGGTTTTGTTCAATGAAGGGGGGCAGGAAGCGATGGGTTCTTAGCACTGCATCTTCTAACCTCACCACTGGTGACTTCTTCCAGTGTGGAAACCACCATGGATGAGCGGCTTTGTCCAATGACGCAAGGGCTCCTCTTTTGTGATCCAAAAGAAGGGATGGAATTCTAGAAGTCATCATAGGCGCCAACAAAAATTGTGGTTTAGTGAGATAATAATCAGATCATCAGTTGATACCGATACAACACGTTCATGATTATTGACCCAACTGGTTCGGGGAATCCGGTCGACATCCCACATCGATCATGAAACATGATTATCTGGTTGCGCTGGTCTCACGTTCGATCTGGTCATCATAACCGATGAACACCAACCACCATGTAACAACCACAACCAACCACCGATGAACTGGGAACCACCATTTCTTTTGACCAACTGCTCCCTATAAGCCGATTTTCTTTTCGGCGGTTCGGAAATCACACAACCAACTATGAAGCATACAGGTGGTATGTCGATCACTCAGTTGGTGGTATGTTACAGGCTAATCAATCAATGATTGGTGTACGTACTGTACTATATCGCGGTATCACCAGTGAGCGATTGCGATAACAGGGGTAGCATTGTAGCGCATGCCCAGCACCGAGTCGCAACGTTTGAAATTCGACAGGACGTTTAATTCATCAGCTGGGCTGGAAACAGCTCCCTGTTGAAGCCCACGCAGCACGCCAGGAACAACTATGCCATGGGATGCTATGCGATGCCAGAATCAGTAGCCAAAAAGACTGAAGCCTATGAGCCCCATTTTCCTAGAGCTACCATTGGTGATACTCACGGCTAAGCATGGATTGATTTTCAATGATTGGATACCCATGGCATCACACGGCTAAAGCTATTGTTCACTGCCTTTGTGAATCAACTGTTCATGGCCCTTGTTACTTGATCACATCAGCTACTCGTCAACTATGTCAACCATTGATGATTGTCCATGGGTCACTTGTAAAAACCGCTCATGAACAAGCTATTCTTGACATATGGGTCAGAAGATGATGCTAGCCTGACCCATCCCTCATTATCTTTAATTATCGGGTCGTGGTCGTACAGCGTACGCCATTAGGCATTTGTTGACAATCACACAGTGTTTGCTGCTGGCTGTCCTTTACTAGCCTGCACAAAACCGCCATCGCACCCCTTTATCAACCATCATCTTGACGATTCTCGACCGTTTTGAACCATTCCTCATTAACAATTATCAACCAAGACTAAAAATAGGACTTGTTTATTTACGATCATCCAGCGTTATTCATCAGTACTTGTGAGCCATCATCAATCATCACGAACCGTTAACGATCATACAACTCTTGAGAACCTCCCCACGAGTTGTGACTCATGCAGCTGCCTGGGGGATCCTCAGCCTCACCGCCATCGCCTGTTGGCGGACAGCTTTTTGTCGCTTGTTTTGAGGTAGTGAAAAATGGGAAAGACTAACAAAAGGTGCAGGTGAACATTTGGGATTTTATTGTGTGTCAATATTGGCCATCCAAAAAAGTGTAGGTGAACATCCCAACATCCAAAAAAGGTGCAGGTGAACATCCCAACAGCTTGACTAGTTTGGTGATGGGATTTTCAGCAGGGTTACAGATATTGATCCACAGCGGACAACTCTGAGTAAGTGGAAGCAATGAACGCATCACCCAGGTTGTACGTATACGTTCGTTTCCAGCGGTAAATTTAGTCACCACTATTATATAACCATTATTCACCCTTATCAACCATTATATTGTGTTTGATCATGGTCTCTTGTTGTTTGCGTCCGCTTCGCCAGCCTTGTTCAACCCTGGAGGCAGAATTGTTATCACTTGAACTTGGGAGTTCTCCCCATCCATTCGCCCATGCTGCTGACCCAACCTGACCCCAACGGCCCTGCCTAGGCACCGGGACCCTGCTGGAAGCATGGCCGCCGTGCCCAAACGCTTGATACACACCAGTGCCAGCAGGTCCAGACCTGGGCAACCACCCTTCGCCATTGATCAACATTTGCAGTTGATTGATGAGTGGTTAGGCTTATATCATGGTTAACTATGGTTAATAATGGTTAATACTGTAGTAGGGTTAACAATTAGGGTTAATAATGGTTCATAAAAGTTATTGATCAACATTAATGGTTCATAATTGTTAATAATGAGTAATAATAGTTGGTAACCTGAGAATAATGGTTAAGAAATGCGGTTGACTGAGCGATTGACGATCATT
This sequence comes from Symbiodinium kawagutii, assembly GCA_009767595.1. Taxonomy (NCBI): domain Eukaryota; class Dinophyceae; order Suessiales; family Symbiodiniaceae; genus Symbiodinium; species Symbiodinium kawagutii. Next base: position 87,510 of record VSDK01010590.1, on the reverse strand, counting down.
TGATGATCGATTGATGATCGATTGATGATTTATTGATAGCAAATAGATCTTCATCAATAGTCAAAATATTGATGATCTATTGATGTTCATATTGATTGATTGGGATCATGAGACGCTTGATTCTTGATGATCCTAAATCCTAATTGTGTGCTATTGATCCTCAAATCATCATTGATTATTGATGACTATCATTGATTATTGATTCATGATTTCACATTCACTTTTGAGATGATCCTTGATATTGATCCCAATGATCCTTGATCTCTTCACAGTTTATTCACAGTTGATTCTTGATCACGCCTGTTCATGATCCTGACATCATTGTTGACTATTGATGAATGATGATTGGTGATGGTTAATGATTAAAAGGTTGGTTAGTAGTCATTGACTACTACTACCACAATATCTCCGCATGTGATTAATAGTGCAGTAATTATATAATTGACACCAACCATAAACTGATTGTAGTTATGTACTTATAGATTGATAATATCGGTCTTGACCAAGACTAACTATGACTAAATGATCATATGCCTGAGTATATATTGATTGTCTTGGTTGCTAGCCAGTAGCATTGACTAGGAATACTAAGCATTACGGCTATAGTTCATAACAACATTGGCCAGCAATTGTTGGTGGCTCAGTTGTCACTGACTAATGGTTGATTTATTTGCAGTAACACCACTATTAGTGGTTGCTGGATGTCGGTGGTGTTGTGTTGCTCAATGTTGGCAGGTTGTTACATGTTGTTACTGGTTACTAGATAAGAACTGTCAACACAAGCGGTTCACACGTCTTTGAACAACAGGGATCGTTAAGAAGTTAAGAACATTCGTTCTGGTGACCAGCGCAATGCTGATTGCTGCTGGTATTGACAAATGATGCGGCAATGGACAGCACTACTATTATTGACCACATCTTCAGAACCACCATGCTTCACAGTACCACCATTATCAACCAGTATTGATCAATTATAGGCAGTAATCGCCTAAAACACAAAGGACAAAGACACCAACTAGTAGCAGCAACAACAACAGCACCAACAACGACAACACGACCAATAACAAGAACAACACAAACAACAATAACAATAACATACAATAACAACAAGAACAATAACAACAAGAACAATAACAAGAACAACCAACAACAAAGGCGACAAAAACTACAGCTGCGGCCCCACAGCTACAGGCATTCTCAACACCACCAGCTACGCCACCAGCAACGACACCACAACGCACCATCAGCGCAAGGGTGAGAACTGCTGGCTGAACCACACTGGGGCACCACTAAACCCAGCCATGAAACCATGTGCAAACAGCGCCATCCTCGCAGAGTCTGCCACCAGGGCCATGTCCCACACCTGGAGAACTGCTCGCAATGGATACATGATGCAACCATTGCTGGTGCGCAAGGCTAGTGGTGGTCATTGGCATGGTGAAACCCGAGGTTGGGTCAATAATGGTCATTGGATGTCATCAGAAATGAGAGTTTAGTCAATTCACGCTTATTTTTGTTGCACTTTATCATGGCCGCAAATAGCAAGTGAAACTCATGCTGCATGATGCTTGGGAGTGCTGCATTGATGATGACTGGTGATGACAAACAATTGCCAACCACCTGGAAATACCGGCAGGGCGTGAGTAAGGCTCAACAGGGTTTACTATTTCATGATAAAGACATCAAATATGCCACCCCCTCCCCACAAAACCATATGTTCATTGAATATTTCTTCAATGGTGGCATGGGCCACCTGTTTTCACCGTGACCTTTCCAGCAGGTCTCCACCGCAAGGGACAACGTGCATCACCAAACATGGCACACAACATGCGGGCACTGGAAAGTATTGGCACCACAAAATTTCGATCCCCGAAGAAACGTCCCGACACACCTTCGGGCATAGCACAAGTGCTGGCCGTTCTACAACCTGGAATGTTGTACTGATTAGTCACCAGCTGGCTCAAGTTGGCAGAGAATTGCAACCTGAATTTTTGAAATTTGTGAAACAACATGGGGCTTGTGAATATCAGGGCACCACTCACCTGCAAAATATTTGCAAAGCATCTGGTGGATCCTAATTGATCCTTGAACCACCCTCCCTCCAAAATATGTTCATAGTCCATTGGACGCGAGCCTTCCTATCAATCCAACAAGTTGCACGACATTGGCTACAATGCCGCAGAAATCACGGAATTTACAGTAGCAGAATCATCCAACGCCAATCCTTATAGCCACAGGTCCTACGATTCTGGAAACAAAGCATCAAACATCAAAAGGCATATGGTTATGTTTGCTTGACAATGAGACGGAAATAACAATAAGAAGGCGAGAAACATTGTCAAATATGGCTGTGGGTCAAAACACTGGACCCCTGCTTCCCTCATTGTTTTCCCTATAGTTTTGTTGGTTACTATCCACCATCATTGCTGGTTAATATTGACCCATAGACCCATAGCCATATTGTCAGTATGTCATTCCCTTCTCATGGTTCGTCATAGTGCTGTTTAATCATCGTTACGTTGCTTATGAAGCCTGTGATCCCAGCCGCGCACCACACCTTCTCTCCAGGGCTACCCCCAGCCATGGAATGGTCAGCTAAGGTTGTCGAGGTTGCGTGGCTGTATGAAAGAAAGGGTATCTGTGAACCATTGTTGAACATGAATAAGCAACAACGATTGTATAATTCTATGATTAAGCAATGATGAGTAAGCAAACGATTGTGAACTATGACTATGACTACGCAACAATGATTGTATAATTCGATCGCTATAAAAACCAATGGTCATAAAATCAGCCATTATTGTTGAGTATGATTAAGCAGCAATGATTAAGCATAACGGTTAACTACATCCAACCATTACGTTTTGGTAAAACCTGGGCCGTTGGACAAGCAGTTTTTGGATGCTTTGGTTTCACTCAATTGACAGATGAGCCATCAGTGATAATTGTCACCATGAACAATGTATAGTTACTGTAGCCATAGTGGCAAAATGAATGGTTGGTTGCTAGTCATTAGTTGGCTCTTGCAGCTAACAAGTTCTGGAATTTTCAGCTTGTTATTCTAAGCATACTAGGGGTCGGATAGATGGGCATGTGCCAAAATAAGGTACCCAATAACCCACCAAAAAAAGATCCTTGTACGAGTACTAGGAAACCATTCGTTTTGGTGGCGCCACTATTTTGGCACATAGCCAAATAATCCATTTGTTGTATATTATGGTTATTTCGTCGTGGAAGTTTCAAGCTAACCGTGAGTCACCTGGCCAACTTCTTGTGGGAGTCAGTCAGGTGCTGCCGCGCCCGCGGCCGTTCGGAGGGCTCTGTCCAGCTGCAGGGGCGGCAACGTTAAAACAGAGGGATGTATCAATCACTGGCTGCGAGGATGCCCCTGTCTTGAAATCGCTCGTAGATTTTCATTAATTGACTTCCGTGAAGTAAGTTCACTTAAGAATTCAACGGAAGCTGTTCACTTCAGTCTTTCTAGTCACCGACTCATCAACAGCACTTGCCAAGGACTTCAGTGAAGAAACTTCAACATCACCACCTGGGACTCCGCAGTGCGCACGGCTCAACCAAGCACCCTTTTCGCCGCGGAGATTGACATTATCCAGGTCAGATCTTGCGCATGAACATTCGCCATCTTCAGTCCAGGAAATCCTGCGACGGAGAGAAATTGCGTCATGTTTCTTTCTCCACTCATGCATTTTTGTTTGGTGTTTCATGGGATACCGTCTGGTAGATGGTAGATGCTCACCCAGCAATCGAAATCCAAACATTTGTTGGTTTCCCATGGCTTCCCATGGTTTCGCTGTACAGTGATGATCCATTTCCAGATTCAGAGGATACAAGGTATCCTGGTTGATTGCCTATGAACAACGGATTGCCTATGAATATGACTTTGCCTCTAATCCTCGCTGAACAACTGACCTGCAACGTGGCATAGGCAGGAGAGAGTTTCATGATTTCAATACTCGAATACACAGTTCGCTCACATATTGGTCTAGGCCAAAGTTATGGGGACCTGTCTAGTTAAATTCGCTGGTTTCCTCCCCATGCCAGTAGAATACATGGATCTGGGACACAGCTACAAGGACCTGGCACACAACACGCATTCTAAGGGTCAAGCCGAACTTTTCGTGTCTTGAGGACATGACATATCACATATCCTTCATTTCAAGCCCCGTCAATGACATGTGATAGCTACTCATGGCAGGAAAACGGTGGAGAACCAACCGCACTATCTGTCGGGTGAAGTTTTCGCCTGGAGACATGTTTCAACAAGAAACTTGTGCATACCTCTGACCCACACCGTGCTGATCGAATGACTTGCCGGTTGGCGGTTAAAAGTTATGAGCCATCCCAAAAATCTGCTTGCCAATCAGCCGATCATCCAAAATATAGGGTCAAATGCAAAAAATAAATATATACCATCGACAATCTTAAACACTTTATGAATCTTTATAACAGCTTTGCACAGCTGAATGCTGACACTGACACAATGTTGATGGACAAATTCCTGCAACACAACGGTGCAACTGCTAACACCACGGGAAGAACCATGAATTCTTCCCCAATAATCAGCTGATTCAGTCACCACCGTGGATGATGGTCTCTGGTAGCTCTTGGTTCTGCAGTTTCTTGTTATTCATTATTGATCATGGACCATCATTTGTTGTGCCCATCATCATCAGTATCAATATCAGTTGACCTTTGTCATTTTCAGGCGCCTACGCTGGAGCCTACGCCTGCCTACGCCATCACAGTACCAGCCTACGCAAGGATTTGTGTATAACAACTGCCTACGCACGGCCTACGTGCGCTGTGTTTTGGTACATCACGTTCGTTTTTTGCCTACGCCACCATGGGTTTCTGCCATTTAGGAATATGGTATATACTTACAATTTGAACGTATAGTCGAGTCAATCCGTCAACCTAGCGGTCAATCCTTCAATCTAGCTGGCCAAATCCAAGGGTCTAGGATGGCAAATTGGGTGTTTGCCTACGCCGCGCGTACGCAGTGCCGACGCCATGCCTACGCGGATGACAAGCATCCAAATTCCATCTGACCAAGCGATCAGTCAACAGAACAAACAACCAAACAACCAAACTATAGAATAGAATCTAAAAAAATCGACCTTGTTGGCTACCTACGCAACTGCCTACGCGACAGCAACTGCTATAAAAAGCCTACGCAAGCCTACGCTCCCATGCAGAATTGCCTACGCAACACATCTCCAGGACAAGGGCTTTTTTGATTCTTAATTGGTTTAAAAAAAACTCTGCTCATATGACCATATCGAATATGATAACGCGTTTACATTACGTCGTGGTGTTTTAACTCTACTATATGCTAACATCTACCAAAGTCGTTCCACTATGTCCGTATCAAATATGAAATATTTATCCAACATGACCTTTTTTTTCGACACACCAAGAAACATAACACATCTTTTAGGTGCTTATAGATTACCCTATAGGACCGACCTTGTTAGTCTCGCTGGCTCTTGTTCATGCCACCTCCTTACCTCTCAGCCCAGCGGTCCAGAGGGTTCCCAGCGACGCAAAGAGTAGTAGAACTTCCTGTGAAGGTAAGAACGCGCCACAGTTTGGGGAGGCGAACCACGTTTACCGTGATGGAGTTTGGACACAAGAGCCTCATCGTTCACCTTACTTTCAACATGCGCCGATGGCGCGTGATCTACAAACAGGTCCGAAATGTCATCTTCTTGCCAGTAAAGGTCAGCACTTCATCATGAAGCTTTTCCAAGCTGTCTGAACCGCGGCCCTGCACTGGCAACAGTTGTCAACAGGTCACCCGATCAGCGGCAAAGAAATCACAGCACGGTTTTTGGGCACCAAGTGGCAGCCTGCAGCCCCACCGATCAACCGCGAATCAGTTTGGCCAGCAGAACCAACTGCCATTAGGTCTGCTCACTTCGGAACTGAAGAGTTAAGCTGCCGATCTTTTCACCAGCTTTTTCATTAGGCTTGTGTTAGTGCTTCAAGAGCGACAACATTGAACTTCAACACAGGGGTACCGCCTATGAAGAAAGGTAGCTGTTTTTTCAAAGATGGACGACCAAGATAGATCCACCAAAAAGGTTCATGGGTTGCATGGAAGCACTTTGTGGAGTGTTCGCCTAAGCACAAAGATTGTTGGCTACAAGCCCTGCGAGGGTAGCCCGGTTTTAATATATCCTGCCGGATCCGTGCCGAACTTCAAAGAGATCAATAATCAATCACCATGGCTGCTGTTGGTTTCTTAAGGGAGAAGATCTCCAGTGGTAGATGGTTGATCTCTCACTTCACCACTGCTTCAAGTCACATCCGCAACAGCGTCACATGCCCGTCAAATGCTGATGGTCGTCGTCAATCTGGAGGCTCGGGATCCTCGCTTGCTTCACTGGTTCCATACCATCACAGTTGGCGCGCTCATGAGATGTCACTGCCGCTAGTGCCAACAAAGGGGGCCAACGGCAGAGCAGTGAATCAGTTCCAGTTCTCAAGTTATTGTTGTTGGTTGACCTACATCAATGATGGCGCCATCATCAAAGCTTACAACCTCTTCAGTAGAGGGCTAACCCAGGTGCTAAGCCATCATGAAAAGTTATCGTTAGACATCATTATTGAGAGTTAGCTATTAACGATTGCACCTAATGTTCCAAAGGATTGTTGGATGGTGGATGGGTGTGTCAGCCACAACACCTAAATCTTGCACACCTGAGCCGTGCTCTTTTCGGATGACTGAAAAGTGACACCAACGCGAAATGCCTGCGCGGTGCCTACGCGATGTTGTTTTACTCGGGGTTGTGCCTACGCGGAGGGTAGGTGTCAGAAGGTTGCCTTCGCGGCGCCTACGCAAGACGGATCGAAGCTCTTTTTTTGCAAAAGATGCTGTCACGTTGCCTATGCGAGATGCTTGTGCGACTTTGCCTACGTACAAAGGAAGGTGAAAGGTATGCCTGGTAGCGTAAAAACATCTTTTCCCCCAGGGAACTCGGTAGGCACTTAGGTCTGCCTAGGTATGCCTACTTCTGTTTTTCCCACTGGAACTACGGTTTTTATGCATGATTTTGCAACATTGGAGAGTGGATTCTTCTTGCTGAATCACAGTAGAACTCCAACATAGAAGACCAGTGTTGCCATGATGAACCTGACTTATCCTGACTTCAACCTCATGGAACTTGGCTTACGAAACAGATCTGCAAGAGGTGCACAAGATTCATGCAATAAGTGGAACCCAGTTTCAAACTTCCCCCATGGAACTCTGACTAGGCACGCCTTCAGTCGTTCGCTTCCCTCAAGTTGTTTAAAGGATTTCTATGCAAAGGGCACGCCTTTCTCCACTGACTGTATCTCCGTCTCACCAATGATACGCAATGATTTTTGAGATCAAGCATGATACAGCATGATAAAGCTATTTCTGAGTCATGGGACTATTTTACTCTTAAGCACTGACGACACAATGATGGGATGGCTTTCAAAAACCAGTTTCCCACCCTTGTGGAACCATCTTCCTAAGCTTTCCCGGAGCAACCTTGTCTGTTTGAATTTGAGGCTGTCCAAAAAAGATGCTGCTCAACCAAAGATGACACAATGGCTGAATGGGACTGGGAAGGTTGATGGTAGCCTCTCAAGCGCAGCCGTGAATCAGCAGCACAAACCCCACAAGCATCCTTTGCCACGCCACAAGCTTTCTGCGTAGTCAAAAAAAATCAAACAGCCTGCAGGGCTTGCAGCTTACTGAATTAAAATGAGTTGCAAATGTGGTGGGCTGCTTTCTTCATCCAGAAAACACTTCTTCTGCGGATCCAAGTCGCACTTTCCTGGCCTGCGACAGTTCACTGGTGTGCTGCTTGATGCAAAGAAGCAGTGAATCAGTGAAGGACGCTGTGTTCCATTTTTCAAGTTATTGTTTATGATCAACCCCCATCAATGATGGTGATAACTCATCAACAAAAGATTGCACCATGGCTGAACGGGATTGTGCAGCTTGGTGGAAGCATCTCAAACGCAGCCGTGAATCAACAGCACAAACCCCACGAGCATCTTTTGCCATGGCAAAAGCTTTCTGCCTAGTCAAAGAGAATTCAAGCAGCCTGCAGGGCTTGCAGCTTACTGAATTAAAATGATTTGGAAATGTGGTGGGCTGCTTTCTTCATCCAGAAAACACTTCTTCTGCGGATCCAAGTCGCACTTTCCCGGCCTGCGACAGTTCACCTGTTCGTGTGCGCTGCTTGATGCAAAGCAGCAGTGAATAAGTGAAGGACGCTGTGTTCCATTTTTCAAGTTATTGTTTATGATCAACCCCCATCAATGATGGTGATAACTCATCAACAAAAGATTGCACCATGGCTGAACGGGATTGTGCAGCTTGGTGGAAGCATCTCAAACGCAGCCGTGAATCAACAGCACAAACCCCACGAGCATCTTTTGCCATGGCAAAATCTTTCTGCCTAGTCAAAGAGAATTCAAGCAGCCTGCAGGGCTTGCAGCTTACTGAATCACAATGAGTTGCGAACGTGGAGGGCTGCTTTCTTCATCCAGAAAACACTTCTTCTGCGGATCCAAGTTGCACTTTCCCGGCCCGAAATGGTTCACCTGCTGGGGCCTGCCTCTCGATGCAAAGCAGCAGTGAATCAGTCAATGATGATGTGTTCCATTTTTCATGTTATGGTCGATGCTTACCCCCCATCAATGCCGGCGCTAACCCACCAAAGCTTACAACCTCTTCAGTAGTGAGGATGACCCAGGTTCTATGCCATCGTAAGGGCTTACGCATCATTATTGAAAGTTAGCCATTCACGATCGCACTCAACGTCCCAAAGGATTGTGGGACTGAATGGTGTGTCAGCCACATTCAGCCGCAAGACTGTTCCTTGCACATCAAGATTGCACAATGGCTGAACGGGACCGGGCAGCTTGCTGGCAGCATTTCAAGCGCAGCCGTGAATCAACAGCACAAAGGCCACGAGCATCCTCCGCCACCTCACAAACTTTATGCTTAGTCAAAAAGAATCCAAGCAGCCTGCAGGGATTGCAGCTTACTGAATTACAATGAGTTGCAAATGTGGTGACCTATGGTGAGCTGCTTTCTTCATCCAGAAAGCACACTTCTGCAGATCCAAGTATATAACACTTTCGTGGGCGGCAACGGTTCACCTGTTGGGGTCTGCTGCTCGATGGACAGCAGCAGTGAGTCAGTGAAGGATGCTGCGCTCCATTTTTCAAGTCATTGTTTATGATCAACCCTCATCAATGACGGTGCTAACCCATCAACAAAAGATTGCACCATGGCTGAACGGGATCGTGCAGCTTGGTGGAAGCATCTCAAACGCAACCGTGCATCACCAGCACAAACCCCACGAGCATCTTTTGCCACGGCAAAAGCTTTCTGCCTAGTCAAAGAAAATTCAAGCAGCCTGCAGGGCTTGCAGCTTAAATTGCCATGAATTGCGGATGTGGTGTGCTGCTTTCTCCACCCAGAAAACAAACTTCTGTGGATCCAAGTCACACTTTGGCTGGCCGCAACGGTTCACCTGTTGGGGTGTGCTGCTCAATGCAAAGCAGCGGTGAGTCAGTGAAGGATGCCGCGCTCCATGTTTCAAGTTATTCTCTATGATCAACCCCCATCAATGATGGAGCTAATCCATCAGTCACCCAAAGATTGCACCATGGCTGAACGGGATTGTGCAGCTTGGTGGAAGCATCTCAAACGCAGCCGTGAATCAACAGCACAAACTCCACGAGCATCCTTTGCCACACCACAAGCTCTATGCCTACTCAAAAAGACTTCAAGGAGCCTGCAGGGCTTGCAGCTTACTGAATTGCACTGAATTGCGGATGTAGTCGGCTTCTTTCTTCGCCCAGAAAACACGCTTCTGCAGATCCAAGTAACACTTTCGTGGGCGGCAACGGTTCACCTGTTGGGGTCTGCTGCTCGATGCAAAGCAGCAGTGAATCAGTGAAGGACACTGTGTTCCATTTTTCAAGTTAATGTTTGTGATCAACCCCCATCAATGATGGTGATAACTCATCACCAAAAGATTGCACCATGGCTGAACGGCATTGTGCAGCTTGGTGGAAGCATCTCAAACGCAGCCGTGAATCAGCAGCACAAACCCCACGAGCATCCTTTGCCACACCACAAGCTTTTTGCCTACTCAAAAGGAATTCAAGCAGCCAGGGTGGGCTGCTTTCTTCACCAGAAAACACACTTCTGCGGATCCAAGCAGCACTTTCGTGGGCCGCAACGGTTCACCTGTTGGGGTCTGCTGCTCGATGCAAAGAAGCAGTGAATCAGTGAAGGATGCTTTGTTCCATTTTTCAAGTTCAATGATGAGGCTAACCCATCACCAAAAGAATGCACCATGGCTGAACGGGATTGTGCAGCTTGGTGGAAGCATCTCAAACGCAGCCGTGAATCAACAGCACAAACCCCACGAGCATCCTTTGCCACACCACAAGCTCTATGCCTACTCAAAAAGACTTCAAGCAGCCTGCAGGCCTTGCAGCTTACTGAATTACAATGAGTTGCGGATGTGGTGGGCTGTTTTCTTCATCCAAAAAGCACACTCTGCGGATCCAAGTAGCCAAGCAGCAATTTCGTCAGCAGCAAGGCTTCACCTGTTGGGGTGTGCTGCTCGATGCAAAGCAGCAGTGAATCAGTGAAGGACACTGTGTTCCATTGTTGAAGCTACTGTCGATGATGAATCCCCACCAATGATGAAGCTAACCCATCACCAAAAGATTTCACCATGGCTGAACGGGACGGGGCAGCTTGGTGGAAGCATCTCAAGCGCAGCCGTGAATCAACGGCACAAACTCCATGAGCACCCTTTGCCACACCACAAGCTCTATGCCTACTCAAAAAGACTTCAAGGAGCCTGCAGGGCTTGCAGCTTACTGAATTGCACTCAATTGCGGATGTGGTGGGCTGCTTTCTTCACCCAGAAAACACACTTCTGTGGATGAAATTAACACTTTCGTGGGCCGCAACTGTTTACCTGTTGGGGTGTGCTGCTCAGTGAATTAGTGAAGGATGCTGTCTGCTGTGCTCCATCATTTATATAAATGATGGTTATTGTTGATAATTTATCCCCATCCATGATGGAGCTAACCGTACCTAAAGATTGCACGATGGCTGAGCGGGATTGTGCAGCTTGGCAGAAGCATCTCAAGCACGGGCACGAATCAACACCACATACCCCACGAGCAACCTTTGCCACACAATAAAGTTTATGCCTACTTAAACACGCTTCAAGGAGCCTGCAGGGCTTGCAGCTTACTGAATTGCACTCAATTGCGGATGTGGTGGGCTGCTTTCTTCGCCCAAAAAACACGCTTCTGTGGATCCAAGTAGCACTTTCCTCGGCAGCAACGGTTCACCTGTTGGGGTCTGCTGCTCGATGCAAAGCGGCAGTGAATCAGTGAAGGACGCTGTGTTCCATTGTTGAACTTACTGTCGATGACAAACCCCCATCAATGATGAGGCTAACCCATCACCAAAAGAATGCACCATGGCTGAACGGGATTGTGCAGCTTGGTGGAAGCATCTCAAACGCAGCCATGAATCAACAGCACAAGCCCCACGAGCATCCTTTGCCACACCACAAGCTTTATGCCTACTCAAAAAGAAGTCAAGAAGCCTGCAGGGATTGAAACTTACAGAATCACAACGAATTGCGGATGTGGTGTGCTGCTTTCGTCACCAGAAAACACACTTCTGCGGATCCAAGCAGCACTTTCGTGGGCGGGGTCTGCTGCTCGATGCAAAGCGGCAGTGAATCAGTGAAGGACGCTGTGTTCCATTGTTGAACTTACTGTCGATGACAAACCCCCATCAATGATGAGGCTAACCCATCACCAAAAGAATGCACCATGGCTGAACGGGATTGTGCAGCTTGGTGGAAGCATCTCAAACGCAGCCGTGAATCAACAGCACAAACCCCACGAGCATCCTTTGCCACACCACAAGCTCTATGCCTACTCAAAAAGACTTCAAGGAGCCTGCAGGGCTTGCAGCTTACTGAATTGCACTGAATTGCGGATGTGGTGAGCGGCAGTGTGAGCATCCAGAAAGCACAGCCCGCGGATCCAAGTAGCTGCTTGTTTCAAAGCAGCAGTGAATCGGTGCTCGATGTTTCAAGTTGTTGTTGATGATTAACCAAACATCAGTGATGGTGCTAATCCATCACCTGAGCGTTGTTTGTGGGGGCATTTTGAGAGGAAACTCTTGCGCAAGCTTGCGCAGGACATCTTGTCATGGGTTTTGCTTGTGCAGTCCTAGTGTGGGCAATTTTACTTTTATTCATTTATTCAATGTATCCAAAGCTTGCGCGAGCTGGCGCAATCGATACTGCGCGCAGCTTGTGAAAAGCTTGCGCGCTAGGCGCCATCAAAGTAATTCAAGAATAATGTCCGTCGGAAGATTAATGTACTTTACCACCAGTTTTGAACGATGCTCACCTAAAGATTGCATGATGGCTGAACGGGATTGTGCAGCTTGGCGGAAGCATCTCAAGCAGGGGCAAGAATCAAGACCACATTCCCCACGAGCAACCTTTGCCGCACAATAAAGTTTATGCCTACTTAAACACGCTTCAAGGAGCCTGCAGGGCTTGCAGCTTACTGAATTGCACTGAATTGCGGATGTGGTGGGCTTCTTTCTTCGCCCAGAAAACACGCTTCTGTGGATCCAGGTAGCACTTTCGTCGGCAGCAACGCTTCACCTGTTGGGGTCTGCTGCTCGATGCAAAGCGGCAGTGCATCAGTGAAGGACGCTGTGTTCCATTGTTGAACTTACTGTCGATGATCAACCCCCATCAATGATGAGGCTAACCCAATGATGAGGCTAACCCATCACCGATTGCACCGTGGCTGAACGGGATTGTGTAGCTTGGTGGAGGCATCTCAAACGCAGCCGTGAATCAACAGCACAAACCCCACGAGCATCCTTTGCCACACCATAAGCTTTATGCCTACTCAAAAGGAATTCGAGCAGCCTGCAGGGCTTGCAGCTTACTGAATCACAATGAGTTGCAGATGTGGTGAGCTGCAGTGTGAGCATCCAGAAAACACACTTCTGCGGATCCAGGTAGCACTTTCCTGGGCCGCAACGGTTCACCTGTTGGGGTGTGCTGCTCGATGCAAAGCAGCAGTGAAGCGGTGAAGGATGCTGTGCTCTATATTTCAAGTTGTTGTCGATGATTTAACCAAACACCATTGACTGCGCTAACAGCAACCCATCACCTAAATATTGCACAATGGCTGAATGAGACTGGGAAGCTGGATGGATCCCGCATCCCAAGCGCGAATCAACAGCATGGGATCCCGCACCCAATCCATCATGGACTATCTATCCGAAAGAGTCAGCTCCAAATATTTCAAATAATGACTGAAAACACCCCTGAAGGTCCTGAGGTTGAGCTGCCGAAAAGGCGACCACATCCCACAATGGTTTGAGACGGGCAGCCCCCGGCACTGCTATGTCTAGCACTGCTTGGCTTTGGTGAATGTGGGCCCCAGGGTTGAGCATTCAACTGTTGTGGTTAGCCCAACGGCTTGCCTGTCAACATTCACCAAGCCAACCACTACGTACTAACAACTACTGCGCATGTAGGCTAACGCTAGGGCGACTTTCAAATCTCAAACTTTGGCTACGGAATGTGTTACCAAATGTTGATCATACCTAGAAACTGAACCTATGTAAAATTAACGCTCGAAATTCGAAACTCAAAAAAATATCGCCGCTTGACTGGAAAACTGTCGTTTCGTTCTATTATCGCCCTTTCACTTTCCATGTTCACATGTCCCAAAAAATAACGCCATTTCAACGGGCTTTTACGCCGTTTCAACGGGTATTTACGCCCTTTCAAAAGTTGGAAAAAAACATCAAAAACCGGAAAATGCAGAAAATGCTCGGAAGCAAAATTTATTGAAGGCAACAATAATTTTTGAAAGAGCAATACTTTTGCATACTTTTGAGTATGCAGGTATGAGAATGTGACAAGGAAAGTCAACGCCAGAACATCCTTGTGCAAAAGTAGGAAGTCAAATCCAGGGCCAAGAATGCGTTTGCTGTTTCCCTGGCACCTTTTGCACCTCGCAATGAATTTCACATTGGATGCTTCATTGACGTATTTCTTACTTTACACTACACTTTTCTTAGACATCACACAATGGTTTGAGACTGGCGGGGGCAAGGTAAATTCCACAACAGAATTGTTTCAACACATTGCCTCTCCTGCAAAGATCTTAAAGTACAACGATGCAATGGCAAATCTGGGCACTCTCCAGAAGTGCCGCTGGTGCGTTGGTACAAATCCAAAAATCCGAACAAAGAGCGGAGAGTGATGACTCTCCGCTTGGGAAACGCCCTCACATGGGAGTGTTCCATTTCGCCACTCGGGAGCTGGTTGGGACACGGACAGCTGTCACGATGCCATGGAGCCGCTCCTTGTCGCAGTTGCATCACTCCATCAGTAACTTCGATCAAGGCACAGCTCCCCAAGTGATGGCTCCCGAAGTCCTGAAGTCCTTGCTGTCCCGTTGTTCCACTGTCCCATCAACGTTTGCAGCGCGTCAATGGGATATGTTGCGTTTACAAGTGGCCATCCAAGGGCGTGCCATGGTCAGAAATTTCGAGGATGGGTCCTATTGGACTGTCAATGGCACTTGCTCACGATCCAAGAGGCAATTCGTTGCTGTCTCTTCTTTTCAATGACAGCAGCATTCCACGCGGTCATCGACAGCAGGGTGCTATTCTTTTCAACATGTTGGAAAGACCTCTGGTGTAGATAAGGCCGTCCTCTTGTCACATTCAAGGCTGTAATGATCTCGCAAGCAACCACTGCCCCTCACCCTGATGAGTTCACATATCATAAATCTTACAACAACTGACCTGTCTCACTCTTTGAGATGTTCGTTGATTTTCAGAAACAAATTACACGAAGAAATAATCTAAGCTGTTTTTGTCAAGCTAAACCAATACGCGGTGTCGCTGGTTGCAGCTGGTTGCTGATGGGTCTGATCTGCACCAGTCTTCAGACTTGATCCAAGTCATTCAGAAGCCGGGGATGGATTGCCCACTGAACTTCCAAAGAGCGATGGCTGAAGTTTCGTTTAGAGCGATCACTTGAAAAACTACTGATCTTTTTTAAAGGATCATAATGAATTGATGGGGCTAACTTGCTAAATATTCAAGTTGTTTAAGTCCAAGGCAAGCTCTGAATGCCTGATGGCGCTGGGGATATCAGCTCCCACAACGTCGCTGATCAATCGCACCAAAATAGACCTGGCAGCGCACAAATTGCTGCATGCAAATCTGCACTAGGTGGTTTTCATTACTGCATGCAAATCTGAACCAGTTGGTTGCAATAGGTTCCTAATCATAGGATACAACAAACATTGACCAACTACATAGGTTTTGTTCAAGGAAGCGGGGCAGGAAGCGCTGGGTTATGCGGTGCAATGAAGCAAGGGGTCGTTCAATCATCAAAACAATGGATGGAATATGATGGAATTGTACAAGTAATCATGACTGCCATGAAATATAGGGTTCAATAGGTTAGATAATCAGTCGATATGATATAACTTGTCAGGGGATTGTCTAACTAATTATTGACCCAACTGGTTTGGGGAAGGCGACATCCGTCGATCATTGATCATGAAATCACGGCCTTCCTGTGAAGCCCGTTCCGACAGGTGGCCATGGCTATGCCATGAATGGGCACCGCCACGACCCTTCCGCTACAGTGATACCCATGGCTAAGCATTGATTGATTGTGGGATACTTATGGCTAAAGTTGCAGTTGATTGTCTTCGATAATTAACTATTCATGTCACTGTCCCTTGTTCTTTAATCACTGACATCAGCTACTCGTTAACCATGTTAACCATTAAGCATTGCCTTAAACGGTTCATGAAAAGGCTATTGTATCTATTGTTGACATAGGGGTCAAAAAATTATCTTCAATAGTAGGGTTGCAGTCGTACAGCGTTAGGCCTTTGTTGACAACCACATAGTGTTTGCTGCTGGCTGTCCTTTACTAGCCTGCATAAAGCCACCATCGTACCCCTGTATCAACCACTGTCAGCCACTATTTGTTGACGATTCCCGACCATTTTGAACCATACCCATGAACAATTAGCAACCAAGAGCAAAAACCTGACTTCTTACCCCAGCATTCATCAGTACTTGTGAAACATGATCAATCATCATTAAGCGTCAACCATCCTACAACTCCTGCGAGCCCCCCCACAAGTCACGCGGCTCATGCCACTGCCTGGACTCACAGTTCCTCAGCCATCTCACCCGAATTGCCTGGTGGCGACTCTCGCTTGACTAGTTTGGTCATTTATGGGATGTCCACCAGGGGCATGGGGTATTGATCCACAGCCATTTGACAACGCTGAGTCAGTGGAAGCGATTGGCATCACCCTTTGTAAATAAGTTGGTTTAGTTTCCAACGGCAAGTTTATTCACCACTACTCACCATTAGTAGCCATTATTCAGCACAATCAATATATTATATTTTATTATACGAAATAAAATGAAAAATATCATATTGTGGTTAATCATGGTTTCTTGCCGCCTTCCGTCCGCTTCGCCAATTTCTTCAACTAGTCACCAGGAATCACGGACGGTTGAGCACTGGAATCACCTGAACCACCGACCCAACCTGACCCCGACCTGCGGCCCCGACCTGCCTAGGCACAGCCCTCTGCCGGCCATGTCCAGCCGCTGGATACACACCCGCACCAGCAACAGGTTCAGGCCTTTGCGGTGTTGATGACCACCCTTCGCGATTGATCAACATTCACAGTTGATGAATGAATGGTGAGGCTTAATACTGGGTTAATAATGGTCAATCATGGTTAGTAATAGTGATTGATCAACATTAGTGGATATAATCAACAATGGTTATAACATATGATTCATGTTCTTGTTCGATATGTTAACATATTGATGATCATGCTGATCGATTGGGATCTTGAGTCAACATATCGATGATCTGATGATCCTAATCAACATATCACACTTGGTTAAGATGAGATCACTTGATTGTTGTTGATTATCCAGGACTTCGCGATGATCCTAATACTGTCTGCTCACTCATGATATCTGATCAATAATAGTTCATCAACAACAATTAATCATAATGGATAACCAATAATCAATCATATGGTTTCATGGCTATTCATGGTTAACGATTAAGAGGCTGGTCATTTGTTTTTGGCCATTATTACCACTATATATTTGCTAAAAGTGGTGAGTAATGAACTAACAATGTTCATTATCAACTATGACTGAAGCAATTGTAGTTACTTTTATAATAATATAATAGTCATTGGCCAAGATCAAGTAGTGATTCAATGACCAATAATTGAGTATTGATTGTCTTGATGGCTAGGCTAGGCTGTAGGAAATCTTGATGATTATTGATACAAAACATTGCCGTTCGAAACAAGTTCAAAGAATATCGGTCAACATTGGCTACAGGCTAGTAACCGTACATGAAGCAATAGTGACCACTATCAAATATCTGTTGATGGTGGTTACTGTTGGTGGCTATCAATGTGGTTTTGACGGTTGCACAATGGTTCATCATTACTACATGATAACATCACTGTTAGTGTCTGGTGGATGTCAGTACTGGTGCTATGTTGATCAATGCCAACAATTCACTACTGGTTAGGAGACGAGAATCAAACATAAGTGGTTCTCACTTGAGTGAGCAACAGTGGTCATTGAGAATATTAGTCCTGGCGACAGGAATAATGTTGATCACTGCTGGTAATTACAAATAATGTGGCAATAGACACTACTACTATGATTAACCACATCTTCAACACCACCATCATCAACCCACCAATATGAACCAGTATTGACCATAATAGGAAGTCATGGCCCAACACTTAGTGTGTCAGCAACAGCAGCGAACAACTGCAACAACAACATTAACAACATTAACAACAACAACAACAACAACAACAACAACAACAACAACAACAACAACAGCAACAGCAACAGCAACAGCAACAGCAACAGCAACAGCAACAGCAACAGCAACAGCAACAGCAACAGCAACAGCAACAGCAACAGCAACAGCAACAGCAACCAACAACAATGACGACAACAACAACAACCAAGGACCAACAACCAACAACCAGCCGGCACTCTCACTGCACCATCAGCAGCTGGGGGATCCTCTGGGGCACCACTAAACCCAGCCATGAAACCATGTGCAAACAGCGCCATCCTTGCGGAGTCTGCAACCAGGGCCATGTCCCACACCTGGAGAACTCGCATCGGAGTGGTTGCGGTGAATGATGCGACCATTGCTGATGCAAGGCTAGTGGTGGTCTTCGGCGTGGTGAAACCCGAGGTTGGGCTCATAATGGTCATTAGATGCCATTAGCCGTAGTAGCTTAGTCAATTGATGGCGATTCTTGTTGCACTATCATGGCCAAAAATGGCAAATTGCAAGTGAAATTCATGCTGGATGATGCTTGGGTTTGCTGCATTGATGATGACTGGTGATGACAAACAATTGCCAACCACCTGGAAATACCGGCAGCACATGCGTAGTCTTCTAATAAGGGTAATCAAATATGTCACCCCCACAAAACTATATGTTGATTGAAGATTTCTTCAATAAGGGGACTTCAACTTCAACCGTGGCATTATGGGCCACCTGTTTTCGGTGACCTTTCCAGCACGGCCCCTCTGCATTGACAACACGCATCACGAGACATGGATCTTCATGTGGGTGCTGGAAAGTATTGGCACCACAAAAAATCGATCCCTGTACCGGCACACGGTCGGGCATTGCACAAGTGCTGGCCATTCTACCGTCTGGAAATAGGAGCTGTTCTATTGATTAGTTCACCATCTGGCTCAAGTTGGCAGAAAATTGCAACATGAGTTTTGAACAATTTCTCTCTAAAACCACATGGGCTTTGTGAATATCAGGGCACCATCCAACTGCGAAATATCAGCAAAGCAGCTGGTGGATCCGAACTGGTCCTTGAACCACCCTCCCTCCAAAAAATGGTGCATAGTCCACTGGAAACCTCCCTATCAACCAAACAAGTGGCACAACATTGTAAACAATTGCCCGAGAAATCACATAATTTTTGGTAGCAGAATCATCCAACGCTGACCCCTCTAGCCACAGGTCCTACGCTTCTGGAAACCAAGCATCAAACATCAGAAGGCAGTGACTATGCTTGACAATGATAAGGGAAAAAATGAGGTGAGAAACATTGTCAGTTTGTCATCCCCTTCTGATTGTTCGTCATTGTTGCTGTTTAATTATCGTTGCCCACGAAACCTGTGATTCCAGCTGCGCACCACACCTTCTGTCCAGCGCTAGTCAGCGAACCAAAGGCTGTTGAAAGCTGAGGTCGTTGAGGTCGCGTTTGTAGTGCGTTCGTGGTCCAAAATAAGGGACCTGAAAGAAAGGTATCTGCGAACCATTGTTGAGTATGATTCAGCACCAATGATTAACCGTAATGATGGTTATAAGTATATATATATCAGTTTATTAACACTTTGGTTTCACTCATTTGATAGTATAGTAGTGACGATGACTTTAACATACTTTAACTACATGCAACTGCCACTTTGATAAAGATTACCAAGAATCTTTAGTTACAAATCATTTGCTATTCACCGCTATTGCTTAGTCGACAATTACAACTAAGAAGTAATGTCAATTTCAAATTTATTGCTGTAAGCCGTTGGTCGATACTTGAATAACTAAACTGTCACGGACCCCGTCAACTTGTGAGGTCCCGCTGCTGCCCGCGGCCGCGGGCCGTTCTTGGCTAAAATAGCTTCAAAGACATGGCCGAAGAGAAATGAAAAAATCTGAGGAACGTGAGGGATGAGCTGAGAAAAGCTGAGCATCTTGGAATCTGCGGTGAATCGGACACGGCTCAACCACGGGCACACCGTTTTCGCCGCGGATATTGACATTATCAATATCCAGGTCAGGTCTTGCGCATTAACGTCCGCCATATTCAGTCCAGGGAATCCTGCGCCGCGTTCATGGGATACTACCCTCCGGGCTCACCTTGCGAAATCCACCCATTCATAGCATTTTTTCGCTGATTTGTTAGGGTTTCCCGATTAAAAAGTCGGTGATGATCCATTTCCACTTCAATATACCAAAGGATAATTGGTATCCTGGCTGCCTCTGAGCAATCAACTGCCTATCAATATAATTTCGCCTCTAATCCTCTTTGCTGAACAACAGAGCTGCCACCACACGTTGTGGCAGTGATTTCAATGCTCGAACATAGAGTCTAATCAGATTGGCAGGTTTCCTCCCCATCCAAATTGAATACACACATGGATCTGAGCAAAAGTCATGTACTGTAAGGACCTGGCTACACACAACACACATTCGAAGGGTCAAGCCGAACTATTCTTGTCTTTAGGACATCTCCTGTATTTCAAGATTATACATCATTGACACGCGATAGCTAGTGGCACTATCCGTTTGGTGAAGCTTCTGCCTGGAGACATCTTTCAACAAACTTGGGCAGATCTCTAATCGACACAGTGCTGATCGAATGACTTACTGCTGGGTACTTATAAGCCACCCTAAAAGATACGCGTCAATCACCGGCCCATCCTGACTACAAAAAAATATAACAAAAACATGTTTTAAAGCACCAAGCACCTTAAGCACTTTTGCACGCATGAAAAATGATACAAAGTTGACGGACACGTCCACCCGGAACGCCCACGGTTGAACTGCCAACACCAAGGGAGGGACCAGAAACATCCTAGCTTTCTACTGAGCAGTTGATTCAGTCAACATCATGGATCATGAACTCTGGTAGTTCTTGGTTTTGCAGCTTGTTTTTTTGATCATGGAGCATCATTTGTGGTGCCTGTCACCATTATCAGTAATTATCACTTTATGCTGGATCCCCCTTCAACCAAGGGCGATGGCAACTCCAAAAAGGGCCCTTACGACAGAAAAGCAAGTGCAGCCACATGATCTTTGAATTCATTTGTGTTTCACATCCACAAATACATTCTGCAAATCATTCACGTGAGTGGTTCTACATGTTTTCTATTGATTTCTTCCCTCAACCGTTTTCGTACATCGCGATAAGCAAACAAGTTGTCAGTACTTGATCATCATGACCAGCCAGTAGAATGGTTTACACCTATAAATCGTTGCAGAATGGTGTGTGACCACATCAAATATATATTCTAGCACGACTATATTACAAAATGGTCTTTCACAGTTATTAGTATAGTCATTCAATTATGACTGTATCAAATACTATGAGATCAACGTGTATAACCCCCATCTTGCCACAAATCATAGAAACCATAATTTCAAACCTTATGGTTTACCCTGTAGAACCAACCAGCCTGGCTGAAGGCGGCCACCTCCCCTCCCGCTGCTCGGTCCAGAGGGTTCCCAGTGGCGCAGAGCGTGGTAGCACCTCCCGTGAAGGTAAGAACTCACCAAAGCCTCGGAAGGTAAGAAACATGCCTAGCTGGTGAACAGCTGGCGAAGCCATGGCAATGATCTGGGTGAGTGGTTATAGTCATGGTCAACCAGTGGTTAATTCGTGGCAATAATGATCAATCATCAACGATACATTCTGGAAAACTACCTGGAAGTGAAATCAGCAGCATTTATTAGCTATTTTTACATATTCAACGTAATTAGTGACTTTTTCCTTGGGCAAAGGGTAATGATGGTTGATGGTACAGGTGGATATCATGGCCATTCGCACACTGGATTATATCTTGGTATGGTGGCCATTCCTGGTGGTGAATGGTATTGCAATCGTTGATGTAGAACAAGCTTAATGGCTCATTTGCGACTCTTGGGAGCAGCTACGTAGCTGGAAGATGGGACCCCATGCGGTAAACCTGTCAGTTAGGTTGGATTGTCAAAAGGCATAGAACAGCGCTGATACCTAGCGAACTTATGCGAACTTCCAATAATGATGAAGCGGCACCGAAAACGGTTGTAGAATACCAAGAATGCTGTGGCACCAAAATGATTGTATAACACCAATGATTGTGTAGCAACAAAATATGCAGAGCATAAACAGCTCGGATTGCATGAGTAATGGTGGTATAGCGCCAGTAGTGATGGATACAGGAGGCAGCCAGAAATAACAATATTTGGAAGACTAGCCAAAATAGTGAGGGATGCCAAGTAGCGATCCTATCGACACTGATGAATAAAGCACGAAATGACTTCCATTCGGTTGGAACTCTCCTGCTTACTCCTCAGCTCCCTTGACAGGGATACGGGATACTCCTGGCTCCTCAGCTCCCTCCCAACCATCAGCCAAATGGTAGTGAAAATATTGATGACAAATAATCGGTTTCGGTGACATGACAATATTCCGGAGGGGGTCAATCAGCCATAACCTATCACCAACGGGGATAACACCAAGCAGCAACCACTGGGTCCTGTGGGCAATGGGAGATGCTGAACCAGCTGATTGCCACTTACAAAGTTCAGCTGAAAGCCTTAGAGCTCATCAAAATAAACCATGGTGGATGAAAACGTATGTCTAGTGATGCAATAATGATGGCTTAGTCAATAAGCTTTTCTAAGGCTACAAGCTTTATTGATACTGATAGCTAATGAAAGTTTCTGGTTAAATGGTCAACATAAAAACCTTAGAGCTTGCGCTCTCCTTGCGGCCACGTTGCTATCGAAGATGTATTCCACCTGAGCCGGGGTTGGTCCCAAACGGGGAGACAACACCATCCCAACATTGCGAATGCTTCTTACTTGGCCGGGTGGTTGTGACTAGACGTCGTTCTTGGACAGCTCAAGCACTGACTTTCTGGATCTTTCTTGCAGTTCATAGGAGATTTATTGGACATCGTAGCACTCAATCGGATGGCTCCTCTGGGAGCCCCTTGGAGATGCCTCACCGCCCCCGCCTTCAACGCCAGTCCTTCTTGCTGCAGCCAGGGCCAGAGTTCGTGGCCATTCCACACCTGTTCCCTGTAATTGCCTCGTTTCCAACAAAGCAAACGCAAACAAATGACCCTCAGTTCATGCATGAAAATGTCCATGTCTTATGTCTGTCACGCATGGCCATCAAATTGTCATCAAATCATCCCTGGTGGCGATCGATTTCGATTTTGCCACTGACTCTCAATAAAAAATAATGAATCCTCATCATTCATGATCATTCACCACCCAAAACGTCTGTCACTGATTACGGGGCACTCGTTCGAAACGGCGTCCAGCGCTGAACCGTTGCCAGGTTGCTATTGTCAACAAAAGGACAATCGTAGGTCGCGGCCTCAGAGTGACACAGTTGCTGGTGACATCAACAGACAAACATGGATTAATGGCTACCCAGGATTAATAAACCCCTGGCTGATTAACTAGGGGGGTTCCCATTTTAATGGACAACCAAGGCTTTTAGGGGATACCCCCTAGTTAATCAACCAGGGGATTATTAATCCTGGGTAGCCATTAATCTATATAGATTGTATAGATTGTACAAATTGATATATGTGAGTTACGCGAGTATAATTACGAGTGAGTATATCTACATCAGATTACATCAGTATGTACATTATCATGGAATTCATCATACATATGTGATATGTGCGTCTATGAATGTCAATATCTATACCATATGGCAGTGGGTCAAAACCCCGTACCCCTGGTTCCCCTATCATTTACCATTGTTTCCCTTATTATTGTTGGTTATTATCCCCATTAGCTGGTTGGTTAACTGCTTGACCCATAGCCATATACATACACGTGTAACAACAATGACTTTGCGCGATCTCCAAAGGCGGCCAGCAACTGGTGATGGTTCCATGCAGCAACTGGGCCGCAGACCAAGGTGATGACAAAGATGCGGTCAGAACCTCGTCCTGGGTGCAGCCACGTCACTGGTGTGGCAACGGAGAGTTTGCCAACTCTGAAACATATCAAGTTCAATCAACAAGAAGGAAACAAATGATATCAAGTTCAATCAACTCTGAAAACTTCCCAACTTCAATCAATGTCAATCAACAAACCATTCCAAAGTTTTCCAAGTATAGGGGGAAACAAACAATCCATCCCAAGAATTTCAGGACAACAAGCAATGTTTCAAACCGCTGACCATTAACTATCATTAATCTATGAACTGTTATGTTGCCGAACCAACAATGGCTAGTGGTTTTAAACATACTATCCTAATCATTGTCGTTAACCACCAAACAATCTTAACCATTAACCACCAGTATTGATATCTGGTTGGTGGTTTCAACGCCTATGAAAATATTCGTCGACCAACCATTTGTTAATGATCACTAGGGAAAATCAAAAATGATTTAAACCCACTAACCACTAACCAACATTAGTTATGATATTAACCATCATTAACCAGCCATTATTGATATGATCCTATGACCCTCCAAAGGGAAACTCCTCTTCCATGATCCATGCACCAGCGCACCTTGCTGGCGCCCATCATCATCCACTACAGGACACTGCACCAGCTTTTCCCTGGCGACCCAGGGCCAGTTGGACGGGAAATGATGGCTGATAGTTATGGGTTCCAAGGCTGGGTTCGCACCAAAAACTGCGAGCTGAGATTGAGCTCTGCCATGGTCATCTGCTGAAAGGTGAGATCCTGTACCCAACAAACCGTTAAATAATCAAGGACGTTCCGTAGGTTTTCCCATGGGCTTCGCACGGGTTTCCCCATGGTTCGCTCTGCGCCTCAGTTCTGCCGGTGGAGGATGCCGACTCAACGTGCCCTGAGCTGCTGACTGGATGGCTATGGTGCAGGCTATCATCAGATTGACTACAGCATCGTGGATATGTAACCGTGAAATGTTGCACTAAGAACCCTTTCCCAATCATTGATAATCTTGTACTGTCCAACCATTGACTTTATATAACTCTATGAACCAATAATGGTTGTTTCCAGCCCAGAAACTATGATGAGTTTCTTGATTATATTGGTAAAAACCAGCAATTCCTGCACTACACCACGGCTATGGAGCAACTGGACAACTCTGCTGCACGGATCCCTCCTGATGGCACACCGGCTGTGGCATGAAGCCAAGCTCCTCGTAGAACTTGATGGCACACCTGGTCACAAGTCTCATGCATGGATAGTGATGGTTGGTGATACGATTGCCATAAATGGTTAATACATCTTGATATTGGTTCGTATTTTTTACTGAAAGTTAGTACGGGTAGTGGCTAATGCTAAGCTCCAAACAAGTATAATCCCATCAGAATCAACCAGCTAACTGATGTTGGGACCAACAAGTCCTTAAGGATCAACGGTGCTTGCTGTTCCAAGAGGAAGGCTTTAGCAGCCTGCCAAAACCCAACTAATTCATAGTTTTTGGTCGGGGGATTGAGGGTTAGCAACAGGAAAAGGATTAGTGGTGCAAGGCCCCTTCAAGATTGGTGTCGAAGAAACACGCGTGATCTCAAATGGAAATGAGTAAATCACATCACATCTTTCCTGCCTGACTGCTTCCCACGGAAATCTGCTGCTTGTGTCGCCCTTCCGGAAAGCTGCACATTTGAAGAAGTTGCTGCCAATATCCTGCACAGTTGCAGCTTTGACATGCTAAGAACCTTGCCGCGCTAAAATAAATCCCATCACCCACAGGCTTGAATTTTCTGCATCATGGACCATAGGCTGTAGCAAACATACATCTGCCTGGTGCGTTGCTCGGATTGTCATCATCCTTTTCGGGCAATTCCGATACTGAACTAAGAGGATAGTCAAGTATTACACCAGAGATCACCAAGGTCATTGGATGATACTCGTAATATTTCGCGAGTTCTATGCCTGATATCATACGTCACACCGACATATTGTAACTACATAATCAATATGTATGGTGGAGAATGTAGACACCTATATGTATATATATATATACAACAAACGCATACCGCATACAAAACATACCACACATTTGTGGATAGTCAAGCCAAATCAATTGACATGTGTATTATAAACATTTCACATCTCCATGTCTATATATGCCGATAATTGCCAATACTCACACCATTGTCAGCCCTTAGATTCGAACAGCAACAGCGGGTTTTCACTCGCCCTGCACCGGTCCTCGCAATTCAGTACCTTGGTCCAGCTGTCAACAGCACGGGTCAGAAGCTGGCACTCTCGTTGCATGGTCAAACATGCGATGGCTTGAGATGGCTATGGGTCACTTCACCCTGCACCCCTGGTTCCCCATCATTAACCTGGATGTTTTCCCAATGAATTTGTTGGTGATCCCCCATGAAAAGTTGGTTGATTGATATTGATCCATAGCCAGATTCTATCAAAGTGAGATTCAATGTCCTAATTTGCCAGGGGGTCTGCAGATGGTGATTCTCCAGCCAAGCTATCATCAAACCGGTCTTCAACACACAGCCTGGGGTTGGTTGAACCTCCAATGACCTACAAAAAAATTGCATCCATTGACTTGGACTGCAACCGCAATAGGATGCTGATAGGCATAAAGATCAATCCAACCACGCAATTTGGGCACCTTTTTTTGTCAACCCAAATTCCTAATCACAAATGTCTTGCTCAGCAACATCCCATCTCGGCTGCATCACCAACTTGGTCCTGCCCCATAATCCACCCTGGAAACTGTTTCTGGATGAGTTGGGGGCACCGTACCCCCGTTTGGGACCATGTAAATGGATACATCCCTGTGGGCTTATTTGCCAAGATAGGTACATTTCTTGAACTAACCATTTCTTTGTGTCAACGACCGTGCTTCTGGACACCAACAGTTGCACTCAGAAAATCGATGCATCCAGCTGACTAACAAAGCCTGATCTCGGATGATTCACACCCTGTGCATAACATATAATAGAATAATATAAGAAAATCATGATATATGATCATCCTGAAGTGGATAGAAATATCACAAACCATCCCCCAGCTTCAATATCATTTACCTATTGGGGATGGTCCAATTTGGTATTTCTTCCAGCAGGTGTAAACCACCAAGCTCAACTAGAGCATTGGGGCCCCTACACCGTGGTGAGAGGTACACCGTAGTGGTTACGATTGGTTGTCCTGGGTTCTGGTTTATGGATGGCGCTATGCCCTACAACCTGCCGGAATTCCAAGATCAAAGAACTCCAAAGTAAAGGCGTCGCTCTCATCATTGAGTAAGGTCAACCAGAACTAATCCGCACTAATCATCATGAATGAGGGACTACAACCATCTTGAACCATTACAAGCCATCTTTAACTAGGAGTGAACATGGTGCACCGTCACTGACCATCATTCACCATCAATATCAGTTTTCATGACTGACCCCATTCTCAACGTATCAACCATTTCAATAACAACAAATCCCAAACCATCAGCATGCACCATCCCAAGCATCCCTTTCCACCGCGGCACGATCATCGTACCATCCGCGCCACCCCCCTTCGGCGGCGCAACTGCGCTGGCGCGTGGCGGCCCTGCAGCGCACCGGTGCGCGGCTGCTTATGACATGAAGTCAGCAATCGTTACCGAGTAACGAGCGGGTCGTCACGAGCAAAAGACGGTGTCAAACAAAGTCTTCATGACAAGCTGAGTCCCCCTTCCACGGCAAGAAGGAAACAAATATCGATATGTTACTGAGTAATGCCGGTTGATGATGACTACATAACGATGGTCAACTAAATCTATTGGTTATTACAACTGAATATATAATCGTGGATATTTGCTGATTGGCAATGGTTGGACATTTCAAGGGTGGTCAGTGCTGGTGAATACTGGCGATTAACCATGCTCAATTGATGATGGCTGATGATGGCTATCATTCATAGCTATCAATGATCAATCATCGTGGTTGAGAAGGGTCAGTGCTAGATGAACGTTTTTATTGCTACATAATTTTACAATGTTTTCTGCACATCCATGTGTATCCACACTTGTAAAACACGCACTTACATGCAAACACATTATACAGCGATCCTGTGAAGATATGTGGTATCTTCATCACAAAATGTCACCTCATCAATTTCCCTTGATACGGCCAACTCGGGCGCAAAACATGTAAGACATCAAAACAGCTGAACTCTGTCCAAATCCGCTGTAATTATCTAAACTTTTAGGTTCCTTTCAAAATTGAACACCAACTGTTTTTTTCCCAAAAGGGGTGTTTTATCCCCAAATCACCTGCATTCCGCATTCCCCAAACAAAATAATGGCAAATGGTGGATCATCACGATTAACTAATCAATCCTAACTCATGACCACTACCAACCAACCATTTCTCATTGCGTAACAGCCAAAGTTCCTAGCCCTTCTAAATGGGTCAATATACATGAATGATCCTCCATGATTCACCACCAACTGACGATGAAGTGATCGTTAGCCCACCATCTAATCGGAAATTGTTGGCCATGCACTCATCACCGAAGATCATTTGCATTGATTAGCCATCAATCACCCACTAATCACTACTACACATCAAATATCCTTAAACACAGTTCCCAAATCAGTTCAAAGTTCAAACCATTATCAAACATCAACTATCCGATGACAAACATTAAACAATATAAATTACCCACGGTGAACCATCGACTAGCCAACCTTCAACACCAATCAACTTTTCCATAAATATTATCAACCAATATGAACCTCTAAATCCATCATTCACCTTTCACCATCCAACATGAACCATTCCGCCTTAGCCATCAGCCATCATTGCCCCTGGACTTCCCCACCTGCATCCACCTCTGGTGGCGCAGGTGGCACCTCCCGGCGCCCCTGACCGCGTTCCGGCGCAGAAGGCGCCGACGGCCTCCGCCTTAGCACCATGATGATACGAATGTGTGGATGACCTTGGTTGATGATAGGTTGATGATAAACTTATGATAGGCTATAGGTTTAGGATAATCTATGATAACTTGATGATGGTGAATGATGGGTGGATGATGTTGAATGATTGGGTTGGTGGTGGCTGATGGTCGGCGAATGATGCTTGCTTGGTCGATGGTGGTAAGTGCAAGTGCATGTGCATGTTTGGATCACGTAATTTGGGGCAAAAAACACATTACATCACATTACGCATTTGCACAAATTCCCGGTGCGATATTGCCGGAAGTTACGGACACTATCGCGCATATCCTGCTACATGTTTGTGGGTGTGACTTCGGCCACGGGCCCATGCCGCGCAAAGAAGTGCTGGTTTAGTCCATGACGCTGGTGTAATGTTTGGTCTAGCGGGAATTGAGAACGGGGGAAAAAACAGCGACGGCGCAGCTTAGACGCGAAAATCCAGGAAAACCCAAAGTCACAGTCACCCGAACAATCATGATGCCGTTCCACCCTGTGGTCATGGCTGGGAACAACCGCGATGAACAACATCGTATACAAACACGTTCTGTTGTCGGCGCTAAAAATAATGGTTTAACATTTGGGCCACACAAAGCGGTGGCGGAAATTTCCAGAAAAAAACCCGCAATGTTGGCTCACACCAGGCGATGACGAGGATGATGGATGATGATGATGGATGATGGATGATGGATGATGGATGATGGATGATGGATGATGGATGATGATGATGTTGATGATGATAATGATGATGATGATGATGATGAAACGGGTGCCGGTGACGGCGATGGTGATGATGTCAACCATGATGAAAATGAGAATGAGGACTGCCATCATGATACATCACGGTGCTGATGATGATGATGCCTGGCAATGAAATTCTGATCCTGGTAGTTGTTCCGGCTGCCCGGAAGCCAAAGGATTGGGGGCAGTGGCAAGCTGGTCATATCATTTTCAGCTATGCTCTGCAGGCTGCAGCTGCTCGGGAGCCGGCTGCTCCCGCCACGCACAATTGAAACATACTTGCAGCTTCCTAGCACGCAATGTGATCAAAGCTTCTTTCTCCTGCTTACCAACTTCTTCAGAATATTAAGCCTCACTGTGCGCGCAGCTTTCCACTCTCTGTAGCCAGTCTGGCCAACGCACTGCCAGATTGCTCTGGCTGCAAGTTCCGCTGCAGGGCACCGGCGACTGCAATTGCCCCATGCCCCTTGCGG
This sequence comes from Symbiodinium kawagutii, assembly GCA_009767595.1. NCBI lineage: Eukaryota > Dinophyceae > Suessiales > Symbiodiniaceae > Symbiodinium > Symbiodinium kawagutii. Next base: position 57,462 of record VSDK01010590.1, on the reverse strand, counting down.
AAGGCATCTTGCATTGAGAAACGAAACGTTTCTTGCCTGACTTGCTTCAGAACCCATTGTGGAAAGACGGCTTTGTCATTGACTTTCGTGTCTTCCTCATTCAAAGCCTGCTCTTGGTCAACATCCTTGGCCAAAGGGGCCAGGTCAAAGGCCTCATCTGGAGCTGCCTCCAGGGTCTTGGGGCTGGTTGGGGCCTGGGTGGTTGCCCCTTCTTCTTTGAAATCATGGTGGCCGTGGCAATTGTTGGCAACTGCTTTCGTTGCTGACCAACTTGGAGAACTGGCCAAACACCAGGCTTATGTTGAGGAGGCAGCCATGCCCATTGTGTCACTGATTTTGTTCAGTGTCCTCCTGCTCTTGTGCTTCTGGACCAGCATCTCGCGTGCACAGAACATTTTCCCTTCCATGGCGCCAGCAATCTCCTTTCTCACGCACCTGAACTGCTGCACGAGGATTCGCTTGCAGCTGGGTAGCCGCCTGCTGTAAGGAACTCACAGGTCTGGTGCGGTTGCCGCTGCCTCCAAAATCTTTGGCGCAGTCACGCCAAGGAGAAGAACTCTGAGCTCAACATTCTCCGTCTCCTCCAAGTTGCAGGTGAGAATCCTCAACATGCTGGTTTTCTGCGCCTCAAACTTTTCATGCTTTGGGGTATGCATACGGAATGTGCCCCTGCGGCTTTTATCAGCTTAGAATTCACGAGTAGTGCAGCCCCTTTTCTTCCCTCCTCTTTTCTTGTTTTCCGTTCCCTCATCAAGCGCTTTTGCTTTCAGGCTCCCCACCCTCTTTTTCATTCTCTTCAAATCTTTTGCAACCTTTAGCACCATTCCACAGCTGCGTGCAATTCTTGCTCTCTGCTTTCCCTAAAGACCTCCGCACCCGTTGCTTTACCGAGCCTACCTTTTCGACCATCCTGGAGCACAATACTATGGATAATCACAGCATGTCGCGCAATTCCTATCAGTCACGCACACGCGCACATCTTCGATCTTCTCTCTCATCTGTTCTCACAAAGCCTTCTGCAATTTTCCATTTGACTTCCAAACTTCCATCTAAAATTATGAGCTCAGTATAGTGGTAAAAAGACAAGATGATCCCATGATGACTCAACCAAGAAGTGTCTCAAACGGCGAGTTTTCCTCAACTCAAACAGCCCTTGACAGCCCAAGCGGCTTGGAGGCACTGGGCAGGACGCAAACTCTCAGCTGGCCAGGCTTGGATTGCTCCACTTCTCGCCAGAATTCCTGTGCGCGGCTGTGTGGGGATGATTCCAGCGATGATCTGTGTAACTGGTTCCATAATGGTCGATAAGAGAAGTTTTCATGGTTGATTAATGCCGAACTGTCGGTCAACTGATGGTTAATGGCTATACTGCATGCTTACCTTTTGGTTAACTGATGCTTAACTGCTAGTGGACAATAATCATGTGCATCGCAAAAAAATGTCACCTGCTCTGAATCTTGGAATTGTGGCAGAACGGACTTCGGAAGGCAAAGTCTCAGATTTGCAGAGAGGGGGTCCCCTGAGGAGGCGGAGGCAAGTCATTTCCTTTTCCGATGTATGAACTCGGCTGATGTGTTTTTAAAATGTATCTATGATCTATGCATTTACTCTGCTGAACTGTATTTTGAATGTAAGTTCTGATGACATGTTATACCATTTTCCGATTTAGTACCTTTTCTAGCAAATGATGATTATGGTATCATAACCATCTGCTTTGGGGTAGTCCTCCACAGTTTTAGAGGTTAAGGTAGGGGTCATAGGCCCAACCCGTTCATGACACACCATGATATATATAGTTTGTAACAAGAGGAAGGACAAATGAGGATCAGTTGACCATCAATTAATCGCCAAAAAGCCACTGTTGACCATGATTGCAATCCATAATTTCACAGAGCCAACCTTCATAACCAACCATCCCGCTCTAATATGGAATGGAAATAGCCAAGGGTAAGAGCAGCCGGACCCACAACGATACAACTGTTGTTAACCATTACTAAGCATCTTATCATGGGTAGCCAGCTATAGTGGATTACCTTGCAAAGATGAGGAAACGTCATAAACTTATAACTGGCTCGGTTCCCAAATTCCCATGGTCATATGGCTGTGGGGAAACATACCAGCTATAAACATATAACTCACCGGTTTATGACACCATATCATGGTCATATACCAGCTATGTTTATGACCATCTGATACCCTTCTATGAGACTTGGGGAATATGACTAGCCAGTTATGCTTCTAGGATCAACCATTGGGAGTCATAACCATTAGAGCCAGTGAATCCTATAAACGCAATTAGATCAACATTAACAATTGTATATAGTTTTGATATATAAGTATATCTAAATAAATAAATATATATATACATACATCAATGGCTATCTATATACAAATATACAAATATAAATACATATCGATATACATATCTAGTTTAGCTGCGTAGAACCAAAAAACATCAAAAAAACACATGTAGAACCAGCATACCTGGTATTCTCAACGACCTCTTATACACCCGAGGGACCCCTTGCCTGGTGAGATGTCACCTCCGTGCCGTTCACAGAGGCAACGACATCCTCAGGATGCGATGCTTGGGACATGTCCATGACGGGTGAAGGGTAAACAAGTAGCTGATGATGGTTTGATGATGGTTTGATGGTGGTTTGATGGTGGTTTGATGATGGTTTGATGATGGTGTTGATGATGATTGACTGAAGCTAAACAGATGGTTTGATGATTGCTGATGGTTTGATGATGTTTTGGTGGTGGTGAAACACAGTGAATTGATGGTACATGATGTTTGATTGGCGGTTGATGGATGGTTGACTGACGCTAAACTGATGGACTCAACCGATGATTGACTGACGCTTAACTGGTAGTTGACTCATGCTTTACAGTTGTCACAGCTGCAAAAAATTGGTTGACTCATGGTTAACTGTGGTCAAAGCTGCCAAAAAAATCGCAATTTCCCAGAAGAAGCAGCTGGTAAATTCAGCTGCCACCGGCCAAGTAACCCCGGGCATTAGCAAATGATGGGCTCGCCCAGAAGGAAGTGTGGACTCAACTCGCAAGCCCTGCGCGACAGCTCCCCATTTCTGACACCATGCCTCCAAAACACAACCAGCAAATGGTGCGTGGCTTGGTCGTTCGACTTCTATTGCTCATGATCTCACAGGTATCAGAGCTGTGCATTCCGGTATTTCACAAGAAGCAGCTGGGTGCTGAGACGTGTTCGCTGCTGGGACACCAGATTTCTGGTGGCCCCAACACCAAATGAACATCACGGCCTCATCCGAAATGATCTAGTAATGAACTTCTGCTATATATATATATATAACATATATATTAATATGTGCAGATTTTTCCTATACAACCACTATAACCAGCGCAGCTTTTCGGTCTCAATGATAGCTTATCACTGTGGCTACATGGAGCGCCTGCAGGGACACTCCAAGGGAGTCCACCTGGCCGAACAAACGGTCGGTTTCCACATGGCATGGTCGGTTTCCCCCCCATGAGGTGTGTTAGCTGCACTGTTGCGCTAGGCTGTGGGTTGCTGGCTGTTGAGTATTATCCCTTCATAACCCCAAGAATAATGGCTAATCATGTACGAACATTTTGACGGCAATGTGGTCATTGTCTTGAATTTGTAGCGAAGTTGGAAGCAGAGTCTCCAATATCTTGCAGCTTTCTAGGGTCCTCATCAGTCTACACATTCAATGGTGCCTCTTCAACGTCTTCACCGGCCAACAGTTTGAAGATACAAATGAACGGAAGAGTGAGATGAATAAACACATAATTACAGATACCGGTGTCAATAACAGGCGACCAAGATAGATAATCAGAACTATATAGATTACACTTGGCAAAAGGTATTGCAGCCAACCAGCACAAAGACACAGCAAGCCAAACAGTCAAATTAAATGTGGTGAAAATGAGACAATGCCTTGATCAATATTCAGCCAAATAAGACTTTCGATAAGTTTGTTCCAATAATTTCGTTCATGTTTTGTACAATTCTAAAAATATAGCAATATATATATATATATCTAATATACATTTATATAGCATTATGGAACAAATCAAACATTATCCAAGCATTTCCGAAGGAAGGACACCTAAACATGCAAAAGTAGCAATAAGGCTTGCAGGTGAACACATCGACGCCAAGCATCAGTACAGGAAGCATGCTTAGACTACACAGCCGTTCTGGAAAACACCTCATGTCACCATTGTTCACCCAAGCTTACACCCTCCAGTTCTGCAGCCAATCCATTCAAATCTCAGAATTTCAAAGGCAATCCCTACAATCTTCGGCAATCGTTTTCGGAGCCTCCTCTAAAAAGCCCAGATCTATGTCAATTTCTCGCGCATTCTTTGCACCTGACTGCTTTGGCAGATGGGAACCCTGGCTGAATTTACAGACTGGTGTGGCAAAGATTGGACAGGTCTACCCCAACTTTTTACCATCTGGTCAACATAAACATTCAAATGTACAAATGTATTGCAGGCACCAGCAGTCCAAATGACGCCTGCTATCTCTGGCAACCAAAGACGATCTCAAACGATATCTGTATGATTGACATAGTACGATGGAAGGTCACTCCTTGTCTCCCAGCTAGATGCTGGCTGTAGGGCTGCGTATAACATGGGTGCCCTTAAAACCATCCAACACGGCAATCAAACTTGGGAAGCATCGCTATCTTGGGAATACTAGATTTGCGGACGACGAAAAACATGATGGAGCTTCTCTGTTTTGACTCCCAAGAGACTTGGAAGCAGCATGTCCTACAAGAAAGCACAAGAAGAGAACCAATTTCAAACATGTTGAAACAATGTTGCAGTGGCTGCTAGGGCTTTCTTGTCACATGTTCCTGCAAGGATTCCACAAGGATAATTCCACCTTCAATCATATCCATCTCTGAAATCTCTTCCAGCCTGTGAATGTACTACCAGGCAAGCCAATCTATCAAAGCTACCAATGAACCCACGCTGACCAACCATTCAGAAGTAACAAACAGCTTCTACAACCCATAAACTCTAAGAACCACCATTGCTTAGCTCCATAGCTAACTTCATGCCCAAGCCTGTCCGCCACAGGCCCTGGCCCTTGCCTTTTGGCTCTTCCCTCATGGGGTCCACCCCCTCCAGGAATCCCTGCCACAAGGGAAACCCATCAAGTCTCCGTTGTTTCTGCAATTTGCTTGGTCTGCTCTTTTCTGAACAACACCGGGTGGTGCATGAGTGGCAAAGTACCCTCCGAACCCATTCCACAAAACAATGTCCAATCATGCTTACCACTCTCAATTAATGACTAGTTCATGGTGGAACAAAAATCACTTGTGATCAATGATGGTTTGTAATAAGATGTAGAATTCGTAGGAAAAACCCGCTGAGGGTCACACTTTTGGTGACACCGCAACACGTCGAAATGGAATGTTGCTAAGCTTTATTGATAGTTTTTTAAATCAATGAGGATACTATGAACACTCATGGACTAAGGAACTCCCAAATCAACCACCAAACTGTTTGTTTAAGCTACTATCCACTAAGGAACTTCCAAATTAACCACCAAACATAGTAGCTTAAACAAACAGTTCTTGCCACACAAACTCCTGGTCATCTTGTCCCGGTAGTAAGTGACGGCTCAAAGATGCGAAGCAAATGCTCAAGTTTAGCTGCTAAAAGATGCTGAACGATGCTTAAAACTAGATGAACACGAGGAATGTGTCAGTTTGTAATGTGTAAGCTAGTCCAAAGTGATCAAATGCAAGACTAAACTAGTTTATACATAAGACATGCTGAGAAATGCTTACAAAACATGCTGAAATTTTGTGTGTCAATAGATGCAACGAGGCTGGTGCCACCATCCAACGAGGCCTTGTAACCACTGTCCAGGTGCAACGCGTGCGGTGCATTCCTCTCTTGGGCGCCACGGATGCCAAGGTCTCCAGCCCCAGAGCTTTTACCAGAAATCTTGGCAAAGGCTTCACTCGAAAAGGTTGGTGTATGAAACACGAACACCAATCATATTTAACATGTGACTATACGATAATATAGGCTGTAAACCTTAGGTTAAAGTCTTAGTGTATTCACCTATAAGATAACGCTAAAATCGTTTGGAATAGCTTGCCCGATCACGTTCGTCCTGACCATTTGCTGATATCTCCTGCAACACCAGACAGCGCAACGGCACTCTAAGGCTTCCCCAGCTTTCCGGAAAGGGTCCTGCTGGTCACCTTGCTGGGAACCTTCGCTGAATGCACCTTGCGCCTCAGCGACACTGACGGGTGTCGTGTCAGCTATTGATTTGGGCGACCGCATGGTTTATTTCATGGCTTATGAAGGGGTTAGTAATGGTTTCTCTAATGGTTTATCAATTCTCCATAATGGTTTCGCTAATCGCTTAAGCATGATTTGGATATGATATAAACGCTTTCTTAATGATGTCTCAATGGTTTTGAACTAGGACAGCACTTAGCCTTTGGATGCCTGTGGTGGGTGTTGGACTGTTCAAACTAGGGCCGTCTTCAGATGCATCTTCATACCCAAATATGCACACCTGCAGCATGTCCCTTGCTTCCCCAAAAGTGAATGAACATTCCATAGTATTACACACACATCACTCCTTTTTCCAGTTCAAAAGCTGCTTGATCATTTTGAGTCTAGGGCTACCTCGCTGGCTAAGTCCCGAATCTGTAGCACAATCTCCCGATAAATTCCTTCAAGATCTATGAGCACCAGCCCCTGACAAGCAAGCACCCGAGTAGCAACAACAACAACAACAACAACAACAACAACAACAACAACAACAACAACAACAGCAACCAACCAACTCCGCCAATCAACCAACAACCATCAGCCAACAACCATCAACAACTGCTGGTAGCTCAGGGAACTGAAGGTGACTGCCTCCATTTCCATCTGATGCTCCGAGTCACTTGGAGAACAGCTCCTTGATCTGCTCGGGTGACTTTCCTGGCGGCCCATCTTGCAGTCACTGGGAATGCCACTTCAAACTGATCTGGTTGGTGGTCGAGCCACCCCTCTGGTCAAAGGTTGATTAGTAATGGTTAAATGAAAATAGAAGATACCAATCAACAGCAGTGGTTCAACAACTATACACTGGTTGGTGGTTGAACCACCCCCTCATGGAAAATATTAGTCGACCAACCATTTAAGTTACTAATCAATAGGGAAAATAGAACATCTTTCAAACTTCCAACCAGTGTTGGCTTGCTATGCAACGCCACCGAGCCCTGTCCATCCTTGTCTCACTCGCAAGGTGATCTGTCTTAACGCTTGTGATTTTGGAGCCCCTTTAACCATCCTTCACCCACCCTCCAGCGGTGCTACTTGCCGGAGACCCTGTGACCTTGATCACCGAAGAGCAGTTTCTTCTGTTCTCTTTCGCGATCCCGCCTTGGCTGAACAAGCTATGCTGCCATCTCTGGCTCGACTACCAAATGACAGGATGTAACCAGGATGTCAGAGGCCAAACATGGCCGTTGATCTAGGCACATTTGGAATATGAGGAGAATCGATGATGACATGCGTAGCTGCCCAGGACTGGTATTTTCTCCAGAAGTGATGAATTACACAAACATGCTGCTAATTGTTGTTGCATGTGCCTCAAGATTTTAAGTCGACGCGTACCTTTTACACAGTATCAACACATTCACATTTTTCTTCATTTCTGCGTCAATATCCGGCATCTACGTAAATAATGTTGCTGCATCTACATCCCAATGGTTCCTTGGGTCACTTTGCCAAGCTGACTAAACATCTTCCATCCAATGCAACATGTACAATTTTCTTTACAAACACTTATAATGAGTCATTCCAAACCACTCAGAGTCATGCAAACAGAAGCAATACATAACAAAATCACCAGCTGGTTTCATCCTACCTGATCCTATCTTCATCAAAATTCCCCCATTTCCAGCGTGTTTCCGCCGATTTTCGACCCATTTCTCCCACCTTCAAAGGTCCCCAAATGCCAAGCGTTGCGGGGCACCACCCGCGGCCCAGGTGCCATCTCTGTACAGCGCGGGTCGCCACATGCTGCAGCTGCTCCTCCGAGCCCAGTCGTGGCGAGGCCTCGGAAGCGAAGGCGGCCAGGACGTGAGCCCAGTTGACCTGGCGCCAGGGACCGGCCCGGGGCCCCACCATGGTGGCCCTGGGCCCCCGCGTGGTGATGGCCCACCATGGTGCCCTGTCACCGCCTTGGATGGTTTTGATGGGTAGCCGTCATGGTGGCAGTGAGTTGATGGTGATGAGTGATGATTCCTGATGATTTTACTTGTTAACAATCGTGGATGGTGACTGATGGTGAGTTGATGATCGGATAGGAATGGACAGGACTATTTCAGGATATCATTCACCACAAAAGCTCTTAAACCAATCAGCCTGAACATCTCTATAAACCCTCTATCAAGAACAAATCATTGAACCATCACCCATCTCAAGCATCATCAACCAGCGCTGCAGTATCAGCCATCCAACCGCGCCGGTTTTGGCGATCGAAATTCCTCACCCATGCCGCCTGCTCAAACCAGTCGTTGACTGCCAACTGCTGCAAAGCCTCTCCCGCAAGGCTCTGCATGACCTGGTCCGAGGCGATCGGATTGCGGTTCATGTTACGGTCATTCATATGGGGGGGTTCTCAATATAGGGGAACCCCAAAAATGGTGGTTGGTTGATATTGACCCATATCCCTATCGGTGTTTCTCAAGCCATGGTACCCCTAAATCCTTCAGTTTTCTGGCCATTTATATTAATAAACCGTAGTAATCAAACCATTTTTAGGGGTTCCCAATTTTCAGACACACTCATATTATGGATATCGGTCAACATAAACCAACCAACCAACCAACATGGATTTTTCTAGCTCAATACTAGATATGATTGTTGGATGCTATTTGTTGGATACCACAGCTAATAATGTGGATATTGGAGGTAGTACGGATTGTTATTAGCTTCATGTGGATATGGATCTTGGAGATGAATTGCTGGATTGGAACCTTGGGAAATTAGAGCTAACAATGTAGGAGGATAAGCAACCACGCTGTTTGTTGATTTCCAATCTTATTGGGTATGACTAGTTATATTGTCATTGATATGGATTGGTTTTGAATAAGCATTAACCAACTTGGGCTTTTCACAAGTACAAACAAGCTATAGATAAGGATCCTTGTTTGTTACTGTATTCAAAGTCATGTTCTTTTTGGCTGTTCCTCCCAGCCTGTCTGGACAATCATAATTTCAGCAGCTAAACATGATTTATGTACCTCTGGTTTTTGTTCAGTAGTGCCTATTACGTTTGGTATGTCCAACCAACGAACATCTCTGCTGGCTGACCATCCCCAACCAACCCCAAGTGTCATGAATTCTCAGCTCGGAGTACCTCACCTCAACCCAACCCAACCCCCACCAGGAGTTAGATCCAACCCCAGCCGTGCCTTCTCCACGGGCCATTTGGCCAGGTCGCAGCTCTCCTCCAAGCAGATCGCAGCCTGCCGGAACCTCAGCCGTTGGGCGTGGGGCCGGTGCCCTGCCGGGGGAAGGAGAGGCCAACGTTGTGAAGGCGGTGAAGGGTCGATCATGCCATGGTTCTTGATGGATTATGGTGATTTAATGGCTACTTGGAATGAGGTTTGATCATGGCTTCAGTAGTCATCGTGGTTTCGTTAGCTTTCATTCTCGTTCAAAAATAGTCATTATTGGATATTATTAGTGACAAGTGCTAAGCATAATGGCTAGTAGCAGTGTCCTCACCATGGCTATAGTAAACCAAGAGGATGTAGATATCAATGATTTGTTTTCAAAAAGCCATCAACTCCTACCTGAATTTCACGCAGGTTGTATCAACCATGATCAAGCTGGCAAAAGGCTTGCATGGGGCCCTGGGCTGCCATGTGGCTGGTCTACAACCTGCAATTCTTCACCTCTAAAAGTGGAATTGCAAATGGATCCAAAACATTCATCGGATTCCTTTCTGTTCTGAGTCGACATGTCTGAACAGTGTGCCATTTTTTTAGAATGTAAGACTTCAGGGTGTGTGAAAGTTAAAATATGTATAGTGTTTGGCAGCCCTACATTACCCAGCATAGATGCGGCAATGAGAGTGCCCTCATGTGACTTGAGTTTGTCAACGGGAAGCCCATAGAGTTCTTGGCATATCTAATAACAATATGTTGTGCACGACCATTGCTCACCATGTCAACAACTTCTAACCAGCAGTAACTAGAAACTACCGTCATTAATCGCCATTCATCATCATTAAGCATTGTCGACCATGACTGGCAACTATCCGCTATCTTTGATCATCAGTGACCACCATTCACCATGTCAACAGTCAATCATACTTAACCACTATATATAGATTATCATGAACCATTATCAGTCGCTATTAATTAACCGATATCAGTCACAATTCTATAACCATTGACAACAAGCAACTTTTCATCAACCATTGTTCATCACTATCAATCCACATTCCCAAACCATGAATCAACCATTGTTCAAACCATTCAGCAACAAAAACCCATTCTTAACCAACATTCACATACTAAAACCCATCGCATTCACCACTATCAGATCTCCAGGGGCTCAGCACGACCACGCGAATTCGCGCCCAGCAGCTTCTCGCGAATTCGCTTCTTGGCATGTTTGACCTCCTGCGGACCTCGGGGATCCCAAACGGTGGGGCACAAGGCATGGCTCAGGGCATCAAGCAGGCAGTGGGGGTTGGTGCAGCGGTTCACCATTTTCGAAGCAGTTCATGGATCAAACTTCCTGAGTTTTGCTGGGCAAAACTAGCTCTGCTCCCTAGACAGCTGGTCATAGCTAGTATTGGACCTCGAAACTGGCACCCTCCAAGATTTCCGGGGAATGCCAGCAGCAATCAGGGAAGCAGAATTTGTCAATCTTATTTCCAGCAGGGACAGGTAGTTCCTTGGCCGAGGAATGCCATGTTCATGTGGTACAGTCTGCTCAAAACTTGGAATTGCAAGCCAAACCTTGAAGATATGACTCATCGCTCGCGGGCTCCTGAAGGAGAAAAAATGTTGTCATCCGTCATCCTATAGGGGATTGAAATTCATATGAAGACATCCTTCAATTGACAAAACCAGTAGTATTCCCATCGATTAAAGCCAGCTGAGAGACCCTCCAGATCATACCTGTTTGATTGTTATTCGTAATAAACCATCCATTCTAGTTGGTATATCGCCTATTATGGCTTTTTACTCCCTTCTTAATGACCATGGTGTTAACCGTACGATTTTTTGGGTACCCCTATTCTAAGAAATCCCCAGTGAATTCATGGAAATTCCTGGAGCAGCGGCAGTTGTCTGAGCCGCTGGTGATTTACGGTCCAAGATCATCTCGATTTCCAGCAAATTTGGTTAGTTGTTGGTGATTAAGCTCAAGTTTTAACAATGATTCGAAAAACATTATTAGGCAATTTGGAACATTCAGCCATTATACTTGGCTATTGTTGCAGATCAACAGCAACCATTATCCTTGCTTGGCTAACCAGTATCATCAACCTCAACCACTAGTGAACCGTCATCCCCCCCTCATGATCTTAGCGTTGCTAAGCCAAAGACTTCGGAAATGCTCCACTTCAGCAAATGCCTCAAGCCATGCTGGTTGTTGGTTTCAACCAGGGAAAAACAAAGGAAAAACATGGACAACAACTGGGAAATTTTGTGTTTTTTCTGAAAACGATCATGGCTTAAGGTTGATATTCTCTGGATTCCTCTGCTTGGTGGCTTCAACCGCTCCAAAAACTATTGGTTTATCAGTAGTCACGCATATTTGTTGGGATGTGTTTTTTTCAAATTGGTTGAAATTTCACCCTCCAAACTAAAGAAAAAAAACCCAAAAGTATGATTTTTGATAGTTTCAATCAACCAATCATCCCAAAATATTCGGGCAAACAAGTGTAAAACACATTTAAAGCCACCAACGAGCATGCCGGCCACGGCTGGATCGTGTGCTCCAGACCGGGATCGCGAGGGTCTCCAACCAGCCAAAGACAAGGCTGGAAAACTGCTTGCGGGAGAATTTACTGATCTTTTTGGGATTCATCTTTTAGTTTGGTGAGAACACATAAGTTTCTGAAAATGGCCCTCCAAAGAAAAATGCCAGAGATGTCTTCATCTGAAGAAGTTTTGCGAACACAATGAAACTCTTGTCAAATCCTGTCTGGAAATTGTGTCGTTGAAATATGTTGGGTTTGTCCTGGATTTGATTGATATTGATCGATGATACAACTAGTTCAACTTGGTAAGTTGCTTGAAGCTTTATCTGCGTTGGTATCACACCCACATAACTCCCCATACATGCGGGTCAAAACCCAGCATGTTCGGATGTTTCTTTGCCGACGTACATTTACTGAACAAAAACTAACCAAAACATGGATGATGACCCATAATACACAACCAATCATATTTGGCACCGACCACAACAGTATAACAATCCACCCACCACTGATTATCAAATGTCGATCTCAAATCATTTGTTTCTTGCTTGTTGGCTGGTGAAACGAACCTACAAGCTGGTTATACATTTTAGGATCGAACGGGGCTTTGGTCATTTACATCTGTCAATGGAATGAACGATGCTAATTGGTATTAACAGGAGTCAGATCAAGCAACCTCAAATGCTTGCTGCAATTCTTGGTTGCATAACCCACTATCTGTGATCATGTCACCAGACATCACCACGGTTGGTTGCTTGAAATTGATGATTACTAAACATCAACTCTGGTGGTCGCTGACTGCTTAGTGATTTTCAGCCACCAGTAATCTGTGAAGCTTATGTTATGTTGCTCAGTATCACTATATGTTCCTGGTTGCTTCTATAGATTGCTCAGCTGTAAGGCGTCACCATGTCTGATCTCACGGTAGGTCCATTGGAGAGGGTTATTAAACTAAATCGCCAGCTATCACAGTAAGCATCATACATTATCGACATTATGAGTAAATGATCATGTCAATCAACAATATTTGCCAACGACTGTTATCAACATTACCTGCCTATCAAAACAACGGTCTCAATCACCTGACCATGAAACAAGTAACTATGAACAATGCAGTAGGGTAATAGACTCTTAACCATTAACACTGGTTGTCTGCAAATATAAGTCATTGAGTATTACAACCTGGTCAACTTGTAATAGTTGATTGCGTACACTAAAACAATGGTTCTCTGATTATTTATTGCCCCTTAGTCCTCCTGTTTCCCAACTGACCAGCACCCCAGCAGCCGCGGCGACCGCCTCGTCCACCACAGCCGCGAAGCGCATGCTGCTACAGCCGTGGTTTGGAGAAAAAAAGCTACGGACCGTAGCAGGTTTTCAATGCGCTTGGTCTGGTTGGTGGTTCTGAATGTGCCCAACTTCATGATTCATAATTGGTGGTTGTTAGTGCCCAACTTCATGATTCATAAGCTTGAGAATGGATAGTAGTTATAGTAGTGACAGTGGTGAATCATGATCATTGCTGGCTGGTGGTTATAACATGTTATGACCCCTCTAAAAAGAGTTGATCAACCAACCATCCCTAAACACTAGGGAAAACACAAAATGTTTAAAACCACCAATTAGTTGGTTCATGTGTTGGATGCTGACGAATACTGGTGGTTGACAATGATGCTTAGTACTGGTGAAGAATGCTTAGTGGTTGACAATGGCTACTGGTGATCAATAGTGGTCTAAAATGGGGCGTTGTCGCGAGACTACTACGATAGACAAATGATATTGATGAAAATACCAATCGCAATATGAGCTCTCAACGCGTATCACGTCCATTTCTGGTTGCCTGTGGTCGGGCCATCGACTCTGAAAAAATGAGGAGCCTACAACAACTAGGGAGTTTTCAAGGTTGATAAATCATTTGCCATTCAATGACCAGATTATCAGAAAATGAAAGAACGATGTATCTTTACACCATCCCCGACAAAAGGCAATGAACGAGGGATTTTTGATGACTCATCTGAGACTTGTCATCTTGGGTGCGCCAATTCTCGTGCACCCTGGACACTAGATTTGACACACACACACACACATGCAAATACATCAATTGAATTCAATATACATGTCTATACATAAGAACATCAGTGGATAGATGCAGCAAACCTCCCAAACCGGGAGACGAACAAATCATACCGCCAAATATGAAATCTTTGTCAGAATAAACTTGTAGCTGCTGACGCACTGGGTTTTGCATTTGCTTTTTGCAGGATATGTTTAGTTCCCGACAACTCTTGAAAATTGTGAAAATTGGCTGGTGGAAGAATATCAACCATTGTTTAATCATCATTCAGAATCATTCACCATTATTGATCAAAGGGTTTTATTCAGAAGCTTTGGTAATAACGCACCATTATAGCCAATATTCGCATGTTTGACCAGTAGACTCCAAACGAAATGCCAGCCTTCTTAGTCTTGTTGATGTGGCAACTGAATACAGTTAATTCGGATCCGGAAATGAGACTATAGAGTATATATAGTCTATACTTGTCTCCAATCACCAGAATATGATAAAGTTGGGGATAGAAACAAGTAGAGGTAAGAGACTACAAGCATGTTGATCATCTTGTGTTGCAAACAGTCTTGGCGTGATTTTTGGTAACCCTGACCCATACACTGCCAAGAAAACAAGTGACCTCAGGGTTGGCCGAGATGTCAATCAAAGTACTTTCACATGGACAAATCACCATCGCAAGACAGCCGTGAGTTCTTTCCAGCTCTGTTGAAATCTACACGCAGTCTGGCGCCAAAGCGTAGCCAAAGCTACCAGGCGCCAGTGCAAGTGAGACGACTTCGCCAAGAAGGAACCCCCCAGCGGCGTCAACCGGCTGACGGTGACTTCCTCGCTTCCGGAAGGGCTTGAGTTGTACGATCCGAAACGAGTGTGGGCAACCACCATATCGTGGGGATGCCGAGAAATGATGAAACAAGCACGTGCTTCCGCATTTATGCATCGCGCTATGTATATGTATAATGGTACATTGTGTATGAATATTCTATCATGTCAATATGACTATATCTGCTAGTGCTAGATCATCCGCACTTTCTGTCATAGAGAAATGTCTTGCAAAATGAAGCAGCTGAAGACGTCTGAAAGCTGGCTGGAGAAGCCATCAACTCGAGTCCCCCCAGGAGTTAGCTATGCCTCACTTTCTGCGTTTGTGGATGAGTGCGAAAAAACTTTCGAAAATTGACCAAGGAAGGTCTGCGTCTTTCACCTGCAGTCAGGTCTGCAGAAGTTACAAACCAGTCGCGGGGTCTAAACTGAGGAAGGTACGGAGCCAGATCTGAACAACTTCAACTTAATCAGAGATCTGAAGTTCCTTCATGTTCCTTCAATCTAAACACTTCAATCCAACTAGACTCTTCCCTTCAATTAAAACCATTCAAGGCATTTCAAGGCTGTGTGACACCAGCGTTAGGGCTTGCCATGTCAGGATCGGTAGCGCGTCATAGCAAAAATCAGTCTTACTTTCAATCACTTTGGAGGGCATTACCAAGAAACTGGGAAGTTGCATGAATACCCACGTTTCCATCCCCTATATTCAATTAAATTTGATGGTATATCACCAGCCCTTATTTCATCATGATTTATTAATATGTATCTACCATTCAAACCATTTTTTTCTTGGCTTTGGCTTACTATGGTTTACTATTGTGTGTCTACCATTCAAACCATAGTTCTTATTGGTTTATTACGGTTTATTGATGATATAATTTTGACTAAATATAGTCAATATAACCATTCTTGGTTTCCATAAACATCTAATAGCTTATTGGTAAATGATATAACCATTACTCAAAGCATCATCTACCATTCACAATGCTGCGCACCTTGGCCTTAAACTCCTGGAGCTTGTCCTGTGGCGACATCTCCGGTGGCTGGGCTGCTACGTCTTGCTTGGTGATGTCATGTGATGTCCTTAGTGGTGCTTGGTGACGTCCCTAGTGATGTCCCTAGTGAGCTTTCGGATATGTCCCTAGTGGTGCATTTAGCATCTTGAAGCCTCTTTGGGAAAAACATGGGCCTTCAACTTGTCAGCTCCAGCGAACCAATCGAGCCTGGTCAGTCATCGACCATTGATGGTTCACCAGCCACCGTACAGTAACTGATGATTTCTAGCGTCAACCAAAAATAGATGCCAAAAATGGTTGACCAAATGGCATCTATTTCAACCATGATTTGATGGTTCATCCATTTCTATCATCAACCAATAGATTCAAATCGATGCTGCTTGACCCAAACTTGTTGGCTCATAGGTTCCCTGCTAAAACTCTCATTTCTAGTGGTATAGTAAATCCATCTAATACAAAAAAGAAACACTCAAATTCATTCACATTCTAAGTTAGTGGCTGGTTACGCCACCCACAAAATTGATCCTCACATTTGGATGGTACTGGTGACGCTACAGCACGCTGCGCGCTGGGAAAGGCTCCTGGATCTCTGCTTCATACTGTGCGAAAAGCTCCTGGTTGGCGGCACGAAGATTTAGTTACCTATGATGAATCTGGTTGGTTGGACCAAATAATGGTTAATAATGATGATTAATGATACTGGTTCATGATAGTGGTTCATGACAATGGTTCATGATAGTGGTTCATGATAATGGTTAATAGTAGAGGATAATAAGCAACAAGAGTGCTCAAAAGCATTTGTAATGATGAATGATTAATAATGACTGATAATGATTACTAAAACATAATGGTTGATAATTATCATTGCTGGTCGGTGGTTGAAGCACCCTGTCATGAAACATATGCTTGTCAATCAAGCAATCATTTGTTAGTACTGGTGAAACTAGAAACTGTTTAAAGCCACCAACCAGTGAATTTTGACGAAGTTGCAACCAACCCCAAGGGCAGAAATACTCAACCATGTCATGATTGAACTGCTCGAACTCACGCTGAAGGCTTCCAAGCACTAGTTCTGCTGAAGCTCAGGCTCACCAAGAGCGCTCCTGCAGACCGAGCTCTTTGTAGATCTCTTTGATTCTCTCTTCTTCTTCACTTCCAACCTGAGAGGGCCAGCTGGCCCACTTGACTTTTGAGGCGACCAGAAAGGCAGAAGCAGCATGTGCCTCGCAAGCACCGTAGTGCTTGTCCAGGTAAGCTATGGCCTGACATCTGTGTGCCGGGGAAGTGCCCTAGAAATGCATGGCTGATTGGCTGAAGCTGGCAGATTGCGCGGATGTGCAAAACGCAGGGCCATCTTCAAAGGCATGGCAATCTCAGTTTAAAAAAAACACACCTGCGTCAACAACACCAAATGATACAGAATCACCCCAACAGTGCCATCAACCGCTGATGATTTGAGGCTGGCCTCCCCAGGTTGCACTTCAAGTCGCACCTCCGGAGTACTTTGCTCATGGTAGGCATGCGCGAAAAGCCAGCTGCACTTTTTGTCCTCAACTGATGTCACCATCTCGGTGCTGATCCGAACAGGAGCCGCGATATACCATTCCTAACGAGCACTAGGAACCACTAAATCTCTATGTGAAACTGTGAAACGCTATTAACCACTATTAATCACTATTAACAACTATTATCAACTACTAAGGACTACCATCAACTGTATGCTATGGATCACTATGAACTAGTATGAACCTCTACTCAGCAGTGTTAACCACTGTGAACCATGAGTAAGGGATGGATCTGCGGGGAATGCGGCCACTATCCTCGAGCGCAAGTCTCACGCAAACTTCAGAAACCCCAATGGTTCCACAGGATCACCATGGGATCACCATGGGATCAGTATGGGATCATCATGTGATTATCATGGGATTATCATGGAAGGATTATCATGGAATTATGATGGATCTGAGGACGCATCTGTCTGTTTTCCAATATTGGTCTTGTGATGCGGTCCACTTGATGGTGATGGCTTTGTCGCAAACCCCAGTTCATCTGCTACTTATTATGAACCTCTTCCCAGTTGCTCACAAGTAGCGGGTACATCAAGTTGGTGCTTTCAACTGGACTTCAGACATGGGTATCACTTTTCCCTTTCACCAGTTGTCTGTAGTACCTTAGGATTTTCACTTTGTCGCCCTGATAACAGGGGCCCACCCAGCAGTCCCTGCTCCTGAATGTCAGTGCCCACCTTTAGCCGCGGCAGGGCCAGCAGAAAACCAGCGGTTTCACCTCCACCTACTGTACTGGTCATAGTGGAAGGCAGTGATGGGGATAGAACTGGATACTTTTTTCAAATATCATGTACTATGTCCTGCTATATCCAGCAAGGAAACTCTGTGTAAGTATTTCTATAGATGCACGAGCATTTGCCTGTCTGTACATTCATACGTAAAATGTTGATAGTTGGTACCCTGCGCTAAATGACCTAGCAAAGCTGGCTGGATCATCCGTACACCTTTGTACATTGGCCACCTGTTGAAACTGCTCTTTTCGAGTCAGCTATGTTTGATTCTCAAATGATAGACCACTTGTATGATTGTTCTACATTCCTACCATAAGAGGCAATGTTTGAAGAAAACACTTGCAAGGACCTTTGGGGATAATCAGAAATCTGAATCATGGAGAAATCATCAAATAATGGGTGGATAATCATGGATAAGCATCATATCCAGTTCTCATCAGAAATCTGAATCTTCCGTCCGCCATCCCAGGACCGACCCCATCCAGTCGCCCACCTTTCCGAGCACCTCAGGACTAGCAAAGGCATCCAAGTAATCGTCCTGTGCCTGCAGTCAGCTTGAACAGCAAATCCCAAGCTTAGTGGCACTAGTGCTACTAGTCATAGCAACCACTATAGTAATCAACCACTAGTAATCAACCACAAGTCACCACCAGTGCATATTCGTTGTTTTTCACGATGCCCAAAAGAATTCCGAATACCATCATTCCATTTCTTTCAAGGACATGAAATTGAATCGCTTAGAGGACATTTGCAATCACGGAAATTCCCAAGGCAACGGTCAGCGTGAATCTTCACCGGGGAGATCGCACAGTCACAAGTCAATGCGTCAGGAGGGGTTCATTAAATACAGCAGTCAGAGTGATCCTATCTTAATTAATGTTGGTTTCTGATTAGTATCTACCTGTTGGTTTCATCTATTTTCATTATTTTAGGGGGGTTACACTAATCAGAAACCTACATTATCCTCCACGTTTCTCTACAATGTATCACCCCCATCGCTCCCACTGCGCTGCAACTCATTGTGCACCTTTCGATTTGCCACCCCATGGCCTGGAAGTAGATGCCCATCTCCCTGAGGCAACGTGCATTGCTGTGCCATGATCAGGTGGACAGAACGGCTGTTGGGCACAATGGGTATATGTGTCATTGACTGTCATTGTATCTGTGACATTTACATAAATATATAGATATTAATTGTCTACTTAAAATAGCTTGTCAATGCTCATATAGATATTTGTAGATGATTGTAGATTATAGATGTATTTTGAAGAGGCTATACCGGAAAAGTAAGAAATCTGAGACTTACTGTACCAAATGGCTCCAAATGAAAACTGATGTGAAAGTACTGACCTTTCTGAACACGGTGCCCAAGTATAGTTGGTCCAAGAACGATCAGGATGCACCATTCGTTAATGGTTCAATGGAATCATAACGAATCACATTTCCGAAACCGTCTAATCTGCACAGCCAGTAAAATCATCAACACAGGCACCAAGAAGCGTCCCCATCCCTTCCTCTGGACTTTACAGAGGGCTCAGCCGAGTGGCAGCAATGCTTCTCTCGCAGTGTCGAAGGCCGTCCGATCTCGAACTCCCGTAACAAGCATGGCCAAGGCAACGGGGAGATAGAACGAGTAGAAGGCGGTCTTGTACTTCCTGTGGCGCTCCACTCTGATTGGACTCCAAATGGTTGGTTTATTGTTGAGATAAATTGGTCAGATGGGATGATTTAAGGGTCCCTATTTTGAGAAAAATCACATCAGTCCTGAGGTAAATCACAAACTGAAGCCAGCCCACAAAGGACGAAACAAGTCACGTTCATCTGCACTTTCTGCTGACACCGCAGCTTTCCGTTGTGATCATGCAACATCATGTGACATTATATACAAGTCCAGATATGTCGGCATGTAAAACAAACAACCATATACAACAAAGAACAACATGAATGTCAATACGTCATGTAATACAATAGACATATACGTGCATATACAAATGCTATCATTAAGAAAACATACATACTAATCAAGAACAAGGACATGTCATATATATATATACACGGATATATTCATATAGATACTATCATATATATATATATTACAATCAATCTATTATATAAATAACAATTAGAATATGGGATTACGGTAGACCATCCAACTCCCCAGCTGCATCCAAGCATCACTATGAGCGTCCAGCGCTCAGTTGTCAACTCCTCACGTGCCACGCGGAACATGCCACGTGCCACCGAGGTGAAGAGCTGCGCAAATGATGAGCTGCGCATAGCTATGCGGTTGATCATGATCGATCACGGTTGATCATGGTTGATCAGGGTTGATCACGATTGATGTTTTTATGTTAAGGCTGACTACGAACTTCTCTTTTCAGCCACTTCAACTGTTTCGAGCTTTTCGTTGGAATCTTGGTGTAACAAAAACTCCCAACGGCCAAACGGTTTCACCTCAAGCGTGGTGATGAGAACCCTATGATCCTAGAGATTTAGCCCCATAACTTCAAAGTAACAGCTGTGGGTGGTAGTCTTCACTCTGAATTTCCCAGCACTTCCCGAAGAATCCAACGGTGGTGAGCCCCACCTCCAGCTCGCAGTTGGCACAAATGGAGTCCAGAAGTTGGCCACATTCCGTTTGGAAAGTCGTCTCCTAAGGCCAGTTGTCATGGCACATCCAAGGGCCCTGCTGGGTCTGCTGCAATCCTTCGCAATCCTGGAGTTTGTCCAGTTGTTCATCCTTCAAGTAGTGTCCAAAACGGGAGTCAAACAAAGTAGCAACTGTACAAGTCGCCTCGAAAGCGCGGCAGGTTTGTGCGACTATGGATAGCAAGATTGTGCCATCCATTTGTTTCTACACAGTGGCTGGATGATGAATGAGCTAGAAAACAATGCATAAAATCATTTCAACAAATGATAACAAATGTAAACACATGGTTTCATCGCTGATTTTGCCCAAGGCTACTGGACACCCTCCAATCCACGTGCTGCCATCCTAACCATCCTGGCCATTGCCCTGCCGATCCGAGGCACTAGGAGAAGATCGACCAACCACGGGAAGATCTCTTCCTGGCAGGTGGTGGCGACTTTGAACATGGTGGAATCCATGGTTATAACCATGGGAATGGCTGGTTGATGATGATTAATGCCATGACTAACTATGGGAATAGTTGGTTCATGATGATTCATGATGGTTCATTCAGGCTTCATGATGGAATCCATGGCTAACTGTGGGAATGGTTGGTGAATGATTATAAATGATGATTGATGGTTAATTCAATCTTCATGATGTTTATTGGTTAGTGACATGATTAATGATGGTTGATGGTTCACCATGGTTAATGGTTGGTTAATGATGGTTGGATTTGGAGCAACCAACCATACGTTCATAGCAAATGGTGGATCCTACGCCTGACCATGCCCCCAGCTGTTCACATCCCAGAAAGCCATGACAAGGCAGCTACTCTTCGGTAGCTCACTCGCTCGCTGTTGGGATGTGAAGTTCGCCCATAAGTCCCTGGGATAAACTTTGCCCCCACATCCCACATCAAATCATCCAAGTCCCTGGGATTTCGCCTTGACCCGAATCCCCACATCAAACGAGCCATGGCATGCTATGACGAGTTCATCCAAGGAATGGAGAAATCAGCAGCTACAAATGCAACAATGACCTTGGGCAGTTCCTGTCAGAATTTCAGGGGGAAACTGGCCTTCACCTGCCAGGACGCATTGATGCACAACCTTCCCACTGATTCTGAACCCAACCCTGGACCCAACCGGTGGGTCTCGATGTGGAGCTGTGCCCTGAAAATTGCCACGGGATGTTTCGCCTGTCCGAAATGGCGCTTGACGATCTTGTAAACCTTAGAGATTTCGGCGTTGCTGCGGGTGTAAATGCTGGGAAAATCAGCCTCTTCAGCAACCCACTATAGGCAGTTGTAGCATGGATTGATGGAGTGGCTATGCACACTTAATTCCTACCTGGATAAATATCATATGTTGTTATGTTGTGTGGCAAAACTATGAGGTCTGGAGGCCATGATTTGGTATTTACACTTATGTTCAACCATTCACCGGCTAACTAACCAATAGCTATGAACCATTTTCCAGCATTTTTCAGCCACCAATTAGTTAGGATCTCCAGAAATCCTGACGAGCCACGTACATCTCCACCATCAGGAAATCGTTGGTGTTCAGCAGCCCAACTTCTGGCAGCCTCACGGGTTCATCTCGGCCGAAAGTTGGGGAAACAAACATGTTGTGATGGATGGGCACCTCCAAAGATTGGAACATCTTGGTAATGGTAGATCCATTTTCATACACCACCATTGGATTTCCAATAAATAGCTGTTGATTTACCATCAAATATGGAGGGTTTATTACTGTATAAAATGTGGATCTACCATATACAAATTGTGGCATCTTTGATCGCTAAACTTCAGGCGAGTTGTGTTGTCGATGTTGTGATCCTGAACATCGCAGCCGAAAAAGGTTCCTGGCCATCAGTCAAAAGTGCCAAATCTGATTTTCTGCTGCAAATTTGTTTGAGGTCTATCTTGGCGCGCAAAACTCAGGCACGCTCATACAGCAACGGCATGCAACGAACATATCACAACTCACAGCTTCAAAACTCCACTCAATTTTTCCTCTGGCAACACTGGTCCAGTGGTCGGGGCAGTGGGGATCGCAATCTGACCTCTCAACCATCCAAAAGTAGACTTGAAATCTGATCAGCCACGTCACAGTTCGCAGTTTGCAGTTCCGTCTCCAACTTTATGGGCTAGTTTTGAACTCTGATGATCCACCATCCAAGATCTTTCCTGCAACTTATGGGCTAAGCCGATGAACCACCCACCACCCACCATCCATGCCACGGAGCAAATCCCCTGCGCCTGTACCAGCAGGGATTGCCTCTGCGAGTCACGGATCCATCCATCATGTCGTCGGCCATCAGCATGCAGGCCTTGCCACGGCGCAGCGGCGCAGCAGTGCCAAGCATGGCATTGTCGGGAGGTCTTCACCGCCGTTGAAAAACCAAGTGGTGGATCCGAAGATGTTAAAACTCCAAGGATATCATCTTGATGGACCATGATCAACTGATTGAATGATCACTCATCAACATCATCTTGACCATCATCTGATTTTAAATCAATCATCAATCTCAGTGAGTCATCTTCTTGATTTAATGATCAATTGAGTCATGAGGATTCAGCATCAATCTCGATGTCAAACTCGCCATAGCTTGAAAGGGAGTACCCCCAAGTCATCCAAAATTACATTTTTTATCATTTTTTAGTAGTAAACCATTCATTTTGGGGTCCTCTGTGGCTTGAGAAACCACCATATGGCTTTGGGTCAAAACCCTGTACCCCTGGTTCCCCCATCATTAACCATTGATTCCCTGTGATTCTTGCTTATTATCAACAATGAAATTGGTTGGTTAATATTGACCCATAGCCATATTGACCTAACTTGGCAATATCTACCATCCATTCACCAACATCTCACCTATATCCAGTTAAGATCACCGTATGGGTCTTACTGTTGAGTATCATCTACTATTATTACCCACTATAATCCCTATAAATCCCAATATCTAGTGGGTTATTGATTATAAACATCCTATTATCCTATCATATGGGTCTCTAAATCCCAATAAATCCTAATAAATCCACTATTGATTGATTATCATCTCTTATAATCCCTATAAATCCCAGTAAATCCTTACAACACCTTGAAAGATCCAACCGGACATGGCTTCCACCCATGGCTTGCGCCAGCCGTGCCTGGAGATACTCCACGGCCCAGCCCAGCACCGCGAAGCGATGGAGGTCAGCGTTGCTGGGCTCGCGGCCCTGGCAAGGATTGGAGGATGGTTGGTTGATGCTTGGTGGATCGTTCATGGTTAGATGATGGTCAAATGACGGTTAAACGATGGTTAGATGATGGTTAAATGATGCCTGTGTGATGGTTGAATGATGGTTGATGAAAGGTTAAGTGAATGATGATTGATGGTTGATGGTTGATAGTTGATGATGTTTAACAAATGGTTGATGAAAGGTTAATTAAATCTAATTGATGTTAATTGATGGTTGATGAGGATTGATGACGGTCACTGCTGGTTAACGATCAGGGGCAATAGCTAACAATACGGCATGTAAATGGATAGCATAGTGACATAATGATGCTCGATGATGATCGGTTGACCTTTTTTAATTCCCGAATGCGTAGCACGGGTTCTCGTTTCATAGTGGGGGTCTGGGGGTGGAGACGTGTTCGCTGGACGTTGCGTTTACGACCGCAAGTGTTCGCAAGTGTTCGCAAGTGTTCGCAAGTGTTCGCAGCCGGTCGCAACCGTTTGTCGCCGTTCGCGGTAGGGCCGTAAGGCCCGTACCATTGGGGGAAGCGTGTGGAGGTGGTCATTTTGCGTGGTTTTGGCGTGTCGTAGGCGTGGGACTTTGTAGCATCTCAGCATAT
Organism: Symbiodinium kawagutii; assembly: GCA_009767595.1. NCBI lineage: Eukaryota > Dinophyceae > Suessiales > Symbiodiniaceae > Symbiodinium > Symbiodinium kawagutii. The sequence continues at coordinate 32,794 of VSDK01010590.1, read as the reverse complement.
TCCATGACGTGTCCCAAGTCCACTTTGCGTGGCAGGCGCAAGGGATTTTGCACTGGTGTGCTGGTGTGGTGGGTGGCTGTGGTCGGCAGTCAGGTCCCCGTACCATTGGGGGAAGCGTGTGAGGTGGTCAGTTTGCGTGGTTTGGCGTTTTGGCGTGTCGTGCAACCTTGTTTCGCGTGACAGGCGTGGGACTTTGTAGCATCTCAGCATATTCCATGACGTGTCCCAAGTACACTTTACGTGGCAGGCGCAATAGATTCTCCACTGGTGTGGTGGTGTGGTGGGTTGGTGTGGTCGGCAGTGAGGTCCTTGTACCATTGGGGGAAGCGTGTGGAGGTGGTCATTTTGCGTGGCTTTGCGTGAGCTGCAACCTTGCTTTGTGTGACAGGCGTGGCACTTTGTAGCATCTCAGCATGTCCCATGACGTGTCCCAAGTCCACTTTGCGTGGCAGGCGCAATAGATTCTGCACTGGTGTGTTGGTGTGGTGGGTTGGTGTGGTGTGTTGGCGTGGTGTCTTGGTGTGGTGTGTTGGTGTGGTGTCTTGGTGTGGTGTGTTGGTGTGGTGTGGTGTGGTGTGGTGTGTTGGTGTGGTGTGGTGTGGTGTGGTGTGGTGTGGGAAGAGAGTGTCTTACCAAGAGTGTCTCACCAAGCGTGTCTTACAAAGACTGACTCACCGACCGTACCATTGGGGGAAGCGTGTGGAGGTGGTCATTTTGCGTGGCTTTGCGTGAGCTGCAACCTTGTTTTGTGTGACAGGCGTAACACTTTGTAGCATCGCAGCATGTCCCATGACGTGTCCCAAGTGCACTTTGCGTGGCAGGCGCAATAGATTCTGCACTGGTGTGTTGGTGTGGTCGGCAGTCAGGTCCCCGTACCATTGGGGACAGGCGTGGCACTTTGTAGCATCTCAGCATGTCCCATGACGTGTCCCAAGTCCACTTTGCGTGGCAGGCGCAATAGATTCTGCACTGGTGTGTTGGTGTGGTGGGTTGGTGTGGTGTGTTGGCGTGGTGTCTTGGTGTGGTGTGTTGGTGCGGTGTGGTGTGGTGTGTTGGTGTGGTG